>OY725490.1:3511809-3698130 GCA_963281255.1 Aphrocallistes beatrix
GCCAACAGTAGCATTGAAAGAGCGATGCCATGCTTCAACTGCATTGGTTGTACGAGGTAACCCAAACGCCGTGTCGTAGTGATAGTTCCACATCTCAATTGGGAACAAGGGATCCTGGTAGGTACCACCAGGGAGTTTGCGCCCGACATAGGTTTTCTCAAAGTATAGAACTAGACCAGTGGCTTGGGGCATTGGAAGTTCCTGTACTACATCACCAAACACCTCGAGTACATCAAAGGGTGAAGCAAAGGCGAGTGCTGGCAACAGGCGTATGCGTAGGGCTAGTTCCTCATCTTGGTTGTAAGCAGCTTGCAGTCCTTCAGTTTGTACTTTGCGCCAGATATTCTGTGTGAGGTGAAAGAAGCAGCACTTCACCTGTGTAGCAGGGCACACCTGCTGGAAACTGTTAATGGCAGCCTTCTCAAAGTCCATAAGCATCCGAGATGGTTGAGCATTAGGACAGAGTAACTGGAAATGTTGCCACATCCGTGTGTAGGTAGCTTGGGTTTTATCAGGTAGGAAAATGAACAGGCTAGATAACAGATGGCCATCCTTTAGGGGTTCTGGTCCGCCTCGGAGTGCATGCAACACATACGCTTGGGCAAAGAGGTTAGGAGCTGTCTTAAAGGTGCCATCAGCAAGCCAGCACTGGGATGCTTGCAACATATCCTGGTTACGCTGTGTACCAAAGATTAGAATTTTATGCGGCTGCGGACCAGTGTCGTAGACCAAGAATTGCTCTTCCTTCGCTGTCTGCTGGTACTCAGGTGGAAGGTTGAGTTCCTCAAGGGTAGTTAGTTGTATTAGAACAGCTAGCACTCGTTCTCTCTGATGCTGTATCGTACGCTTTAAACTGTCCAGCTTAGGCAGCTTAGCAGCCGTACCCTCAGATACCGTGAGAAGACTTTCCCCTAATATACCCTTGCTTTGCTAACTCCTCTCTTTACGCATTGCCAGTGCTTCACATCTCACACTCTCCTCTGTTTGTCATATAAATAGCCTCCTCAATGAGTTTCTCTCCTCCTCTGCAAGATTGCTGATCAGGAGGATCTTCAGTCATTAATTAATTTCCAAAGTGCACCAGATCAAAATGTTCGTAAAATATAAATTGAGTAAAATATTTACATACTGATATTTATTTCATTGGAATTCAAACAGCTGACAACTTGTTTACGAGAAACCTTTAAGTATCTGCTAATTATTTCATTACAATGCAAGTTCTAGTATTTGACAGGATGAGAATTATAATTCCAATCTGTGATAGCTTATTTGTCATGATTATGCAAACTAATTATACATGCGTTTTGGTGTTGTTGTTTTTTTTTAAAATTTAATGTTACTGTTAAATTAATCATACTAGTATGATGTATTTATTATCTCCATGATAATTAGCCAATCATATTACTAGCGAATTGTCTTGTAGCGAAATGTCGTGGAGCGAATTGTCGGTAGTGTTTGAAGCCACGTTGAGTCACTGGGAGATCACAAATGAGATCCATGCCTATATGGAACCATGGGCGGTTTGGATGAGGGATAGGATGAAGTTTCCTTTGTGGTTGAGGCGGTAATGACGCATTTAACTGGCAGATGTCACATGACTTTATCTAAAAATAAATATATACGTACTATAGTATCTAGCTTTCGTGATGCATAAATGTCATCCACAAACACAATCAAAAATTGTTCATTTATGCAGTATGTTTAATTACAATAATGTTTCAATGATCCAAACATTAAGTTGACCGATATTTTGATGTAATACTGATCCATAGCCTACTCTAATAATGCCTCACCGTAAAATAACCAAGGATGCGGTAATAGCCGAATGTTTAATACACGATTAGCCTAAAATCGTTAACCATGTATGATAGACATTAAGAATGTATTACCAGCATATATAAACATGGCATCAATGTACATATATCCGTTGTCAAAATTTCGATTAGTCATCATATCATTCCGCAACTGGTCATTTTAAGCACTATTTTGCCATTTTTCTAAGCTGTTTTAAGCCTACTTCTAAATGTTATTAAGGTAGAATTTTTGTGTAGAACTAAGATTAGTGCGAGTTGATTTGAAAAATTTAGAATTTTTCAAAGGAATGTTGTTACATTCCTACGTTACTATGGTAAAGTATTTTGATCAGTTTGAACCATATCCTGCAAACTGTAAGAACTAGGTCTTCAAATTTGAGCGTATTTGATAGGCAATTAGCTGCTTCCTATTAGGTAATAATACAATTTAAACTTCTAAATTCACAGACAATAGAGTTATGCAACTATTTAGTTTTTTTGTCACGTTCTTAAAATCAACTCGTAACTCAAAATTCGTTGAATTTAGAAGTTCAAGTTGTATTATCACCTAATAGGAAATAGTCCATTGCCTATCAAACACGATCAAATTTGAAGATCTAGTTACTACAGGTTGCACGAAATGGCCCAAACTGACCAAAATGTTTTACCATAGCAACGCAGGAATGTAACAACATTCCATTGAAAAATTCGAAATTTTTCAAATCAACTCATACTAATCTTGGTTCTACACAAAAATCACACCTTAATACCATTTAGAAATAGGGTTAAAACAGCTTAGAAAATCGCTAAAATTGTCCTTAGAATGACCTGTTGCGCAATGTACGACTTCTTACGTAACGAAAGCAGATATTGTGTGCTTTGCCCGTGTCTAAACAAATTTTGAATAATTTTGCAAGCTATTTCACAAAATGACTAATACCTAACTTTGAAGAATCCAAGATGATCATATCTGAAGTTCCTTGTTCACATTGTTTCATGAATTGCAATCTAACTGAAATCTCAGTTAACAGTCCTTTAATAGTAGAAATTTATGTCAAACTATACAGACTGACATTCGACCAGGACTGAGTGTTGTTTCGTCTCAGAAATACTCTTCATTGTTATATTGAGAATGAATATAGTAGTCTATTTGAATGCTACATTGAATAATACGATTTGGGGAGAATTTTAAGATTCTATTATAGAACAATACAGTTAATTTTACAAGGTATCTCATTACGCTACTACACATATAGCATAGTGTTCTAACCTAGTGGAGATCTGCTATGTCACTGCTCTGATTGTAGAAAATACTGACATTAGTTCTTGTCATGATTAGTGTTTGGAATCCGGATAGTAATACCCGTGTTGAGTAATAGCGATACCTTGTTTCCATTAGCGACTGCTTTGTCATTAGATTGTTAGGTAACCACTCGTTATATGTCTACATTAGTATCAACATAAGATAGGCGTGTATTAGTGTATGCTCACGACTTAAGTTGTTGTTCTAAATATATAATCCAACACTCACTCTATTTACTTACTGTTAAAGTGTTTGCGTAACACCCGGATAATATCCGGATAGCAAAGTTACTACAATTATCCGGTATAATGTTTGGAATCATGTTTCTCGAGACGCCGATATAGCAAGATGCAATGTTTGAGATACAGAAATTTATTGCCAAGGTAATTGTACAAGTGCAATGCGAAATCACTGCCGTTCATAGCATAAATATTTGTACTGTATTTGTAACTAAAATAAGAAGTAGTTTCGTGACGATACATTAGATGATGGTTTATGTTTTAGAAGTCACTTTAAGAAACTAACGAACTAATTACAATACCTTAGCACCTTTAGATATCTATTATTATTCAGATCCTCGATAAACATGTTTATTAAATGATATATACTACATGCATATTGGGTCAAATAAGAAATTGGACAAAATTCAAATAGACAGACTGTTAAACGGATACCCGGATACAGAGGCGGCGCCAGGACGCCGCCACTGGGGGGGCACAAATCATTTCCAGTGGGGCACCAACATTTTTTGGGTACAGATTACCCGCCAATGAGAACTAATCATTAAAGACATTTGTAGCAACAATTGATTTATTTATATTTGTATGAAATTATAAATACGTACTTATATAAGTGCGATTCTACGATTTCCTAGTTTTACGAATTCATCCACGATGTCCTCCATGTTGATTCGGGACGATCTTTTTCTGTTTATTGATAAAGTTCCAAGGTCTCCCAGCCTGTCATCCTCCATGACACTGCGTGAATATGTCTTTCTTACTGAAAATGCCTACGTTTCAGCTCATTTGGACACAAATGAATGACGCATGTATTCCTGTCGGAAATTGGTGCCCCCCCTGGCGCCGCCACTGCCCGGATACCTAGCTAAAAAATTATCCGGTATCCGGTTATATGTGAAGATTCATTAACTACGTATATGCATTTTTAATGAAGATTCATTAACTACGTATATGCATTTTTAATTCTTTTTTGATCTAATCTCTATTAGTCATTAAAATCAAAATCAGCTGTAATGTTAAACCCCTGGATTCTTTTGGCTAAGACATTTTGACACCTTTTATGAAAAGTGTGAAACAATTTTGCAGGATTTGCATCCAGGTTCAAATCTCCGCCATATCAGGAATATATGTTCCAAACTTGATCCAATTTGGTCCAAAGAATTTCCAGGAGCGAGTAGACGGACGTACAGACGTCATGACATAAGGAATCTCCTATACTAGGAGCTGCATTAAAAATATGTGCTTGTGGTTGCGTCGGTATAGTATTGTAGTAAACTTGTTCAAGATAGATATGTTGTAGTTTAAACTATGGCTAGGGGAATAGATACGGCGGGCCAGCCGACCGGACGCCAACAATCATTTTAGAATTATGCACATGTAGGATCATATATCCTATATAAGTAGTATGGGAAGCACATTAAAAATATGCACGCTCAAAAAAACCATCCCGAATCTCTGCAGCTACTTGCTGCTCAACATCGTCTGCCATATCTGTAATTCTTCGCTTAATTGTGTTGTTTGAGAGAGACACAAACCCAAAATTCTTTTCTGCACTAACTCCAAAAATTCAGTGCATGATATCCAACGGGGTAATACAAATATTTCGGCATTTGTGTGTGGTTTCTTTAAGAACATCTGAGCAGTAATGCTCCAGGTAAATTGTTGTAGGTAGGGAGGCAGGTATGGCACTAAAGCCTATCCCCCCTAAAAATTTTTGCTCCGATTGTGAATTCAATGTATGTATGCTACATTGGATAGTGTAAGACTCATTTGCTATCCATATAGAGGGTTCGATTAATGTGGGGTGTTTGCAGGTGCCCTTGTCACATGATTGCGGTCGGCTCTGCAATCTTCCAGATCTTTGTTATTATGTTATTTGCTGTTTGTGTTCCGCTTGTTGTTCTTTGGGTTGTTTCGCTGGTTCATAACTGTTGTCCATTCATTGTTATCATTATTATTAGTATTATCTTGGTTGGTCAAGTTGTTAATATGATCCCATTTGGAAGTGTTATTGTTGATTTATTCACTGTTTCTGATGGGGCTGCTGCTATTTAGTGGGTTGTGGTTGTTGGTGGGGTTGTATCACTGGCCGTGGTTCCTTTTCTTAGGTGATCTGTTACCTTGGGCCTGGTTCCCGTATTGTGGCGGCGTAGGATTGAGTGATTGGTGCCGATTTTACTCTGAGAGGTTTATTGTTTAAAAATGAGCTTAGGTATATCAATAAACAAGCTTGCAAAATTTCTCTCATGATGATATAGAAAAGTTTGGTAAGCTCAGAATATATTGAACTCCCCTCGTACATGTTGCAGTTAGACATGTCTTGAGATAGTTTTGTCCCAGATAGAGAAACTTTACCTCCAGGCCGATGCAATATTGTTATTATCGTATTTTCGAGAATCTCTTCTCTATTATATGTTCTAAAAAGATTACTTTCTTGACTATAAGACTTAATTAATACTAAAAAGAAAAAGAAATTACATTTCAAGATTTAAGGAGGGCATCAATTTCTTAACACCAGTGTTTTGCAACGTTGAAGCTGTAGGTTTTGGAATGATGCTCTCCTTTCTCTTCTTGTTGTTGATTGGTTGTTTGCAAGTTTATAACACGTTTTCCAAAGGATTGAGGTCAAGCGATTGGGGTGGCCAATCGACGACCTTCATCTTTTTTCCCAAACCACTTAGTGACAATGCTCGCTCTATGACACGGCGCGTTGTCTTGCATCAAATATTTTTCGTTGAAGTTTCTTCAAAACTGGCGGTGCCATCGGCTCTAAAATTTAGGAAATGTAACTCTGAGCATTTATATTACAATTTACCTCAATCAATTGATTCCTTTCCACCATTGATTCCTGGTTACCCACTGCACTCCCCAAAAAGGCCACTCAACCAGCCCCTCAACAGGCACCACAACACCCTTCTAGATGAATATTTCCATGGTCACCTGATCATGGAAATTTTCACCTAGAAAGGTGTTGTGGTGCCTAATAAACATTTCTTCTCAAGTAACCTAATCTATACCTCCTCGTTTTCAAATTCTTATGAAAAATATTTTTGAGGAAATGTTTTTGGGAAACATTGTGTTACATAATAATGTAAATTTGGCATTTTGGATATTTATGATGAGTCATTGTCATTTGACCACAAATATATGCCCATTATGTAAGGTATCAAGTCGTAACTCATAGCATTCTAATAAACTAAGGCTGGCTTTAATTTCTGGACCATGGATGTGTTAAACGAGCTAAGTGAATTTTTCATTAATTATCAATTAAACATTTATTCGCTTTCTATTATTTGATATACTCTTCTACACCACACTTATTAAATTCATTTCTTTGAGTGTTCAAAAGGTTAAGCACTTATTCAATGAGTGTTCATAATAATAATAATAAATTCAATTAGCAAACAAGAAAAATACATTCGAAATAGATTCATAGCACAGCACAGCACAGCAAGACTAACAATTAGACACTAAGCAATAAAATCAATAATTATTGAAATGGTAAATTACACGAGTAAAAATTACTAAACTGAGGGAAATTATGAGAATAAGGAAGATCAAAACTGTTATTATTCCGTTAGACATCACTTCTTTTTCTTCATCCTTTATCGGGTCTTGTACACAGCATACGTAAGAAAAAGAAGAATTATTATATTTTTGAAGCTTAGAGTTGTCTGTTTCTAACACGAGAGCATTATAATTTCTAACTTTTTTAGCTAGGATACAGTTACATATGGTTATTAAAATTTTTATTAAAAATATATCCCATCGCCATGCGTTACAACAACACCGCTCTCTCCACGTTTCAATCCGTGTCTTCAGTGATGATCAAAATTAATTCTAGTAATTTAGTACGAGTTGAAACGGTATAAAATTGTTTTCGAAGAACTTCAGAGTTATCAATTTGAATGAATGTTTTATAGATAATAGTAACGCAGTCGATAACAACAATATATGTAAACTTAAGTGAACCTCTGTCTAATAAATCTACGAGAATATATTAAAACCCTACATCGTTTCATCAGTTGTTAAAAAGTTTTTACAATCTGGACATATATTTTGAGAGAAAACTGCATACCCAGCCACTTAAATTAGGCATTCAATTTGTGAACTATCAAATACAGGTCAGCAATATCTTTTATTTAATTCGTAGCAAACTCAGAATCAAAATCTATTAAAATATTTCATCAACAAGTATGGTCGAGTTGTGTATTTTCTTTACCCCTTTCTTACACTTTCAAGATAATCGGTATTGCCAGATAAACATTGAGCCAGATTTTCAACAGCAATTTTCATATCTAGCCACTCGTTTCTGTCCCAGTAGCTCGATTACAAGCAATAAATCGAATGATTAAAAGTCGACTCAAGCACAGAACCAGACATGTTACATGCTTGGCATTTTCTATTCTGTGTCCTTGATTACTAAATACATGGTAATTATGTACCACAATTATCCATAAATATCTGTTAGTACAGTTACAAGACTCGAATCTACTGATGATACTTCATTAATATTACGCCACTTGCATCCTCTTTCTGTCAAAAAATTGATCACGCTATGTATTCATCAGCCTTCGTTTGTTGGTTTTTGATTCTTCAATACAATTAGTCATATATTTCACCAGTTGATGAGAGGAGGGACTGGACCATAAAGTATTGGTTTGTTGCGAGCATTGGTGGTGGATGATCGGGAGTTTGCTTATTTGCGATACGTTTGTGGATTGTTTCGGGTTTGGGTTGCGGATACGATACCTCGTTCGGAATGTTAAATCAAATATGTACATTATTCCGCCTGAAGACTTAATGTATTGATGCTTTCAGATATATGCATCAGATACACTAGAGATACAACGTATCTTGGATCATTGAGTTGTGTCAAAAATTTAAGCTTTCCGTATTGATCAAGGAATATTTTGATCTCAGGATGCAACTCGAAGCCACCGTACCGGCACAAGGCATTTTTGGGGGTGAAATGGAAGTAGGAAAACTGTGCAAGATGGAGATACATAATGATTAGAAAAAAATCTAGGCATCTCATTAAAAAATTGTGACGTCATCTCATGACGTCATAATCAGAAATTATAGTTTTGAGCTGTAAAATTTATTAACTAGAGGAAATACGTAGAGCATATTATTATGTATCACATACATACTTTTAACATACCCATATTCTAATAGTATCTTAATTGAAATATAATGACCCCTTATCTATTATTAAAATTTCTCAATATATATTTTAAATTATTATCTATGGTCATAGCCTACTATAATAAGGCCTCAGAGTAACTTGCAAATTTGGCACTAGGGATGCAGTAGAAGATGGTTGAAGAAATACATGAGCTGCCTTAAATCATTAACAAAGCACAATAGAGCTTAGGAATGTATTACCAGCATATATAAATATGGTGTCAAAGCACCCATATCCGTTGTTAAAATTTAGATTAGTCATCAAATGATTCCGCAACAGGCTATATTTGGGTCAAATTTAGTGATTTCCAGAGGTCGTTTAAGGGCACTTCTAAGTGTTTTTATTATAAAGTTTTTCGCATAGAACTGAGAAGTGAATGTGTTAATACTAAAAATTTGGAATTTTTTCATGGAATGTTATTACATTCCAGTGTTGCTATGGAAACTTGTTTTGGTCATTTGGGGCTATATCTTGAAAACAGCGATAGCTAGACATTCAAATTTAATCCCATTTGATAGCAAATAGGCTACTTCCTATTAAGCTATAATACAATTCCTATGTCTTAATTCAATAATTTACGAGTTATTAGACAATTTATCATATTGGTCACATTTGGTAATTTGTCGAATATCTCGTAAACCATTGAATTTAGACATAGAAATTGTATTATAGCTTAATAGGAAGTAGCCTATTTGCTATCAAATGGGATTAAATTTGAATGTCTAGCTATCGCTGTTTTCAAGATATAGCCCCAACTGACCAAAACACGTTTCCATAGCAACACTGGAATGTAAGAACATTCCATGAAAAAATTCCAAATTTTTAGTATTAACCCATTCACTTCTCAGTTCTATGCGAAAAACCTTATGATAAAAACACTTAGAAGTGCCCTTAAACGGCCTCTGAAAATCACTAAATTTGACCCAAATATAACCTGTTGCGCAATCATTTGATGACTAATCTAAATTTTAACAACGGATATGGGTGCTTTGTCACCATATTTATATATGCTGGTAATACATTCCTAAGCTCTATTGTGCTTTGTTAATGATTTAAGGCAGCTCATGTATTTCTTCATCCATCTTCTACCGCATCCCTGGTTAAGTTACTCTTAGGCCTTATATATAGTAGGCTATGCTATGGTTAATTGCCTAAATAGAATTTCTTGGTTGTGAGGTTCGGAAGAGTTATTTTTCTTGTTAGGTTTTGTAGATTTTCTCTAGACATTGAGGACAGGATCACTATTACACATCATCGTATAAAGATATCTCGTGTATTGAGAGAAAATGACAATTTTAAAGCAAAGTGTTCACGATAAAGTTACATACGTTCAAATGAAAGTTTGGTACTTTTGGCGCCCTCCGGCGGGTCTAAACTTTTTTAAAAAAAGTACTATTATAACTACATAGTAAGGAAATATAATTCTGTTGGTGAAAATTTCGCCCTATTTCCAGCAAAGAGCCCACTGTGTGTGGAATAGTAGTGCCAGATGGCTAGCAGTCATTCCATCGCAAAGTTCCTTCGAAAAAGCGAGTTTGAAATCCGACCAATCGCAAGTTACTTCTGGCACCATATGTCAGTGTATAATGGTGTAGCATTTATATTATATAATGTTAGAGATAAGTAAAATGCATTCTGACTTAATAATTATCGAAATCTCCACATCAGATGAACAAACGATGTAGAATATATTTGTTAATTTAATTTTTCTTAATTCCTTTTTTTATATAACATTTAAAACGAGAGAGATCGTCTCAAATGATCTTGGTTCGAATTATTCAATGAATCTCATTCCAATACCTCCTATTTTTGAATAAAGTTTTTACCTACTTACGTATTCAATTGGAACTAGTAAGTTAGAATAATATTAGGATGCAATTCATTCAAGAAATAAACTAATTAAATGAAGTACTTTAAATATTTACAAATGCCATCAACTGTTTTATTGTCTTAAACAGCTGATTGCATTTGCATTAGTTAAATATTTAAATCAATTTAAAACCTATTCTACAATGAAATCATTTTAATTTATTTTGAAGTGAAAAAATTAAAAAAAGTTATTTCAGTTTGCTTCTACCTCTTTCATGCAGTCATCATCCAGACACCCCACAAATGCCTGCAATTCTAAATGAGTATCGTCTAGCACATTTTTTGCTTGTTGCAATAGGTTTGACTGTGCTGGACTATGTTCACTTGTTATTGGGTGTCTGGATGGTGACTTGAATGTCAAGCACGAGATGAAGAAGAAAGGAATAAAAATGTTTATTGGAGCTATAAAGATTCAGATCAGGATTACATTTTTCTTCAAATTTTAATGTCTACGGAAAATACGACCAGAAGAACATGCTAACCTAACTTCATTGATATGCAAACAAGATAAAGCCAATAGGGTCACATTATACTTGTACAACAATAAAATGCTTATTATGATGTTAGGTTTCAGGAATTGGATCAGTGATGCTAGGAGTAAACCTAGTACGGACTCAACTAATCTTCAATACTTTCCAAGTTTTCCAATACTAATGAAAGCAACTATAACCAGAGCTGTTGTCTCTACTGAGGTTCAGAGCATCAATTTGTTGTTTTGTAGTTAGTGAGAGCTCGTAGTATGCAGTCCTGTAATTATAGTAGAATAGGCCGGGACCGTAGCGAACTGCTGTGGAGATCAGAAAAGAGTACAGAAATTCACTAAGAAAATATACACACAATTCCAATTTCAATTACGCACAAAATGACAGCGAAATGGTAACAATTCATGACTGACTTTCTATCTATTCGACTGCTTCGACATCAAACCTTATGCTCTACAATTCTCCATCTCAATGTTTTGTAGAATATGCGAGTTTGTTTATCCCACAATATAATTAAAGCCGATTACAGGTCTGACAAGTTTGGAAGATGGATAATTTAGAAACAGATCATGTACGATCAAAATAACTCCAATCAACATGAACCAAAATAATGTATTTTATAGTCAGCATTGGTTTATCATAATACCATGGTTTGTGACATCGAGATATTTCATAAGATACATCACTAGCTATGGGGAAGTAATACCAACAAATCCATTTGAATATTGCTGCATCGGATTATCAATGATAACTCGTAAATCTAAGTTGTAAAGATCTCCTGTAGTGAAACTAAGTATTTTCGAGTTAGAATCTAAAAAGATATCCTAGCACCTTATTCCAACTACTTTTACAAGATATTCAGTGATATTAATTGCTAAACAAAACGCATACTAACTACTTTAGCTTTATACATAATGTATTGCTAGGTTGAAGTATTGTCGAATAATATATCAGTTTGGGATCGTACGGGTTCATGGGGTAATGAAATGCAAAACTAATTATATTTACGGGTCGCCGGAATATTTCCGAATTTGAAGTAGAAATAAGTTCGAAAATATTTCTGAAGTAGGAATAAGGCCTAAACCATTCCAAGTAGGAATAAGACATAAAACCTGCCAAATAAGATTAGACTTAATGGCACACTGTACCCCGTCAAGAAAAATGTCACTTTCACACTCAATTGGATACTATTTCAAACCTACAATGCCTCCTTTCACTAAGTTCTTATGTAAATCACTCTCCAAAATGCTCACTTTCTCCGTCCAATTTTAGGTTTTATTCTTACAACTTTCGAACTTATTCCGCATCTCCCTTCATAGGTTTTCGAACTTATTCCTACTTCAGAAATATTTTCGAACTTATTCCTACTTCATTTTTCGGACTTATTCCTAATTCAACTTTCGAACTTATTCCGCATCTCCCTTCATAAGTTTTCGAACTTATTCCGTATCTCCTTATTTACTAACATCCCATAATATAATATAAATGCTTGAAATATGCGCAAGCTAAATAACATGAGGTGATATACACCATTATACACTGCCTGGCCAAATCTTAAATAGAGCTGAGCGAACGCGACACAAACACGAATCGTGTTCTCATGTTCTTGAAATACCTATGAATTTCGTGTCGTGTTATTGTTAAATCTGAACGCGACGCTCGGCTTTAATCTGAACACCACAATTGATCACAATTACTACAAACATATGAGCAGCAAAGTGAACAATTTTACGCTGTATGTAAAATGACAATAGGAAATAATTATTCCACTTTATCTATATCATTAAAACTCAATTATTATATGTGTTTTTGTGTTAATTTGTCCAGACCGATAAAATTTCGAGCTTGTGAGTTTTGTCAAAATTTGGATTCATAATTATTGAGCTAAGCCAGTATTTTAGGTAAAACAGCCTACAAAGCCTACTTGGTGGTAAACTACAAATTTCTGCCTCATTCCCGCCCGAAAGTGAACCTTTTAAACAAATTTTCAATTTTGACCTCTACAGCTCTGTGATTTAACCTTAACAAAGTTTTGTCTGTGATTTTTCACGATATCTTTATTTAAAGTTTGAATCCTACGAAGATAAAAAGAAAATTGTAAAAACCTCTGAAAAGTTGATGAATTGGATACCTCAACAAATTCGAATAGCTGAAATCGCCGCTGCTGACATGTAATATATGATTCAGGTCAAAAATTAGAATATTTACTTCTACATCGAGGTTGAATTCGATTATCCATCTAAGTTATAAACCTTTGATCGGTAAAATAATCTATTATTTGATATGATACAATGTAATTACAAAAGGTGGGACCTGTCGAGAGATAATTAATTAAAATGTATAGAAAACGAATTTATAGCCTTAAAATAGTATTTCTGTACCCATGGCCTACTTAATACACGACCGTATATGCCACCGATAAGGCCAGTTTTAATACAGTCAAAATTTAATTAGACCGATAAATCGAAAACCGTATACGATAGTCCTATGAGATGTATTATTACTGAATACAAACATCATATCAGGCTATGCAATTCAACTGCTCATTTCAAACATCGTTAATCTGCATTTCTAATCCTTGTTTTTTTTCAACAATAGAAAGGCCTTTAATCCAAAAAAGTGAAAATCTTAACTGTACTGTCTATGCATTCCTCAGTTGCTATGGAAACAGAAAATTTAATGTTTAAGCCATAACTCAAAATTTATTAATCGTAGACATTACGTAAAATATACCATTCAATTTGCAAGATATTACTTCCTAATGATAATAATACCGTTCGCGTGTTTATTTTCAATATTCTCTGAGTTATCTAGGATTTTGTCACATCTCATTACTTCTCTATAGATCGTGATAAAATCCTAGATAACTCAGAGAATGTCGGATATAGACACGTAAACAGTAGTAGTAATATCTTATATGAAGTAATAGCTTGCGGATTGAATGGTATAATTTTTTAGTGTCTACGAGCTATATTTTTTGAGCTATGGTTTAAACATTCAATTTTTTGTTTCCATAGCAATTGAGGAATTCATAGACATTCCAATTAAGATTTTCATATTTTTTGGATTAAGGCCTCTTGTTCTTCTATCAAAAAATCAAGCATTAGAAAATGCAGATAACGATGTTTAAAATGAGCTAGAACAGTTGAATTACTTAGCCTGATATGATGTTTCTATTTGGTAATAACTCATTTCGAAGTACTATCGTATACGGTTTTCGATTCATCGCTGTTAAACTGGCCTTCTCGGTAACATACTCGGCCGTGTATTAAGTAGGTCATGCTGAAACTGATAAATACTATTCACTCCTAGATCCCTAAATACTTTCATCCATCTTAACTATTTGCATGAACAATATTTAGATGTGTGAGAATACCATTGGCTTTGCGTTGTAAATACTAGATGCTTTAAAGCAAGTGCATTCTACAAGTTATATAAAAATTCAAAAGAATTTCCTTAGGATTTTAACCACTCTCTTAACTTGCATTTTATAATTTGATTTTGATAATTTTTTTACATTTGAGTTAACTATGATAGTCAATATGGATGCCTTAACTACTAAATTTTATGTATTTTATTTATGTACTTAATTATGTTTATCTTTGCCCTTTTTATTAACCTCTTTATAGATTATTTTGATGTGCTCCTCAGATTATTTGTGTGCAAACATCATGAAGTAATTAAATAAACCAGTTGCAAAGGTAAATTTGATTAATTGTTTTGAATTTTGTATACGTATTAGAATAAACAAATTAACTAAGATTAATATATTCATCGCAATATTCTCACCTGCTAGTGCCATAATTAATTGATAACATGTTTCCTATTTAGGTATATTTTCAGGTAATTAAAGAATTACAAACGGATTACTATATCGTATTAGTACTTAATTTGGTCATACGGAGGAGACTTTTCTACTTGATTCAGTTTCACACCTTCATAAATAATTTCGATGGTTCTCACTTGCAGTACAAATTGATGACATTTCAAAGGCTAAGATTAACTCGATGAGTGATCATATTAACAGCATACTTGCACTATGTCACATATTTGCTGAATGCGGACTAGACTATAGAGGCCTTAAATTGTAATGAATTAATGTGTTGAGAATTTTGTAAAAAATATAGCATTAAAGGAACTTATTTTCAATATCAAAGATATCTTAAGGGATTGAAGGAGGGCAGGCAACCGCCACGAGTTTTGCTCCTCTCATATACTATTATTGATTCATTAAGCTTGCATTATGGGACATTTGTGAAAAATATTCGACCTTCATTTTCAAAAAAAGGGGATGCTGACGTTACAATTTGCCGATTTGCTTATAAGGATATTTTTAAAATTTTGTTGACATCATCTATACTTATTGATAAAAAGGTGTTTGATGGAATAATCTTAGACTATGTTGTTGATAATTCACTCACATAAAAACAAAGAAAATCTAATAACTCAAATATTCTACACTTCCTATCTTTAGTTAGCGTGAGGCTATTGACACCGACCGGTCTGTGGCAATAACCAATCTGTGGCTCTTATTGCCACCGACCAGTGGTGTCAATAGCCACTTCGATATAAGAATTATATTACCTGAATGATTTTCAGATTAAATGCGGGCATTCAAACTTTTTTCCCAGCGTACCCCCTGGCTATTTTTTGAACTTTACGCGTACCCCCAAGTAAGGAGAAATTATGGTTGAATGAGATATAACATACTTAACAGACTCGTCTCAAAGAGAGCTCGCGTACCCCCATGAGAAGCCTCACGTACCCCCAGGGGTACGCGTACCCCAGTTTGAAGACCACTGGCCTACTGTATATAAGGCCTCAGAGTAACTTGACTAGGGATGCGGTAGATGGTTGAACTAATACTTGAACTGCCTTAAATCATTAACAAAGCACAATAGAGCTTAGGAATGTATTACCAGCATATATAAATATGGTGTCAAAGTACCCATATCCGTTGTTAAAATTTAGATTAGTCGCCATATGGTTGCACAATAGGGTATATTTGTGACAAATTTGGTGATTTTCAGAGGTCGTTTAAGGGCACTTCTAAGTGTTTTTATCATTAAACCTTTCGCATAGAACTAAGATGTGAATGGGTTAATACGAAAAATTTGGACTTTTTTCATGGAATGTTGCTATGGAAACGGAAAAATTAAGCGATACTATAATTTCGACGTCTATATTAAATGGTTTGCGAGATATTTGACAAAAAAGTTTCCGGATTAGGTACTTTATAGTACTCCCATAATGTTAATGTTAACAGATAATACTTTATAGTAAAGTATGAGCTTAAGTTTCAAATTTTATTAGAATCCCACTATTTGATCACATTTTATACGCATTTTTATAACTCGCACTTTAAATTTTGAGATTTTATTATTAATTTATTAATGGAACTAACTCGCGAACATTTCAGAGCAATGATCTATTATGATTTTAAAGATGGTTTAAGCCAGCAAAACTGCTTCGAAAGGCTCAAAAAATGTTTTGATGATCATGCACCTTCAAGAACAACTGTCTATGAATGGTATGCTAACTTCAAACGTGGTAGGTCTTCACCTGAAGATGATGCTCGGAGCGGGAGGCCTTTAACGGCGACTTTGCCTGAAAAAGTTGATAAAGTACGTCTGATGGTTGAGGAAAATCCAAGGGTTACAATTGAGGACATAGAAGGGTATATCGGCATTGGATCGGCAGCTGTCAATCAATTATTCACGAACATTTGGGTCTAAGAAAATTAACTGCGCGTTGGTCCCACATTTTCTAACAGATATTCAAAAAAAAGTTCGGGTTGGTGCAACTTCATGCTCAGGAAATTCAACGGAGGTGGTTCAAAGCGAGTTTGGGATATAATAACTGGTGATGAAAGCTGGATATACCATTACGATCCCGAATCTAAGAGCAATCGATGGTATGGTGTGCACAAGATGACGCACCCCCCCCACCAAGATTCGGCGGTCTAGGAGTGCTGGTAAGAAGATGGTTACGTCATTTTTCAACAAAAGTGGTCATATAAAGACTGTTCCACTTGATGATCGCAAGGCTGTAAACGCGGAATGGTACTCCGAGGTTTGTATTCCTGGCGTGCTACAAGCATTGCGTGAACGACGTCCAAAGTGTGGAACTCGGGGACTACTCTGGCATCATGATAATGCACCAGTCCACACAGCCGTCCGAACTTTGGACTTTCTGGAGGCGGAAGTGGTTCAATTACTGCCTCACCCTCCATATTCCCCTGATTTGGCCCCTTGTGACTTCTTTTTGTTCCCAAAAGTCAAGTCTATGTTAAAAGGAAGACGATTTTCTTGCGACGAAGAGGCCGTCGACGCCTATTTTGAAGCGGTCTCGACCATCGACAAGGAAGAGTGGGGTGAAGTATTAAAAAAATGGTTTGAGAGAATGCAAAAGTGTATTGATTGCGATGGAATATACTTTGAAAAATTATAATAACTTAATTCGACATATAGCTATCTTATCTTTCATAAATCCGGAAACTTTTGGCATGGCCCTTGTACTATTGATTAGAAGCCAACTTTATGCATAGCATAACTCAGTCAAATCTATTGCGTTAGTTCTGAAATTTTCACAAAAGTTCCTCTACTTAGTAGACTACAAACTAACAACAAGCGATTTATTGAATACAGAATAAAATGTAAATAAAATAAAAATATTTTTGGATCAGACATTTTCACAATATATGCACAACATTTTGAAAAATCATTTTATCTTTCAATCGAAATTCCCTTGTTGTTAGTTGATCCATTGCCCAGTTAACAACTTTGACAACATAACTCTTGTAAATATCGAAAAACATTCATGATACTCATGACAATAGCGAAATGACGACGGCTCTTAACTGATTTCCTGACCATTTGATTGGTCCTACCTCTAAACTCTAGAGATCTCTACATCAGTGTTTTATAATGTGCGAGTTTGTTTAACCCACAAACATGAATAAACTAATTCATAGCCGACTCTATATAAGGCCATACAGTAAAAGTCCCAGGGATGAAGTAGTAAGTGGACTATTTGGATATCACAATGCAATCAATGTTATGCTAAAGTTATGTTTTCCTTACTTTCGTCAGTCCATCATCTTATAAACATGTATGATAACATTTATCCCTTATTGAGAACTACTGAACATTTGTATAATTTAACTTAACTTAAATATGTGAGTGCGCGGTAATGATCATTTGAACCATGTGAAGTTGCTTCAGTTAGACTTGTACAGGACCAAAGTATGTGATCAGGTTTATCCCGTTATCTGAAATACAGCAACTCCTCTAGAAGTTGGGGGCTCGGGCCAGCGTACATTCCGATACCCCGGGTACCCCTTACGTCATCACCGAATTATTTGTAATTTACAGATGGGAGAAAATAAAATCCATTTTGGGAGAATCCAAAACATTTCCTCTTGTAAGTTTAATTTCTACCAAGCATATTCTCCTATTTTCCTTGATTATGCTTAGTTAATTTCGAAAGATTCCTTAGAATTCTTACACTATAAAAGACTAATCATACAACTTTAAGAAGAGACTGTATATTTTGATCAGAAAACCAATGTAGAACTGTTTCATGCTATTTTCACCCATATGCTATTTCCACCTAAACCATTGATATACCATGGATATTCTATCTCTATGCTACTTTCACCCAAGTGTTGATTAGTAGATTATCGTTTTTATGGTTTCGATCATTGTTCTTGATGATGATTACAATGGTATTTATTTTAGCTCTACGTATATTTACTATTCTTACATTTCTAACAATAATCACATAGTTTAAATATTTTTTCTAAGAATTCTAGACAATTCTTAAATAAAAATTGAGTGAGGTCGAGAGCTCACTTAATTTACATTTAATGGGTATATTATACGAGTATCATTCTTTCAACCTCTATTTCAGATATCTAATTTTTCAATACAACAAATATATATTGAAATCTATGTTGACTAATTCATTAAAAAATGGCAAAGAATTATGAATTATTCGAATAATTCATAATTCAAGCATAAATTAGTCAATCATAAGCTAGGTTAACTAATTCATGAATTATTGAAAAATTCGAATAATTCATAATTCCTGAAATATGAATTATTCGAATAGTTCATAATTCAGGAATTATGAATTGTTCGAAAGTTCAGAATCCTGAATTATGAATTATTCGAAAAATTCATTCATATAATTAATGATATTTTCTTGTAAAAAAATTACAATTTTGAATAATTCTTCTCTGGCCTGATGAATTATGAATTATTCGAATAATTCATTAATTCGTGAATTAGTCAACTTAGATTGAAATACCATACAGATGTTAATTAATTTAATACCCTGGGACCTTATTCACTAAACTTAGTTTTTGTTCAACTTCAACTTTAACTTTGTAAAACTAAGTCTTGACAAAGTTTTGACTTAGTTTAGACTTATTTTTGCCTAGATGCGAAATCTCTTCGAAGAAAAATTATATGTGCAAGTTTTCATCGACATTACAATATACAAGTCGATTAAACTATTAACTATTAAAACTCGATTAATGTATATATATATATATATACACTACCCGGACAAAAGTATTCGACCACCACGAAAACTTCCATACAAATAGTATTAAATTAGATCTATTAAAAAAGGAACATGTCCTTAAACAGTAGAAAATACTCTATTTTTTAGTTCAGATTCGTAATCTACACATTTTAATTACTCAATTACTTATTCTTATGTATAAAATTATCAACCTATGCCACATTGTGTCACTAAACGCCATCATATATAATGGCTGTGACTTGGGACAAGTAGTATCAAGTATCAAATATTGATATTTATTAACTAGGGAGTAAGTAATTAAGCTGAAGCTATCAATTATGAGTAATTAAAATGTGTAGTTTACGAATTTGAAATAAAAAATAGAGTATTCCTTACAGTTTGAATATATATTCTTTTATGAATAGACCCATTTAATACTATTTGTATGGCGGTTCATATTATATATATATATATATATATACACTATATATATATATATATCCTTACTATTAAAACTCGATTAATGTGTATATAGTATATATACACAAGCGCGCATCGCTTGCTTGCGCTGCGTGGCTGGCGGACACTTTGTGTCTGCCGGAAGCGTCCTTTGGGCGCTTGGGGTCACATTGATTAATTATAAGGGGGATGACATCCCTGAATATGCCTATCCTACTGTTATAATCGATATCGCACTAAAAATAACCATGTTTGTCGTTTTTAAAACTTTGATGCGTAATGATGACGTCATAACTGAGTGATGAGTCATCATTTTTATATGATAGTTGCATCATATGTGAGGTATGTTATTATATACATTCTCTTAAAATTTCAGCCTGCTATCTCCTATAATGGCTGAGTTATGCCCGAATACCTATGTTGCTTAACTTTTTAAAATGTTACAATGACGTCATAATTCCATGATGAGTCGACATTTTGCTCTGAACTCAGAACTTACTGGAGCCATAGCCAAAAGACTCCCACATGCCACAAATCAGCTTTCTGCGCCCGGCAGTTTCTCAAATCAATTCGTTACAGTTATATATATATATATATATAGATAGATAGATTAATCGAGTTTTAATAGTAAAGAAAGTCAAAACTAAGTTCAAAAATTGTTTTATACTTATGTAGTTTTGCTTTGTGAATACCAACTTGGATTAAAACTTAGTTTGAACTTAGTCTTTACTTAACCCTAATTTGACGTGGGGTCAAAGGTATAAATAGAAATGACCCCACTTTCATTTTCAATTTCAATTCACTTTCAATTAACTTTCACTTTCAATTCAACATTCCTCGTCAAGTTGGGGTTAAACTTAGTTTTGAAGTTTAAGTAATTTAGTGAATAACCTCCTGGTTATTATCATCAAAGATCGAGTATCAATGATATAAATAAAAAGAAAATCATTTAAACTTAGTATCTATAAAATAGCAAAACCATTTGTAACTCTACAGTTTAAAAATAGAACAGTTGCGTATGATTTTGAGACCAGTTATTAATACTAGTTATCCATTGTTTCATTGTCCCGTATGATTTTGAGACAAGTCATTTTAACTAGTTCTCCACTGTTTCATTGTCTATGTTTAAATCTTGGGATATATATATTAATCTATCGTTGTAACTTGTCTTTGCTAAATTGTTTTGTGTTCAATACAGTGTGGCATTGCTATTCTAGCTATTAATTTTCGACTTGGTGATTGATAACGATAATTACCTGTTGATATACAACAATTTGTGTTGAGCAATTTAATTTTTATCGTGGAAATGAATGATTATTTTGAAAACTTTTACTATTAAAACAAGCTTGTTGTTGGTTAATTCGTTTGTTCCTTATAGCTCAAAATTTGCACACATGCGATATTGTCTTCACAATGGATAACTAGCATTAATAACTGGTCTCAAAATCATACGCAACAGAACCAACAAAAGAATTTGATGAACTCTAAGAATAATTCTTAGAATTCGCTAAGAATAATAAATTTTGAGATTATTAATTAAGGGACTTTAAGAAATTCTTTAAATTTCTTAAAGCAATTCAATGAATATGATATCTTGTATATCGAAAACTCGGAATTCTCAGTTCATCTCTTGATGATAAGTTGGCAAGACTTTCTCTACTGTAGAAACAGTTCTGTCTAGGTGTTGGAGGAGTGAAGACATCGCAGCAACACGATAGTCTCTGAAGAAAAGAAGTTCACACAGCTTGGCGAAAAGTACGATTTTGAAATAAATTGATGCTGGAGAGGTATTAGCCGATTACTCATAAAGGTTTGTACTCGAAAGTAGCATTTTTGAACACAGGCTACTCACTCTTCTAAAATTTAGCAACTTATCGACCAATCTCTGATCTCAAATTATAAAGAAGAAGGCCAGAGTGGATTCGTGCTAGTTATGGAAAATTGTTGT
Organism: Aphrocallistes beatrix; assembly: GCA_963281255.1. Taxonomy (NCBI): domain Eukaryota; kingdom Metazoa; phylum Porifera; class Hexactinellida; order Sceptrulophora; family Aphrocallistidae; genus Aphrocallistes; species Aphrocallistes beatrix. Next base: position 3,533,620 of record OY725490.1, read on the forward strand.
CACATTAAGGTCATTAATTCAGGTTTTATCAAAATTGTTTGAGGCCGTCATACCCACGAAAGAGTTGGAATCAAAATATTGATGAATACTAAGAGATCGAGAGTAGAATACTAGATAGAGTATAGAAAGAGATGAGAGTGAGCTATCACGACCTATTAGACTGCTATTTTAACATAGTTTGTTACAAATGAAACAAAATTTTGTTTTTTTGAATGATATCGAAAGTTATTATGGTGAAATTCTATTACATTGTTAGATTTAGGAGTATATAATATCAAGAAATTGGAGTCTTAGGGACATTAAATATTTAATAAGCTAAGCAATGAAATTTTTTAGAATTTTCTCAAAATTGTGTTGTAATTGTTCGGGTTTCACACAGATAGAGAAAATAGGGAAACCTAAGATTGAATCCAGCAAGAAGCAGATGGTATAAAGTTAATCAATATAATATAGATATATTTCGTAATGAAACCAAAATATTTTATTTTTTTCAATGCAAACGTGTGTTAGGTTTCCTAAACTGATAGTGATTAGGAATAGTCTTAGATACGTAGACTTCTTAACAAAGGGTAACTACTCGCATCCAAGATTTATAACAAGTCAAGTGATCATAAATAATATTCAAATAAGTGTCGTTGCTAAACTACTATTTCAGCGAAAACTATTCACGTTGTACTGTGATTTATGGCGAGTTCAACTGAAATATGTAATATTTATAAGTTTTCTAAAGAGGAGATTCTCTTTTCTACTATGCAAGAGTTTCAAATCGAAGAATGTTCTATTGCGGTAAGTGAATGGTTTGCGAGTCAACCTGAAAATAATTTAATAGATGATTATAGTAAAGCACCAAGAATAACAAAAGAAGAAATGGAAAAAGAAATAGATGAAGGAACCGTATTCATCATAATGCATTTAAAGGAAACAAAAGAGCTTGTAGGATGTATTGGTATTAGTAGGCCTGAAATTTCAGTTGGCGGTCTAACAAGCTGGATGTTCATTCAATCTGTCAAAACAGAATATAGAAAACGTGGACTAAGCACTTTGCTTTTCAATGAAGCCATTACAAATGCAAAGGAGATGGGAGCTAAGAGAGTAAAACTCGACGTATATGATAGTCTGAAGTTTCAACAAGAATTCGTTCTGAAACGAGGTTTCAAGCTATTGGAGATAATAACTAAACATAAAAGTGAATTTGAAGGGTCACCATCCATTTCCATTATAGATAATGTTACTTTACATGTATTTGAGAAGTATATCTGAATTTATCTGAAATAGTGGGATCTATATTTATTCATAGTGCTATCTGTACTTTATCAATAATGCTGTGTCTTTATCACATTTCAATTTCAATTTCAGGATCTTTTCATACTGTAATGCAATTCGCATCGTATGTCTCAATCATCTGCATCAGTGTACTACATCACTGCTGTATTGGATTAACTGTGCTTACATGCAAGGAATTTATTAATTTTCTAAACCAAAAAGAGCAAATATCAAATCTAGATTAAAAAAGACTAGCAATATATATTATAGATAAATTTTTTAGATTGATTTTTGGAATGAATTTTCCACAAAAAAAATTCAGTTTGGTTTCGTGAATACCAATTAGTTAAATACTAGTTTTACCCAATGCTAAGTATTTCTATTACAAAGGCTGGATTCGGTTAACCGGTTAACCGGCTAACCGCCGTTAATCTCGTTTAACGGTTTAGAAATTTTTGATCGGTTAGTCGATCTCTTTATTTTCTAGATATTTACACTAATTTCATTGTTTTTTCGACGAAGATTCATGAATATTAAAACTATACAATATAATTTGTATTTTCTAATAATATAGTCTATTTTGAGGCCACTAAAAATGATCAAATTTTTAATATCATGGTAAAGATTAGTCCAAAAATCCTTGACATCGGTTTACCGGTTAACCGTCCTGGAGGAAACCAAAATAACCGAGCCCTAAAATCGGTTAACCAACCCCAGCTCTCTTACTACTTAGTTTTCAAAGTTAATTTGGTTTTCACGAAACAAAACTAAGTTCAAATACTTAGTTTTATTACTCAGTATTAGGGAAACACTAAGTCTAAACTTAGTATCAAACAAAGTATTTTTCAAAAAGTACTAGAAAAATCTGCAACTGCAGAAGGTGTTAAAATTGTCTTATGTACCTTGTGCAAAAACATGATAGGGTTGCTTTCATGGATTCTGAGTTATAGCTTGTCTGGACTTAGGTGTTTCAATGTGTGCAAACTAAAAAGAATATAAATAATATAGGCGGCACTCATTTCAGAAATAGGCTACTATACAAGTATAGTTGGAAAACTAAAAAGCAAATAGCATTCAGAGACAAGGCGTTTAATTGATAGAAATTTTGCAAATAATTATTTTATTTTATTCTTAAATACTAACAGATATATTAACTAATAGTGAAAGTTTGACCTTGATCTTTTCGGATCTAACTTGCTTTATTAAACTATTTACATCATGATTGATTGTACGTAATATTTAGTTTAGCATGAATCTAAAAAACTAATTATGTATAATTATTTAGTTGTACTTTAAACTAAGTAAATAGTTAAATATAAGTGTACGCAAATTATATTTAAATAAAACTAAGTATGATACTTAGTTTTGTGAAAAACTAGGTAGAAAAGTATTTAATTAAGTATTTTTCAGAGTTGTAATACTTAGCAAAAACTAAAAAAGTATTCACTTAGTTTAAGTATAAATTCAAATAGTTTAGTAAAAAGACCCCAGGAATTAGTACTGGGGAGAGACATGGCCTGCTAATGCATGGTGGTGTATGTCACTGAGAGGGTCAAACTACATAAGGTCGTTTATAATTTCTTTCTAAAGAAAACTACGTATGTCATTTCAGCATGAAAGAGCCTCTTCCAGCGCGATGGGAGTCTGTCCACATTTCTGAGTCGGTGATGCAATAATATGTTACGATACCAACAAAGGAATGCGGAACATCCTCCCATCCTTTATATGGTGGATTTTTCAACACAATATTTGTCATACGATATATGATAAAACGTGGGTCTAGATTTGTGCTATGTCATCATAATGAGTTTAGAAGAATATAGTAGATATATCCATATTGAAACTTATATATATAACGCTAGAATTGTTTATTTGATTGTATGTATGTTGTCCGAATTGTGATAAATATTTGGTTTGTTTTTGTTTAAAAACAATACATACATAAAGTAAACAAATTCTAAAATATGAGATTAACTTTCAATTTTTGACAAGCTTTATTACATATTTTCCATTCGTAAGAAAATTAGATAGTGATGGTACATTCCAATTTTTAACCGCAGATAAGTTAACGTGCGAATGCCCGATGGAATCGAGAATGGAATAAGTTTTAAAAAGCGTTCGGGGAATTCCATGTCAAGTCAACCAGCCATTTCACCAACGTCAATCGATTTGTTTGAAAGTCGGTCCATCCATAGGTCTATGCTAGTCATTTATTATGTTCAATTTTCAAATCATTCGGTCAACTGATTCCAGACTTATGACGTCACAAAATTACCATTTTTTGATACTAAATCCACATTTTCAAAATTTGGAAACTAACCTCGCTTATTAAAACTCGTACAAAATCCTCAATATTTGTCTGATTAACACTAAACTTTACAATTTAATAGTTTAAAATGTACTGAATTCAATGAAGCTGATAACAATCTGATATTCGTTCGCTTTGTACCTCAAAAATGGAACTGAAACTAATATCGGAAGTGAAACCGGAACTATGACATAGCATTCGGGGAGATTTTCAAAACCAAAATTTTAGTCTTCTATCTTGTTGTATATACAGACTTTGCAATGTGTAGAAATTTTGGTTTGGTTTTGAAGTATTCCCTTCGAGTTATTTCAGTTTCACTGCCAATGACCGCAACCAGTGATATTTAAAAAATTCTGAAATGTTCAATGAAAATGTAATCTGATGCTGTTCTCATGATCTTGGGATCAATTTGTGTTCCTTTTTCTCCTCTGCCCTAAACTAGCTATATCTTATATATTAAAATGCTAGGATTTTTTTTTTTTTGTTTTTTTTTGTTTTGTCCGAATTGATTGAAGAATTGGCAAGTCGTAGAGATACGAAAATTGGCATGTAGGTGTAAAATGGTGAATCTAGGATTATTTCGAAGATCTAAGCGAAATGTTCACACCTCGCCGAGATAGGTGACAAAATGTCCTGACCAATCAAATTCGATTATTTTATAATGCAAATACATTGGAATAAAATAGTATTGACTTATGCATACAATCAAAATAACTATTTATGATTGAAATTCATTGGTTTATGTGAACCAATCAATTATCAGCCTTTTATAATGCCATTCACACGATTCTATTTCATATAAATGATTGAATACTGCTATTTTGAGTCTATAATTTGATTGTTAACAACAATTAAAGTGTGTTATATGCTACGATCAATCAATTCGATCATAAAATAACTTTTAATGACATGGACTGGAATTGATTATTTAAGTATAATAATCTTTAGCAATGTGAACTTTGTGTATTCAAATTGAGCTTACAGGATTAGTTGACTTAATACGAAGTAAATTATATTTATCACGAAACAAAATTTCTGCTACAGTTCTGATTTCATTAATGTAACCGTAAACAAATGACAATCCAGCGTACTTAGTATAAAACAAGAAAGCGACGTATTGTTTCTCTAATATCCCCAAGCTCCCACTGGGTAAATCTGCGGACACGCAGTGTCCGCAAGCCGCGCAGCGCAAGCAAGCGAAGCGCGCTTGTTTGTTATAATACATTACTTTTCTGAACCCCCACCCCAATATAATTCTATATAGACACTTGTATGATATTTTTCACATCTACAACATTTCAAGTGATTCGCTAGCCTAGTATATAGGCATACGTATATCCTAAGTATCATGTAATCCAGCATGTAAAGGTATTTAACCCGCGGTTGGCTAGGAATGTTGAAAGTGAAAATGAAAGTACATTGAAAGTGAACTGAAAGTGAAAATGAAAGTGGGGTTTTCTCTATTTATACTTTTGAGACGTAGCCAGGCGAGGGTTTTAATTAATCTACGTACTTGTTTTCTTCTGTTAGTAATTCGTGATTCAATTATTTCACATGTTGCTTTTGTATCAAATGGGGGGATTTTATACTTTCGTGCACTTTTTGATGGTATTGGAGCTGATATTTTGCCTAGAATATCATTTTCAGGAATATAACAAATGTCTCCTCTTGAAGTCCAGAAGAAACAATTTTCTGGTCGTCCTGGCCCTTTGGGATGCATAAAGCTTACCTTTATATCACCTTCTTCTTCACACACCTCTTCGACACACCCTATAATACCAGTTTACCAGTTGTTATCATACAAACTGGTAATGCAAACATTCTTATGAATGTAAGGGAGTTTGAGAGTTTTTGTAGGATCTGTTACACGATTTGATGTAATCAGGGCCGGCGACAGAATTTACGGGCCCCCTAGTAAGATTTCTGGCCGGGCCCCTCCATCACCCTAGCTCTCTTTGACAAGAATTAAATTTTTGTAATACCTGTGACCTTAGACAAAAAATAAATTGCAACTAGAAACTTATCCCAAAATTTAAGGTAAGTTATACGTAATATACAAGCTTATTATGTACATACAAGACACAATTACAATGGACATCTTAAATCCTAAAGAAACTATTACATGCCGACCTGGGGCCCCGGGCCCCCTATTTACCACGGGCCCCCCGGTTTTACCCCAAGCTACCCCCCCTGTCGCCGGCCCTGGATGTAATGTCGTATGTAATATTATATGCTATTTGTTCACTAATTCGCTTTGCTGCAATTAGGGTTGTAGTCAATGGTGTAAATTAATGGTAGCTTTCTTGTATGTTGAAGGGGATTTGATAATCTCGAAAGTTTGAAGAGATCTAATTGGTTCAATTCTGCATTTACATTTAGAATTGCAGAGAGATTGGTAGAACAATTCGAACAAACCTTATATGGATTCCTGTTCCCCATACTAATAGTTCGATGTCCTCCTTTGAGAGTTCAATAATCTCTTTAATTCCAATTTTTCCATGCGTATGTATCATCTTATGACATTCTAGTTTTCGACAACTATTGAACAAGACGGTAACGACATGACTAATGATCAGTTTTGGAAAAGATGTGGTGAAAGCCATTAGCTCAATAGAGTAATAACATCATGGGTTTACCCATGATGTTATTACTCTAAGATTTTCCAGTCCGGCACTTTTTTAATGTGATAAAGGTTACATGGCACCCAATTAGGGGTTTATCTTGAAATTCCAGGGGCGGTGGTAACCCGGCACCAAAATAGAATCACCCTTCAAGCACCTTAGCTCCTCGGACGATGCCAGGCTGGCACTTATAAGTGCCGACCAGGCGCCTAGATAAACTCCTGAATCACATACTTAAATATGTCAAATTCCATTTCTTTCTATACATAGCAACCGTTATTTTGAATTGAAATATAGTTGTGGTTAAGTCAGAGAATAATAATTAGTTGCATAGCATTTACAGAACTTTGTATCCTTGAATAAGAATTTTCGAGAAACAATCTCAATTAATAGGTAAGTCAGATGTATATGGGAACAGCCTTAGACTGCAAACTTAGGGACATTTCAGAAATTTTAAAAAATCACTGGTTGCGGTCATTGACAGCGAAACTGAAATAACTCGAAGGGAATACTTCAAAACCAAACCAAAATTTCTACACATTGCAAAGTCTGTATATACAACAAGATACAAGACTAAAATTTTGATTTTGAAAATCTCCCCGAATGCTATGTCATAGTTCCGGTTTCACTTCCGGTATTAGTTTCAGTTCCATTTTTGAGGTACAAAGCGAACGAATATCAGATTGTTATCAGCTTCATTGAATTCAGTACATTTTAAACTATTAAATTGTAAAGTTTAGTGTTAATCAGACAAATATTGAGGATTTTGTACTTTGTTTTAATAAGCGAGGTTAGTTTCCAAATTTTGAAAATGTGGATTTAGTATCAAAAAATGGTAATTTTGTGACGTCATAAGTCTGGAACCAGTTGACCGAATGATTTGAAAATTGAACATAATAAATGACTAGCATAGACCTATGGATGAACCGACTTTCAAACAAATTGGTTGATGTTGGTGAAATGGCTGGTTGACTTGACATGGAATTCCCCGTTCACGATTACATTTGTTATGAATATGAATTTGCTATATTGAATAGTTTTCGAGTTGTTGTAAGCAAAATAATAAAATCATAAAATGCTGCATATTCATACATGATGATTTAGCATATTGGTTTCCAACCTGGGGTACGTGTATTACTAGGGTACACCGATCATTTTATGAGGGGTGCGCGAGGTATTCAATTAAGATACTAAAATATTATGTAAAATGGAGATACCAGTTAACAAATGGTAATAACTTCCATGTTAAAAGAAAGAAACTGCGCCAGATCGCTAAAGTCCCTATTTTGAAAATAGATATTAAAATTTGTAGTTTACACACAAAAACTCCCGAAGGCCCCCCTTTAGGGCTTTAATAGGCCTAAAATGTCCGTCCGCTTAGATTAATAACTTGGAAATCGTGTCTCTGAAAAATTCCAATTTCCCTTCCTTCTACAGTAAGTTCTAGCTATCATAACTCAGCGAGTTTCCGCAATTTTTTCTTTTCTGCCGCCAATCGACTTAGATTTTGTGATTTTTCGAGTGATATCGATTATAACAGCAGACAGACATATTTCGAGATGTTATCTACCTTATAACTAATCAATGTGGACCCAGGCTCCCATAGGGCGCCTCCGGCGGACACAAAGTGTCCGCCAGCCGCGCAGCAAGCGAATATATATATACAAGCGCGCTTCGCTTGCTTGCGCTGCGCGGCTGGCGGACATTTTGTGTCCGCCGGAGGCTCCCTTCGGTCGCCTGGTGTCACATTGGTAAGGGAGATGACATCTCTAAATACGTCTGTCCTACTGTTGTAATCTCTATCGCACGAAAAATCACCAAATTTATTAATTTTTAAAATTTTTGATGAGTAATGATGACGTCATAACAAAGTGATGAGTCTTCATTTTTTGATGATAGTTGCAGCATATGTGAGATATGTTAGTATACAGATTCTATTAAAATGTGACAATGACGTCATAATTTCATGATGAGTCAACATTTTGGTCTGAGCTCAGAACTTACTGGAGCCATAGCTAAAAGACTCCCACATGCCAAAAATCAGCTTTCTGGGCCTGACAGTTTCTTCAATCAATTCGTTACAGATATATATAGACACATACACAAACATAATCGAGTTTTAATAGTAAGGATATATATATATATATATACAGTACCCGGACAAAAGTATTCGACCACCACAGAAACCTCCATACAAATAGTATTAAAGTGGGTATATTCATAAAGGAATATGTACTCAAACCGTGAGGAATACTCTATTTTTATTTCAAATTCGTAAACTACACATTCTAATTACTCATAATTGATAGCCTCAACTCAATTACAAACTCCCAAGTTAATAAATATCAATATTTGAAACTTGATACTACTTGTCCCAAGTCACAGCCATTATATATGATGGCGATTAGTGACACAAAGTGGCAGAGGTTGATAATTTTATACACAAGAATAAGTATTTGAGTTGAGACTCTGAACTACGAGTAATTAGAATGTGTAGCTTACGAATTTGAAATAAAAAATAGAGATATTTTCTACTGTTTAAGGACATGTTCTTTTTTTGAATAGTTCCAATTTAATACTATTTGTATGGTTTTCGTGGTGGTTAATGTATACATATGTTATGGACCAAAGTGTAAATCTTTATAAATTTTTTTTTCTAAGATTTTAGAAAGTCTTGGCTGAGCCAAAAGTTTGCCTCAGCCAAGATATTCCAAAATGATCCATAACATAAATATATATACAGGGTGGGCCATAAGTTGTCTCAAGCTTCATTAGGTATAAAATTTTTATACTAAAACAATGTAATTGTGGTCTTTAGAGATTGTAATTCGATTATTCTCAATGACTTTTAAAGATTTTTCGAGTCTAGACCTGGAACTGTGTTTTGTATGGTGAGTTTTTGTGACGATTTAGCACCAGATACCTTTCATTCACCGTGGAAATATTTTACAAATCCATTCAATTCATTATCAGAAAACGAGATAAAGTTATTATTTCACGAAGTTAAATTAGGCACATTTTGCTAAATCACCCAAAATGGCACTTTTTTTCACATCACCTAAAAATCTGATCCAAATGGTTCTCAATATATACTGATCTAAACGTCCTATATTTCTACAAATTTAGAGTCTTCGAGGAAAATGTGAGAGCTAATTTATCCTAGAATTTGAATACTCTAGAAAGATAATTTGAAAAGCAGTGGGCCCTGATTCTCGTTTTATACTGCGTGTCAGGACACATTTTTTCTCCACTTAGACTCGAAAAATCTTAAAAGTCATTGAGAATATTCTAATTACAATCTCTAAAAACCCTAATAATTAAGATTGTTTGAGTGGAAGAAATTTTATACCTATTGAAGCTTGGGACAGAACACATGGGCCATCCTGTATAAAAAATTAATCGAGTTTTATGTGAGGATGATTATTGCCCATCACAACGCTACTTAAGTAGTGTAAGAACACAATTTTCTTAATCAAGAAAGTGATGAAACTTGTCTGTTTTGAAGAATTGGCTAATAATCTATTCGCTGTTGTGTTGATGACCTGTAAATTTCTACCTCTATGTATTCCCAATTACTCTTCTGGTTTTCTGGTATACAAGTGCGCTTCGCTTGCTTGCACTATGCGCCTGACGGACAATGTGGCCACAGGAGGCGCCATTTGGGCGCCTAGACTCACATTGGTTAATTGTAAGGGGGATAACATATCTAAATATTTACTGTCATAATCAATATCGCTCGAAAAATCACCAAATTTGTCAATTTTTGATGCGTAATGATTACATCATAACAGAGTGATGAGTCATCATTTTTAGTGAGAGTTGTATCATATGTGAGATATATTACTTAGGGCATTCAAAAAGTTCTCATCCCATATCTGTATCTCAAATGATAGTGAAAATAGGATATTTTCGATTTGTCTATTGTATTCCTTAGGGATCAGCTCCCAATTTATATATTGGTTTATTTTAAAGGGACAATTATTATGGTTCTTACATTAGATTTTTGTACATCGGTTTAGCGTAGTGTCGAAAAGTTGTAATCTTCCCATTGAAAATAGCTTAAAACTAAATTTGGAGAATAAAAATTGTGAAAATCGTAAAAATGATCGCTAAAAGGTTGAATAATTAAGAACCAATGTGAAAAAGTAAACGGAAGGTGTTCAATAGAATTGCTCGTGTTGAAAAAATATCGTGCCACTTTTAGTGGATTTTTGGCTAATTTTCGGCACTTAAAATGTGGACAAAAGTAGTAGTAGTAAACCACTTCAAAATACATTATTTCCTCAGTCTAAATCTAGAATACTTTCGAGAAGTCAATCAATATGTAGTTGATACTTTGAATTCGATGAAGGGATCAGTTTTAATCTAAATTTGCTCAGAACTGAAATATATCAAAGGGAACCCCAAAATCACGTTCAAAGGGACTACCTAAAACCGATGTACAAAAATCTAATTTAGGAACCACATTAATTGTCCTTTTGAAATAAATCAATATACAAATTGGAAGCTGATAAGGAATACAATGGACAAATCGAAAACATTATATTTTCACTATCATTTGAAACAGATTTTGGATGAGAACTTTTTGAATGCCCTAAGTAGTATACTAAATGCTAAATAGGTATGTAGATAATTTTATATCATATTATATTACATTCCTGAATACAATTGGGCAGTTTATTACCTTTACTTCCAGTTACAAGCAAAATCTATGAAATGGAATGCCCACTAGCGAATATATAGACTGCCTGGACAAAGGTATTCGTACACTTTAACTTTAACTTGAATTGGAACTAGTCAATGGAAATATCAACAATTTAAAAGTTAGAATAATATGAACTTGTAACTGATAAATACTATTCACTCCTAGATCCCTAAATACTTACCTTAACCTTAACTATTTGCATGGACAATATTTAGATGTGTGAATACCATTGGGCTATACGTTGTAAATAGATACTTTAAAGCAAGTGCATTCTGATAGTTATATAGGTACAATGATTATCAATATGGATGTCTTAAATACGAATGGCGGATGTTTCGTCGCGGGATATTTCGTCGTCGGATATTTCGTCGCCTGGATGTTTGGTCGCCGATGTTTGGTTGCTGATTTTTCTTTGAATGAAATTATTGAATCCTCACTTACTACATTCTCCCATATATTCAAACAAATAATAAATGACAATCACCCACCCCTTCACGAAATAGAAATACCACTCTCGCGTGCCATTTGATATTATTTCAAACCGAAAATGCCCACTTTCTCTTTGCTCTTCTGTATAATACTCTCCAAAATGCTCACTCTCACTCTCCAACAATTAATTCTATTCAGCTTTAGAATAAATTCATCTTCCCCAACAGTTTGTAATTCCATTCGAAGAGATGTCAGCGACGAAACATCCGTTTACCCTTTACTACTTTTTTGTATTATTTATGTACTTATACGTAATAATTATATTGATCTTTTTCCTTTTTATTACTCTCTTCATAGATTATTTTTGATGTACTCCTCAGATTATTTGTGTGCAAACATCATGAAGTAATTAAATAAATCAGTTGCTTTAAATTTGATTAATTGTTTTGAATTTTGTATACGTATTAGAACAAATTAACTGAGGTTAATATATTCATCGCAATATACTCACCTGCTAGTGCCATAATTAATTGATAACATGTTTCCTATTTAGGTATATTTTCAGATAATTACAGAATTACAAACAGATTACTATATCGTATTAGTACTTAATTTGGTCATACGGAGGAGACCTTTCTACTTTGATTCAGTTTCACACCCTCATAAATAATTTCGATGGTTCTCACTTGCAGTACAAATTGATGACATTTCAAAGGTCTACAATTTGTTTATCTTGTACTACAACATACCTGCACTGTACCACATATTTGTTGTCTGTGAACTAGACTATAGAGGCCTTGACACTGTAATAAATTAATGTGTTGAGAATTATTGTATTTACAATCTAGGATATCTTAAGGGGTTAGAGGAGGGCAGGCGACCGCCTCGAGTTTTTCCTCTCATATATTATCGATTCATTAAGCTTGCATTATGGGACATTTGAAGAAAATATTCGACCTTCGTTTTCAAATATGGGGATGCTGAAGTATCAATTTGCCAATTTGCTTATATTTTAAGGATATTTTTAAAATTTTGAAATCATCTATACTTATTGATAAAAAGGTGTTTGATGGATTAATCTTAGAATATGTTGTTGATAATTCACTCACATAGAATCTAGAAAATCTAATAGCTCAAATATTCTACACTTCCTATCTTTAGTTAGCGTGAGGCTATTGACACCGACCGGTCTGTGGCAATAACCAATCTGTGGCTCTTATTGCCACCGACCAGTTGGTGTCAATAGCCACTTCGATATAAGAATTATATTTCCTGAATGATTTACAGATTAAGTAAATTCTATTTATCATGAACCTAATTTTCCTGCTACAGTTCCAGCGGCGTAGCCTGTCAATCCGAGTCGGGCCTGCCAGAGTTTTTTGGACCTGCCGGCAGGCCTTGGCTACGCCCTTGTACAGTTCTGATTTCGTAAAAGTAATAATCGCCCTGGCTATTCGAGGCTATACAATATATAATTAATTTTAAATCATTTATTGGAAAAATAGAAATAAGCAACGAATGTGCATACTAGGACAAGTACTTTATAAATGAGATAATGAACAACATTTCCTACAAATATTTTTCAATTATAAACAATAGAGTGCAATTTGCACTTTATTATTTAGAAATCGAAAAATATTTGTATCTTAATCTTAGTAGAACCAGACACAACGATTAATTTCTTATCTTTTGTTAGAGCAATTCCTTTTGGAGAATCTATCACTTTGCCTCTAACCGATTCTTTCCATAGTGCTTGAAGAAATTTACCTTTATTTGAATATATCTTTACATCTTTATGTCTATCATTAGTTACGACTATATTGTTGTCAGCATCTAAGCAAAAGAATAGAGGATCATTAATCTGAAAACTTAAAGACATAGCGCGCATTATCTCTCCTGTGTAAGAGAAAACAAAAACGCGAGACCTAGCACAGAGTACATACACTTCATCAGGAGTCAGTTTTACGTCACGAGGTCGGTTCATCAAAGAAGAGTGTTTGATACATTGTTGGTAGTGTAAATTGCTATTCAGGATAACAACACGATGGTTAGTACAATCAGCTACAAATAGATTTCCGTTGGTTGAGACTGCTAATTGTCTTGGTGAGCTGAAAAATCCAACACCAGCACCTAACCCTCCTACCTTACCAACGAGTTTAAAGCCTGGTGCTATCTTGAAATGGAATACGGAGTGTCTCTTCTTGTCCGTAACATAGAGACTATCATTGTGGATAGCTATACCCCATGGACTAGTCAGGTGTTCAGATACGAACGCATCTACAAACTCTGCCTTCTCTGAATAGATTGACAAGCGCGCGATAGGCGGAGGGAATAAAATTTCTGCGACATACATATAATTGGTGTTAGGGTCGATAGCTATACCTCTAGGTGAAGAACACTTTCCATAAATATTGTTCCCTCCTCGAATTTTCACATGGTCGTAAATATGTTCTATTTCTGATTCTGTGGAATGTATAAGTTGAGGTGATTCTGGAAATTGAGTTGCCATATTTGAGGAGGAATAATAGAAACTAAATGAAAGGCAAAGAAAACTGTTAATTCTAAAATGCTAGATAGTATCTATAGTTAGGATTTAGATACGCATATTAGTAATATGATTGGGCTATTATGTCTACTCACTTGAATTAGTGTATTGCACTATCTTGTAGACTAGTTAGATGATGGTCAGACATAATAAGATAAATCTATAATATTAAAAGTTGATTGGTATACATTTGTTAATGTACTTTAAAACAAGATATACCCTCATACTGTTATCATTTGATTTGAATATCTAGACACTGAATGTATATATACACAGAGATATGATAACCTTGTGAAGACTTCGCATAAAATGTTCACATGGATATTATACTTCAGCGAATAATATTACCCATAAAATACTACAAAAGTTGATTGTGTATTATCAATTTGATATACATATGCTAGTATAGGTATGGAATGTGCGATTATTAGAACTCTGAAGCTATGGTCGCTTGTTTTCTTAGAAAAGTACGGAAATAACTAAGCTACTTCTGCTTTGCTTCCCGCATATTTTGGATTAGCATGCACATTCTCTGCAATCTGAGGCTAGAAGAGAGAATAAATGATGAGATATAAGATACATTAGAATGGTCATTATATTTTATTGTAATAGCAGATTATGCACTAGGGAATACTGTGTATACACAGTTGATTCCGCTAAATGTAGTTCCTAGACATTAAATTTCATTGTTTAATTGGGACAAATTTTTGAGTTTCGATAAGTCCCGATTAAGGAGATCTATGGAGTGGTTGTGTGGCTTATTTTTTTTAAAATACTTACATTTACTATGATCTCGTAGAAATAAAAAGTTGAAGTAAAGTTATTATTATCGTCAGAGTAGCATTGCAGTAGTAATCAGCAGATGTAGTTAGTAGTCGCAGTTTCCTTCTTAATGAATGGATGAAACCACGGCCATTCCTAATATACTCGTAGAATCCAACGACGCTGAAGAATGTAGGATTTTATTACACACTGAATAACTTTTGTCCCGGGTCATGTAGGGATTTCTACTTGGCACAGACAAATTGCAATTAATGCAGCAGTCATAAAATATTCGATTAAATGTCTCGTCAATGGCCGCTCTCAAGACCATCTATTTTACTGTTATTTTAACAAAGTTTGTTACAAATGCAACAAATATTGTTGTTTTGAATAATATCTAGTAAAATTAATAAGGTTGAATTCTATCACATTGTTAGATTTAGGAGAAGATAATATCAGGAAATGGAAGTCTTAGGGACATTAAATAGCTTATAAGCTAAGCAGATATATTTTTAAGAATTTAACCGTAGAATGCCCAGAGGGGACACAGTGTCCCCGATATCGCGGATGTCTCCCAGCCATTTGCTATGGCACTGAAGCCATGAAAGTGCGAAGCCATATAAATGCTGGGCATTCTAGGGGGATTTGCATTTGTCAGAATTTTGAGGTTGTCATTTGTCAGAATTATCCTAGCTGTCACTTGTCAGAATGGTTTTTAAGGAATGGCGGATGTTTCGTCGCTGATATTTTAGAATGGAATTACAAACTGTTGGGAAACATGAATTTGTTCTAAAGCTGAATAGAATTGATAGTGAGAGTGGGCATTTTGGAGAGTATTATGCATAAGAGCAAAGAGAAAGTGGGCATTTTGAGTTTGAAATAATATAAAAAGGCACGCGAGAGTCGTATTTTTATTTCGTGAGGGGGTAGGTGATTGTCATTTATTATTTTCCTTAAAAACCATTCTGACAAGTGACAGCAGTCTTAAAAACCATTCTGACAAGTGACAGCAGTCTTAAAAACCATTCTGACAAGTGACAGTAGTCTTAATAACCTATTCTGACAAGTGACAGCTAGGATAATTCTGACAAATGACAGCTTCAAAATTCTGACAAATGCATGAACCTCGCATTCTACAGTTAAATTCCCATCCTCTACTTCATCCATGGTACATTTGATAATAGAGCTTATATTGAGTAGGCTTCCAGGTGCTCAGAGGGTGATTTATGCTGCAAAACATACACGACCACACTATAATATCCACTAGTACTTAATCTTCTGACCTTAACTCACAATTACTAAAACTACTCTTTCCTTCATGGACTCCCAATATGGCCTCAAAAATTCAATTGAATTTTTTCCCAGACTTAATTAAGACCATTCTCAAGCTCTCCAAGAGTCCTGGAAGATCTAAAATTAAGCTGCATTTTTATCCAGGCCCATAGGTTTTCAATTGGATTGAGATCCTGGCTACACGCAGGCCAATCCATTCTGACTATACCCTCCTCCCACATGAAATCCTTAGCAATCTTGGAGGTGTGTTTGGAATCATTGTCCTCCTGAAAATCCAACCATTTGGATACAGAACTAGACTCTGAGCAATCAAGCATTCGTTTAGGAAACGAATATAGCCCAATCCAGTCAAATTCTCCCAAATATTTTCAATGGAAATGTGCCACGAGCAGAAAAGGCACCCCAAACATGAAGTTTCGGTGTGTGCTTAGAGGTGGGTTTTACTGGGTTTCGTCACTTCTACACCACAGGCAAATCTTCTGTGACAACCAAATTGACATTTCGTCACTGAATACGACCTTCTTCCAATCTGTGACCTTGTTATCTTTCGCTCAAAACACGGGTCTGTCCATATGCCTCTGTGTGAGGGACGGTATTGACTTGGAAACCTTTCGGGTGTGTCCTGGCCTCTTGAGATGCTGTCTCACAGTCTTCCGGGAGTATGTATTCGACCGGACGGTGTTAAATTTGCTCGTTAACTTATTAATAGACATTTGTCTATTGTTTCGAACGAGTTTGAAAAGTGAAATTATCGTTCTTGTTGATAACTCTGCCTTTTTCAGAACCTCTCTTTCTCTTAATTGAAATTTCTGCTTTCAGTTTTGAAATTGTTCGATAAACCGTGCTCTTTGGGATGCCTGTATGACGAGATAGCTCCATCGCATTCGTAATACCGGACTGGTATAAGGTACTAATCTTGTTACGGTGCATTTGCAGTCATTACGAGCTAATTCAAATGAAATTCAAATGTTATATGAATATTGGTGACGGAAAACAACCTTAAATTACCTAAAATATATTATACAAAATGGGAAGTCAGGCTTATACAATATAGGAAATAACACTCACAGAAATGTTACTAAAATACGAGGGTTATCCCAAATGTCCTATTACATTTTCACATTTCTGCTAAAGTGATTCGATTATTTACAATTTGATAGAAGGATATAACAACGATCGTGAAGTTAGGAATCCCAGTAGCCAAATATAAGCACCACTTTACACTTAATAAATCAGTCAATTGTCAATGAATTCAGCTGAAATTCGTTGAATACCTTAATCTAGCATGGTGCTTTTCTCCTGTTCAATAATTAATCCATATCATACTTATTTATGTCAAAATGACATTGCAAATTTCCATCACAAAATCCCCATAACACATTTTGAGCACCACTCTCAGTCAACATTTCAAATACTGTACAACCCATCCTTACTAAGTTTTAGAACTCGATTAATCTATATGTATATACAGTCGACTCCGCTTAATAGGGCCACATCGGTCAGAGGACATTTTGCCCCGATTAAGCGGAGGGCCCTATTAACCGAAAATATTTTGTATTAGCTTCTATGTTGTGAGAGCTATTCCGGTCCTGCCAAAAGTGGCCCGATTAAGCGGCTGACCCGATTAAACAGTGGCCCTATTAAGCGGAGTCGACTATATATATATATATATGTAACGAATTGATTGAAGAAACTACCAGGCACAGGAAGCTGATTTTTGGCATGTAGGAGTCTTTTGGCTATGGCTCCACTAAGTTCTGAGCTCAGATGAAAATATCGACTCATCATTGAATTATGACGCCATTGTCACCTTTTTTATAATTTCAGTTTTTCGACCATATCTCAGCCATTTTAGGAGATAGAGGGCTGAAATTTTAATATAATGTGTATATTAATATACCGTATTTCCCTGAATAAGCGCCGGTTTGAATAAGCGCCGGGTCTAAAGGGTGAACGAAATAAATAAGCGCCGGGGCTTGAATAAGCGCCGGGGCTCGAATAAGCGTCGGACGCCAGGGCATTTTAGTTCCCTGAACATCATATCAAACTAGTATTCTCAGTAGTGGCATAGATAGAAGTGCTTTTTGAAACATTACATTATCCTTTTTTGATAGAACTAACATCTCAGTTGTGGCAAAAATAAAAGTGCCAGTCAATGTAGTAAACATAAAAAAGAGCGCCGGGTCAAAATAGCGAATGAAAAAAATAAGCGCCGGGGCTTGAATAAGCGCCGGTTTGAATAAGCGCCGGGTCTAAAGGGTGCACGAAATAAATAAGCGCCCGGGCGCTTATTCGAAGCAATTCGGTACCTCACATATGATGCAACTATCATCAAAAAATGATGACTCATCACTTTATTATGATGTCACCATTACGCATCAAAATTTTAAAATTGACAAATTTGGTGATTTTTTTGTGCGATATCGATTATAACAGTAGGACTGACGTATTTAGAGATGTTATCTCCCTTATAATTAATCAATGTGACCCCAGGCCCCCACAAAGTGTTCGCAAGCCGCGCAGCGCAAATAAGCGAAGCGCGCTTGTTGATATAAAATTGAAAATACAATATAGCACCAAGTGGTGCTTTCCTTCATTTCAATATCTAATCGATATCGCAACTGAACTTGATACCATGACTTGGTCACCTTTGGAAGTTTGTTAATCACATGATAATGTTTCTATGATTAAAACTCAATGTTTATCGAGTCTATTACTTGTCATTTTCATATGTCATGTATTGTTGATGATGAATTGTTCGTGATGTAGTGTTAATATTTCAATAATGATGAATTGTTCGTGATGTAGTGCTAATATTTTAGTAATAATGAATTGTGAGTGAAGAATTGTGGTGCTTCCGTTATTATAAACTTAGTCTAGCTGTAGTGATTAGTACTACCAAAAATGAAGTTTATAGCTATAAATAGGCATACACATATCAATGTCCTTATCACGGGTATACAATTTAATTTCTCAATTTTATCTTTTCACAAATCATCGAGCTTGTTTACTCAATATTCGTTATATAATTTATATTTTATTGATGAACATTTTGTTGCGATCTTGATTATGGGTTGCAACAACAATAACCTTACTTCTCTGCGGAGATATTGAATCAAATCCTAGGCCCTCTTCTTCAGGTAACATTTTTATTTTGTTTCTTTTGACTTTTATTGACTAGTTCATGATTTTTCCTCTAATTAGGCTTAAAATCTTTAAATATTAATTACGTATGTCATTTTAGATTTATCACAAAAGGTAATCTAAATTCAAAAACTATGATCGGGTATTGATCTTGAACTCTCATTAGCAAGTATTTAACTACAGCTTTGATTAGTGATAAATATGTATATAATTTGCACTGGAGAAGTGTAACGATCGTAGCAAATCAGGATCCGTCAGTTAAAGGAAACAAAAGAGCTTGTAGGTTGTATTGGTATTCGTAGGCCTGAAATTTCAGTTAGTGGTCTAACAAGCTGGATGCTCGTTCAATCTGTCAAAATAGAATATGTATATAAAACGTGCACTTTGCTTTTCGATGAAGCCCTTACAATTGCGAAGGAGATGGGAACTAAGAAAGTGAAACTCAACATATATGATAATTTGAAGTTTCAACAGGAATTCGTTCTGAAACGAGGTTTCAAGCTATTGGAGATAATAACTATGTAAACATAAAAGTGAATTTAAAGGGTCGCCATCCATTTTCATTATAGATAATGCTACTTTACATGTATTTGAGAAGTCAATCTGAATTTATCTGAAATAGTGGTACCTATATTCTCTGATAGTGCTATATGTACTTAATCAATAATATTGTATCGACAAGTACAAACCTAAGTACACTAAGTCCTCTCTAATTGTCCACCATTGGGTAATGGGATCATAAGTGGACAATTTGAGAACCCTGGACAATTAGAGAATTCGAAGTGTGTGTGCACATAGTACTCCTATTCTGGCAAGTAGAAAAATAGAGAACCTGAACAATTACAGATGTGGACAATTAGAGAGGATTGACTGTATTGTACTTAAACTAAGCAAAACCTAGTATTTCATTACTTAATTTTCAAAGTTAATTTGGTATTCACGAAACAAGACTAAATACAAATATTTAGTTTTGTTACTCAGTATTGGGGGAAAAAGTATAAAACTTAATATTAAACTAAGTATTTTTCAAAAAGTACTTAGTTTAAGCTTACGTCAATTTAAAATTAAGCTATCTCACAATCTCCAATTTCACATTTGCATCTGGTAACGAGTGTTAAATCTTGATGATTGATATACCTTATGCGTCAACAAATGATGTTACATTTATAGATTCGGAGTTATAGCGTGTACGGACTTCAAAAGGTGTCTCAATGTGTGCAAACCAAAAGGAATATAAATAATATAGGGCGGTACCATGGCCTACTTAATACACGGTTGTGTATGTTACCGAGAAGGCATGAAAAATAGAAGGCCAGTTTTAACACAGTTCAAAGTTTAATTAGTCCGATAAATAAAAAACTGTATATGATAGACATTTGAAATGTATCATTAGCATATACAAACATCATATCAGAATATTCAATTCAGCTATCAAAATTTGATATGTCATCATGTAATTGCGCAATACGCTCTTTTTAGAGTGAAAAATGCTGATGTTCTAGCTCATTTTAAACATCGTTATCTGCATTTCTAATGCTTGATTTTTTTATAGGGAAACAATAGGAAGGCCTTAATTCACGTGTTTATTTCCAATATTCTCTGAGTTATCTAGGATTTTATCCCGATCCATAGAGAAACAATGAGGTGTGACAAAACTTTAGAGAACTCAGAGAATATTGAAAATAAAACATGTGAACAGTATTATTATCATATAGGAAGTAATAACCTTCGGATTGAAATGTATAATTTATTTGTGACTACGCGCTATACTTTTTGAGTTATGGTTTAAACATTCGATTTTTTGTTTCCATAGCAATTGAGGAATTCATAGACATTCCAATTAAGATTTTCATATTTTTTGGATTTAGGCCAAATTATTGGGGAGCAGCCTAAAGGTAAAGTGAGGTACTACATATATTTCAAGTATTTGATAGTCGATAATATGTAAATATAAGTTTCACGAAGAGACAACTTCATTAATATACTCTGTGACTAGCTCAGATAAAAAGCATTACTATGAACACCTGAACATACTGGGTGTTGCATTTGTTAAAACAAAAGGTACGTATTCGTATTTTGTCAAAATATCTTCAGGATGCATTAACACACATTAGCATTGATATATCGAAGTAAAGGGATTCGAAACAAAGAAGACTTTAAATTTTTTTGATACTAGGAGCTATCATAAATGCGCAGGTGTATGTGAATGTGAAATCCTCGAATGAACAGCGAATTGACTACTCACACAAAAATATTCTGGCAAATAAGACAATCGGGGAAAAAATTTTAATTAAAAAGGTATAATTAAACAAGCTTTATACGTATATGATTTTTTTTTCAAGTTAAATTTCTAGACTTGCATTTACATTTATGTTAAATGCCGCTTGTTAAAACAATACAGAAACATTGTGTTGAGCATAAAACGTAGAGCAGTAGAGAGTATACGATTTTGTAATATGCAATATAAGAATATAAATATATAAATAATAAACAATAGTCAGAATTAAGAACAAGGAAAATAAGTTGAAATTCTGTTTCGTAATTAAAACTACAAATTACATGTAGCTTTCTTAGTTCAAAATCGAAATAAGTTAAGAATAGGGTCTAGTGTAAAATCGAATTTCGTAAATAAGAGAGAAAAATAAAATCAAAATATAGGCTTTTCATTAGACAGCGCCAATTCTATCATTATTTAAACCATTAAGATTGTAACATTGGGGTTCGAAGGTATTTGAAATATCAATCAGGTTTCCAAAATGCAGTTTCTTTTCAACTGGACCATTCTTTATAGAACTGAATAACTTTTTATTCGGTTTTCCACCCTGTTTTATCAATTTCTTTTTAATCTGCTTGCACAACTTGACAACCTTTTTATTTGTCATATTCTCTTTTGCAAATAATTTGACAGCTATAATAATTGAAAATATGCTAGAAGAGTTCATAACGAAACTATCCAAATCACCCAACACTCTAGCAGTTAGAGCAGCAAGCTTAGAGGGAAACATCATAAATTTAATTTCTGATATTATTTCTTCAATCAAGACTAGTTCAACTAGATCCATCAGCTCTAGCCTGTAACCTGTTGGTGTAACAAAGGTAACATATAGCTCATCATTTCGCGGTCTTTGTAAAATGTTAAATTTCCAGGAAGTTGGCAATCTATATAGAATGTACAACAAAGTCTGCGACCAGTTATTAGATAGCGGAATCTCATTTTGACCGGCAACAATAAAAATTTTGTCATCAGAACAAAATTTGGTGATGGCTCTGTTAACAATGGTTAATTTAGCAGATGGTCCTAAAGGAATACGGTGAACCACTAACGTACCATAAGTAAAAGAAATCAACTGATGCCGTTGTGGATAAAGGACTTCGTTAGTAACGTAACATCTATTACCTTGATGCTTAAATTCTAGCTTTTTAAGTATTTTTGACTTCTTTTCAATGAAATCTCCATTATCTGGAGTTAGGATGTGATTTCCACCATATTGTATTCCTTGAAAGGTGAAACTTTGACCTTGTAAGCAAATGTTTCGGGTTAATTCCTTAATTTTATGCCTATTACCACAACTAGATGTATCTATAAACAAAATTCCCGAGTCACCATTCAAGAGATTGATATCATTCTCTACCCTCCTATTATCGGTTAGATGTGTATATACGTCAATAGGATGGAAATGCTCAAATGAATCACTTGGAAATAAGATCAGAGAACCACTATGATTTCCAGCCCATGTGATTTGGTGCCTCCTTCCTGTTCTACCTTTGTAGGAGAATCCTTCGTAATGGTCTTTGTCCCAAAAATCAACACTAGACCCTAAAATTTCAAAAAGTCTCTGCCACAATACAAACTCTTCCCTTGTTATTGAACGATCTGTAACGAACAGAATATCTGCAGGGGGATTTGAAGGTAAATAGAATGGTACCGCACGAATGAACTCTTGCTGATACTCGATAAGTTTATCTCTCAACAGGAGATCCACTTGGATTGGACATTTCACAAATAATTCTGCCATGTTTGACATAGCTACATTGATATCTATCACCAACTCAGCATTGGGATCAATCAGATGAATATCGATCTTACAACTATCTTGAATGTTAGGATCAAAGTGAATCTTGCAAAAGGTAAAGGAGTCTATGAAAGGAGTAATCCTTTTGTCGAAATGGATTTGGAGCGACAACTTTCCTCCAGAATTAGAGCAGTTCCCATAATGTAGTGTAGACATATTTTTCAGTGTAATAGTTATCAATCCTTGCTCTCCTCTGCCTAAACTTTCTGGTATACTTAATGCTCCTATCTTGATAGGATATTGAACTAGAAGTTTATGAATTGTCTCACCACTGTCAAAAGGTCGCCCAAGAAGCTCAACTTTAGTTTCCAAATAAGCTTCGTCAATGTATTGTCCTTGAGTATTGGGTGGAGGTTGGTTGCAAATTCTTCCATTGAACTTCTCCTTGATAATAAAAACTTCCTCTTTTCTCAGACTAGGTAAGTGAAAATTTGTTGCTTCAAATTTTATTTTTGGTGTAGAAACCATTGATAGTGATGCACCTTTCGGAAGTGTCATTTTTCCAGTGTTAACTACTGTGATCGCTGTCACTGTTATTTGTTCATTTGGCTCAAAAAAAGTATTATTGAAGGATGGTAAGATAACGAGACTTGTAGGATCAACCCTAACGTTAAATCGATATGGTGATTGCTCAATTATACGTTTTCTGTCTGGACTAAGTAAAACAAACAATAACCCTCCATCCATACTTTCATTTCCGTTATTTCCAGCGAATCCATCTTCCCCTTTCTCCCCAATGTAACCTTTCCTTCCAGGAAGTCCATCTTCACCCTCTTGCTTCCCATTAAGCCCTAATCCTCCAAACCCCCCAGATCCTCCTAATCCGCCATCGCCAGCTTCACCTCCCAATCCTAGCTTCCCACCTCTTCCTATTGCTCCTGAGTTAACTGCTACTTCCACTAAATGTAGCAAGCTTGGATTACTTGCCTGAATGACACAACAACCACCATTGCCTGAATTACCACCATTTCCACCATTTCCCCCATTTCCTCCACGACCCCCTCGACCTCCATCTCCACCGTCTCCAGCCGAGTGACGCTTCGCTATTTGCTGTCCACCCATACCTGTTGAATAGGATATACGTTCTGGTTTTCCTATCCAGCCATCTCCTCCTCTTCCTCCTCTCCCACCATCTCCTCCATTACCTCCATCTCCCCCATGACCACTTTGACCACCTGAACAATCCACGAATAGAAAAAGATCACTATTTTCAATTCCAAAGTTAAATGTTTCCCGAACGGAACCGCTTACTTCGATACTCATAGAATTTCCATTTATGTACAATAATAAATCGGAACCATTGGTACCATCTGTTCCATGTGTTCCGTTTGTTCCTTGAATGCCATTTCCTCCACGTTTTCCTTTTGATGATTCCTGACTTCTATCAACCCCTAACGTACCGTTATTGCCAGATACACCATGTATGCCATCTACACCCTTAATTCCTTGAGCCACAATCCATGCTCCCCATTTTTCCTTTCGCCTGATTGCTCTGTCTATATGATACGAGGCTACTCCTGGGGAACGGTTAACATCAGGTAAGGAAGGCTCTTTCTTATCAGGCATATACAATATCTGCTTACATTCAGTGGGAGGATCTGGTTGTCTGGAGGGACTAGGATATTCACAAGAAGGTTTCTGCTGGTTGTTGATATCCTCAATAACCGGAGGTCCAAGGGGTGGGAAGAATGTGTCATTCTTTGCTCGATTTAAGAAAGGATCTCTAAATTTTTTCGTTTGTAATTGACCCCGTTCCTTCATTTCCTCTTGCAGTTTATTCAATGATTCATGTACATACTCATACACTTTATCTTCCTTTACACGGAAAGCTTCTACCGAGAGTGAAACGTTGCTGTTTTCGTTATTTTGGAAGGATTCAACAGCATGCGATCTATCCCATTTACCTGTCCAATGTTTTTCAGATTCTATACCCTCAAATCCAAGCTGAGGAGAATACAGTCCTCTCCCTACAGCTCCTAAGCTCATCATTAACCAACGCTGTTGTACGATATCTTTCATGCGGAATATCGTAATTAATTTCCATCCTTCAGAAATTACTCTAACATCAAAAAATATATCAGGATAAGCGAGGTGATTGACAAAGCATTCAAACGAATAACTATCACCACTTTGTGAAATTTCAAATATTTTCTCGTTTCTGTCCCCCAAATCATCTGTCACTATAAAACTGTTATTCTCCTTGATTATTTTCAAATTCGTAGTAACCCATCGCTCCATCGTCTCATAAGTATTGACTTTTCGGAGGCATGAACATTGAAATTCATGAATATTTCTGGGAATCAGTTCTGATGTTACTCCATCCATATTATAATTTTGTTAATATATGCGTAGGCAAATCTAAAAATTCGTAAGAAAAAAAAGTATGTAAAAAAGAGTAGTTGGTTAGAATATTTAGATGTTAAAAATGGATTTTACCTTAGGAATATTTTAACGATATTTTCTAAAGAAATTCATTTTAGGAGTAATTACTTAACAAAGAGCTTACAACTTTTCTGGACTTTTTATCCACAAATATCTCCAAATATCAGGTCGAATGTATGAATTCTTAATCATCTAAACGAATAAAAATTAGAAATTTCGTTCCTTACGATTTCGAATATGAGTTTCAGCTCTAATTGTCCCTAATCTTAACCTATTGGCAGAATCACGATATTATAGAGTTTTACATATGTAGTAAAAAACAAAAGCATTATTTTGAGGTTTTGGACTTGAAAACACTAAATTTCTAATTCTTCGTATCGTGATTCTGAGATAATAGGACAAAAAAAGAGATAAGACAAAAAATAGATAAGCAATTTCAAATTTCTAGAAAACCTCCATAAATTCAAACTTGTTCGAGTCAGTCATAAAATACTCTGATACGTATACCAAGAATCAACTTACTGCGACATCCGAATCAGTCAAAATGTGTTTTTTCCATCATCAATTTGGGCAGTGGATTTTGTTCCCGCTTTCTAAAATAGTTCATAATTGGGGGGCGGCTCCGAAACATCATGATTTCGAAGGACCATAACAAAGGCAAGGAAGTATTCCTTAATATAATAATCAGAAGTTTAATCAACCATTTTTGGGTTAAATTTAACTAACGTGTCTACCCCAACTCAATATACATACCTCAATAATGGAAATGTATTTACTTTAACTCTCTTAACATAATTGGGTCAGTCTTTAAAACTTGAGATCTGTTAAGATAAAACATTTAGTTAAGTCAAACGTCGGGAAATTGAGTGTATTAAAAAATCAATGAAAATTTTTTACTTAAGCGATACCAATTTCAGGCTAATCAAGTATAAACGAATTTACATTATATTTAAATCATAAAAGTGATTGCACAAACACAAGCAGTATGTTGATAAATTACTACTAGATATCGAATAATTATTGGCTAAATGGTGATCAGTATCTACTAAACGACAGAATATTGTAGCATAGCCTATTTAAAATAAACGGCTGTACAAGCTACTACTTCCTATGAGTGTTTGGAAGTATTCGCCATCACATATATCCGGATACCGGATAATTTTTAATCCAGGTATCCGGATATCCGTTTGACAGCTGTATATTTGATTTTTTCCCAAATGCTATTAGACTCAATTATGCATGTCGTATAGATCATGGTATATAAAGCTAATCTCTATCTCTTAGGGTACTAAAGTTATACAGATATTTTTTTCCGTTTTCTATCATACCCTTATTATATCAGCTCCCCTTTCTTTCCCAAAATTTTAAAACGTACAACACAAGCTTTTTGATCAATTGTTGAATAGATCAAGATTCAATAATTTCAAATTCAGTTAATTTAACATTAATAATCTTTTTTTTTGACTCAAAAGCAGGCATTTTTCTCTCGAGGTTGGAGTTAAAAAAATTAATCTATGTCTCGCCTCTTCCACTGTTACTGAATACGAAGCTTTAGTAACCAGTTGAATAGTTCTTTCAACAGCTTGTGTATGGCATGGATATCCTGGAATTTCCATAAGAGTACACACAATATTAAGTAGTATTTCTTTTGAGAAGTGTTTTGTAAAAGGTTCTGTGATGTTTCCCAATCAATCATATTCACGTATGTTTCAGCAGTGAACCTTAATGAAGGAATTTTAAAAGGGCGAATTTCTATCTGTCTAAATGATGAATTGTTGGTGCAGATATCTAAATAGTTCTCACTGCCTTTTGTCTAATTTGCACAACTGCAAGCATCGATAATAGAATATTTTCTGGATGACAAAAAATATGCATTTCTCTGTAGAACATCACAATTTACTTCTTGATCATACTCGGGTAACTCTCGCAGTAAATATATTACATATAACATGTTTCTAGATCAATATGTGCATATCAACAATTCATCATTTGAACAGATAGAAATTCGCCCATTTAAAGTTCCTTCATTATGTTCACTGCTGAAACATACGTGAATATGATTGATTGGGAAACATCTCTTATCACAGAACCACCTTTTACAAAACACTTCTCAAAAGAAATACTACTTAATATTGTGTGTACTCCCTATGGAAATTCCAGGATATCCATGCCATACACAAGCTATTGAAAAAACTATTCAATTGGTTACTAAAGCTTCGTATTCAGTAACAGGGGAAGAGGCGAGACATGGATTAATTTTTTCAACACCAACCTCGAGAGAAAAATGTTAAATTAACTGAATATGAAATTATTGAATCTTGATCTATTCAACAATTGATCAAAAAGCTTTTGTACGTTTTAAAATTTTTGGAAAGAAAGGGGGGCTGATATAATAAGGGTATGATAGAAAACGGAAAAAATATCTGTATAACTTTAGTATCCTAAGAGATATAGATTAGCTTTATATACCATTCGACAGCAAATTGGCGACTCACTATTACGAATTAATATATTTAAAGGGGTAAATCAAAGGATTTTGACAATTCGGACAATTTAAAGTCAATTGTATGGAAGTGACACATCAAAACTATAAAACCGCAAGGGTCAAATCAATTTTTTTCGGGTCTAAATTTCTTATGATCCTCGAAAGGAGGAAATACAACTTTTCCCTTAGGTAGAAGTTGATCCGACCATTTGTACATTTCTTGACCCAGCCTAAGTCAATAATTTCAAGTAATTATGGATTCTAAGGTGAGTAACATAAGCAATTATATCTGACAATTGAAACACATCAATATCAGTGAAGTTGTATATAATATAATGACACTCACTCTTGCAATCCTTGACTAATTATTAATTACAGTCAAGATATATTAGCTTTCCTAAATATCGGGATATCCGACTAATTACAATCCAGATTCCAAACACTATTCTATACATCAAGGCAATTGTGGTCTCTAAATTTTTTTGACCAGATTTGGTTAGTATATTCAGGCTTATTCATATCACTCACAAAATTTCTTCTCCTATGCAAGGTCATTGAAATTTATTATCGACATATATAAATAACAAACGCGCTTCGCTTGCTTGTGTTGCGCGGCTGGCGGACACTTTGTGTCCGCCGCAGGCGCCCTTTGGGCGCCTGTAGTCACCATTGATTAATTAGATGGGAGATAAGATCCCTAAATACGTCTATCCTACTGTTATAATCGATATCGCACGAAAAATCCCCAAATTTGTCAATTTTTGAAATTTTGATGCGTAATGATTACGTCATAACAGAGTGATGAGTCATCATTTTTTGATGATAGTTTTCATATGTGAGGTATGTTAGTATACATATTCTATTAAAATTTCAGCCTTCTATCTCCTATAATGGCTGAGTAAAAACTCCCACATGCCAAAAATCAGCTTTCTGCGCCTGGCAGTTTCTTCAATCAATTCGTTACAGATACAGTCGAACCTCCGAGATCCGGACCTCTAAGATACGGGCACCTCCCTCAACCGGGCACCCATTTTTGTTTCAAGTATAGTGCCCGTGTCTTAGAAATTTATTGTCATCTTTAGAAATCCAGTATGTATAAGTAAGAGTGAAATAATTCATGGGTGAGTATTAAATAAACAATACTTATTAGTAATAGTAGGGTTTTAAGAGAACTTGGGGCAATAACAAGTTTATATACTCGAGGAATACCATGGAGATATTGTTATTTCCGAGATCCGGAAAATTCTAAGTTCTGGGCACCCTCCGGTCCCACACTGCCCGGATCTCGGAAGTTCGACTGTATATATATATATACTATATATGTATATATATATAAATAAATATTAATCGAGTTTTAATAGTAAGGATATATACAAGTGCTTAAATCAATAATCAAAATGTGTGTAATAATCACTATATTGCGCAACAAGCTATAACTACGACTAATTTAACTCATTTTCAGGCATGCTTTGCGGAGTCATAATAACAATATCAATAGTTATTTAGCCTAGGAAATCTCACTTTGAACCAGTTGTTGAAAAATATGTAGAATTTTTCATTAGAATGTACACACATTCCTGCGTTGACAGGGAAACGTAATCTGACTAACTTGGGATATATCTCAAAAACTGTGAGTGGAATGCATGGACATTCCAATCAAGATTTTCTAATTTTTTGGATTAAGGCCTTCCTATTGTTCTTCTATCACAAAATCAAGCATTAGAAATGCAGATAACGATGTTTAACAGCTATCGCTAAATTTTAATTTATATCTGTCTATCTATTTTTATAATCTAAATTTGAGATAAATTATTCAAAAATATAGATTTTATTGCTCAAATTGGGCTGTTAACAGCAAAAAAATTTGCTTTAAAAGCTCAAATAACAGCAGAGCTAGACTGTTAATTGTTTGGAAATTGTAGCTGTTAACAGCCAATTGTGAGCTGTTAACAGCAAACAGCCAAAGTGGCTGTTAACAGCATTTCCACCATCCCTGTCTATTGCACACAAAAGTAAACACATAAATTATCATATTTATTCGAAATCTACACCCGCAAAACGCCATGTAAACCGTTGAAAGCAAGTTTCTAGCATATTTTTGCTCCCAATTTATCAAATTTGACTGGTTTTTGAGTTTGGGGTTTCCACACCATTCCATATATAGTAATGCTGGTAAAAACTCGTATTTGGTTGGTTGCAAATAACAAGTATGTCATCGTTGAATAGGAAGTCCTATACAATAGATCAGGGGTTCCCAACGTGGGCGCTGCCGCCCCCCAGCGGGCGTTTATAGAGCGTAAGGGGGCGCTAGGTGACGAAGGGGTGCTAGGAGCGCTAGGTAAAGACAGAATGTTAGCTTCATGCAGTATTTCTAAATTAATTGCAAAATATGGGCAATCACATAGTATTGGCGAGACGCTCAGCAACAGCAGTAAATGTGCGGTTTAAATTTGTTATGTATGTTTAGTCAGTATTAGGAGAAGGGGCGCTGGAAAAATTTGAACGGTTAAGTGAGCGGTGAGCGAAAAAGGTTCAGAACACTGCAGTAGATCCTACTAGTACTATAACAGTCACTAATCCACTACTTCAAAGCAATAACATAAATAGATGTCCTAATTTTATAGTCTATAGCAGGGGTTCTTAACCGGGGGGAAATTTCAGCATTTCTGAGGGGAAGTGTGTAGGATCTAGGATGCTAAAATATTTCTCAGAAAAAGTACAGACTGTACAGTGATACTGATAATAAATGTAAAATTTCAGAATTATGGCAATTGTTCAGGAATGAAACCCTATTTTCAACCCCAGAATTACAATAAGAATTCTTAGAATAAGTTCTCTAACTGTAATAATAATCGAATAAAAGAATTACATTATATTATAATTTGTTACAAAAGTATAAAAGCGATAAATGCTACTAGGTATAAATACCTGAGTTTTCATTCAGTTGATGGCAGTGATATACTTTAGAGTTAATTGCTTATGTGTAATACTATACCTGTACCAGATGTCAACTAATTCGAGGTTGAGAAGTGACAGATTAGTTGAATCCTAAATTAGTATGCTAGTCCGAGGCATTATCTTCTAATGCTACCTCTTGTATCAGAACATCTCTCATTGCCTTGTATAGCTGCAATACCTCAGAGTAGCGATTATAAAGAGGCATGGGAGTGATCCGAAGAATGTTTGGAATCTTAAAATCAATAGCGATGCCTTGAAGAATCAGTTTAGATGAAATATCATCGGCATATTTACAAGCTACAGAAATTTGAGATCCTCTCTGATTTACATCTCGTGGTGTTATAACTCGTAACAAACCTGAGAAAGTATTAGATTCAAGTTAATAGATTACTTATTCATTATATAAATTAATCAATTTTCGTATTGAAGTCATACTGCTCAGTTATTAAATTCGTGTTACAAGGTTTTTTTAGAAATAAACATGTCACGTAATGATAGTTTAATTTCAACTAAAAATTTCTGCACAATTTAGAGAATTAATTAAATTGATTATTTATAAATCAAACTTAATTTAGTAAAATCATAATTCCATTTACAAGTACTCTAAATGTAACCATATCATCCTATACACTAATGCAATGCAGGGCAAAACTACCATTGATGCAGAGGAGGCAGTTGCCTCCCCGCTATTTCTGACAGTCGTCCCTGGTCAAGGCAGAGACCTAACCGTTGAGACATTTGCCTCGTGCTCACCTCCTCGCTTTATTATGGATGAAGTAGTATCCCAGAGGCATTGTTATAGCATTAAAAATACTCTCTTACTATGCAGGATAGGCCAAGAGAATATATTACGTGCATATATAAATCACGTGTCAAAGTACATGTTTAGTCATTATCATATTTCCCATTTGTGTAACTGTTTGGCTATATCGCGCTTGTAGCAATTTATGCGTACACAAAATTTCAGTTCTATTAGATCTTAAAAGCTTGAGGCCAATCCATATTTCTTTATGTGCTTCCACCACGAATATCTACTAATGCATGTACCTCTCCATAGTGAGATTTCATAAGCAAATTAAGCATTAACTATGCCATTGAGACAGTACACAACATCAGAATATCGCCTGATTTTGTTCTAAAAAATAGCCGATTGCGGAATACACTTTTCCAGCATGCAGAAGTCCAATCGTGGAAGCGTTTCAAATTTTCCTTAGCTAAACAAAATATCAATTATATTTCTCAAATGTTCCTTATATTTTCAATCCATATTTTCATTTCATATTTTCAATCCCTAAATACTTATACAGTAGGACGTCAGTTATCCGAACGGGTTGGGACCGAGGGGGTTCGGATAACTGAAATGTTCGGATAACTGAAGTTGTTATGTAATTATATAGAAAAGTTGGTTAGTAGTAATAAGTAGTCATAATTATGAATATGGATAAAATACATATTGATCTGTGTAAGTATCTTCAATTAGTATATATAATGATGGCAGTGTATACTTTCAATTCTCAACTCAAAGATGCATCATTATAAATTTATTATATTTTATTTGGTCAACCAAGGGGTTCGGATAACTGAAGTGTTCGGATAACTGAAGTGTTCGGATAACTGAAGTTCGGATAACTGACGTTCTACTGTATATTCATTCATTTCTTAAATTTCATCTCATGTACAAGTATTTTTCTTTATTAGCAAGCAACAATTAAACTAATCAGACTAACAAAATCCAAATATAATTTGACTAGACAACATACCAAAAATATGAATATTGTCGATTTTGAAATTTGGGCAATGGCCAGCATCCAAATATATTTTGACTAATGCCGATTTTGAAATTTGAACTAACGCTAAGTCGACAACATGCCGGATTTCAACTAACGATGCGACTCTACTATGGACCAGTATTTCATAAAGATGTGAAATATTAACATAAATATAATAGTTTCACAGTTAGGGAGCAAAAATTGCATCATAAATATAAAACTATTATATTTAGAGAGAAAAAGTGTCTTATTTGTCAATATAAAGTTACCTATTGTCTATCATATGTCATAATTTATTAGTATCTATAGCATTTGTAATTTTCGAGATATAACAAAAGTTAAAATGCAATTCACTAGTAACACAGGAATGCGTGTACATTCCAATGTAAAATTTCACATCTTTCTAAACAGATATCTTGCTCTCCTGATTTTTCTAAAATAGCCGATTGCACAAAATGATGAATAAACAACATATTTTGGTCTTGTATAATTTTAAAGGAATCTTTGCACATTTAAAGTCGTAATTCACGCTAGGCTTCTGTAAACTTTCTCTTATTATTAATAGTAATTCCATCACGAAATAGTCGGGGTTCTTTGTCATATAGGCTACGAAAACAATTGACAAAAACCAACTTCGACTATTTTAAATTCCAAGATTCAAAGAGAAACTCACTTTTCGAAGCACCTCATACAATACATGCATGTCCTACTTTACCATGTATTTGTCAATTAATTTGTTATCAATAATACCTTTCAACTTTTGATCATCATCAAATCCTTCTATTAGCAAAAACTCCAAGTATCCTGAGAGAATGATAGATTTGTCTCTGACCTGCTGCATTCCAGCTCTATTGAATATATCTGTGCTAGCCCCCATGCAGGCCAAACTCAATTGTGATGGAGCTGATTGGGCAAAGCCAGGTGCTCCTTTCTCCAAAATTAAACTATCAATGTATATTAATAATGAATACGTACATCAATTAAATATATTCCAGACCCAACAAAAGCAAAATGAAATTGATGAAGTGTACAGCATCTGTGATACGACACAAGAGAGAAGTGATATGGCAAAATATGGTGTTGCGACCTGACATATAAATTCCTGCAGTGCTATAACACTTACTTGTTGTTCATAAGAAACCTTGTAGACTGTTCATGACCCCACCAGCCCACCAACCTTGGCAAGTCAAAGGACACTGAATGTTTTTCATGAATAAATAAGCCTCCCACTCCTCCGATGCCTCCGTTCAAATACTTATAGGCACACCAGCTTGCGAAATCAACTCCCCATTCATGGAGGCGCAGAGGAACATTGCCTGCTGCATGCGCTAAATCAAGTCCCACACAACAACCTTTACTATTTGCTGCAGAAGTAATTTTTTCTATTTCAAACAGCTGGCCGGTGTAGTAATGCACCGCTGACAGCATGATAAGAGCTATATGCTCTCCCTCTTGCTCAATCTTATCCAATATATCCTCCGTCCTTAAGATAGACTCGCCCTTCCTTGGTTCAACCAGAATGAGGTCGGTATCGGGATTGAGTCCATGAAGCTTGATATGGGATATGCAAGTATATATTTCTGTTGGAAATGGATGACCCTCCAAAAGAATCTTTATCCTAGTTCCCTGAGGTCTGTAAAATGTAATCAACGCAAGGGTCAGGTTTACAGTTAAAGAATTCATTAGTACAACTTCGCCACTCTTTGCTCCTAGAATGATTTCAACTCCTTTCCGGTAGGGTGCATCAGCTGAAAGCAATTCGTTTTCTCTAAGAGGATAAACTCCCCATTTATTAAGCTTCTCGCTCACTAACTCTACAGTCTAAAAGAGGATATAATGATTAATTAGATAAAATAGACACAAATTTGACAGAATAATTTATTATTAATTATTTTAATTAGCAAAAAATGGTAAACATTGAAGCAGAGGAAGAGTGATTTCTGATTGATGAATAATAAATCATTGGTAAGCACGATTCACTGTAATATGCTCTTCACTGAAAACGAAATTTAATTTTTAAAACCAATACCAATTGTCTATTGTTTGATTTTAAACTAATATGATTTCCGGTAATTATTTAAGTACAATTTTTACAATGAAAATAATACGATATTATCATGAAGGGTGACGTCATCGTAAAATGATGCCTGAACCACATAACCACAATCCAAAGAACTTGAAAAATGGTCCTATTGAAATCAGTATCCAATACGATTCAGATAGTCACTAGAAGAGGCAAAGTTTCCTCTAGAACAGTATTTCTCAAACTGGGGGTCGCAGAATTATTTCTAGGGGGTCGCAAGATATTATTCCTCTTTGAAAGTGCACCCTGATGTATACTCATATTTAATGTTAAAATGCAGGGATATTCTTCACACCTTCTAATCAAAAGTTTAAAGAATCAACTTGCTTATCTCATGACAAAAGAGTTATCTTGAGTGTATTCTTCTCAAATAGGTTGTAAGTTCTCGTCTTCTTAATAATTATTAATCAAAATGCACAATTTCAGAAATATACATAGGCAGTATTTGAGTTTATCTGATTAAATAAATTTTGCAAGTAAATTAGCGGTCGTGAATTTATTTAACAATTGTTAGGTAAGTAAACCATGATGTGAGCAAGCTATTGTTGATAGGTTTATGAAATATACTCAAACAATGACTATGGATTTGCTAACTCATTTCCGGTTAAGGCATTTTAGGCTTAGAAATGCGGGGTCCATGCTATAAATAGAATGAACTCCAGGTCATTGTCGGGTGTAAACGTATTCACTTTTCAGTAAACAATTTATTTTCTTAATTTCTAATTTTATTTTGATTAATGGCATCTTACATCGATATCCAAGAATTTCCTTGTCGTGCTATAAATAAGTAGATCCAACTCGTTAAATTGACAAAACAAATATACTAATAAAATGCTCATTCCAAATCAAATATAAAATCATGGATTTGGTTACTATGATGATTTGTAGGATGTCGTGTATTTGTACATTTTTTAACACGAGTTAAAGTTGAAATTTATCTAATCGTAATATGAACTGTGCTACAAATCCTTCAGTTAACGATCAACATGTGGTTTGACCCAGAACAAATATAGAAGCTATTTCATCTGTATTCTACTGTTAGGAGTATGTAGAGTTCTTAGTGACCACTCATGAGGAGCGCACGCGTGACTATTACGTAGTTAATATAGTCCAATTATTATATTAGTGTCTACGGCTCAATTATTAGTTCTCCCACGCTCTACGAGTAATTATTGTGTTGTCACTTATATTCAATACTATCTTATTGTTCACTTATTGACGCCTACGATTAGTTACTCAGTGTATCTAACACTACCCAAAGGCACTTATAACACAAGATACTAACATACTAAAATGCACTATAATCTGAGTAGTGGAGCCTTCTCAAAAAATTCCCGATAGGCTTTCAATACTTACAAAATAGGAAAAAATAAGAAAGAAATGTCGGTCGACAGACCGATAGTGCAGTCCCATTAAGTGACTGGTAGGGCATTTGCATAATATAAA
The DNA here is from genome assembly GCA_963281255.1 of Aphrocallistes beatrix. Lineage (NCBI taxonomy): Eukaryota > Metazoa > Porifera > Hexactinellida > Sceptrulophora > Aphrocallistidae > Aphrocallistes > Aphrocallistes beatrix. Next base: position 3,569,886 of record OY725490.1, read on the forward strand.
TCCTTAATTGAATTTTAAACAATTTTTTTCATTTCAGTCAATCAAATTTCAAGTTTAGGGACTAATTTTGATTTATTTACATGCATTGAGTTATGTCTAATCCCTATGGTCAATAAAATCAAAGCAGCTATAGTATTAAAACCAGTGCCGTCGGAGATGTCTGTAGAATTCGTATAAATTTCCAATGATTCAATCATACTATATTATCGTTATCCTTTTTTACGTTTTAGTACTACGTATTTAAAGGAAATCTTTTAACTATCATGTATTAATAATATGCTGCTACGCAGCCAAATCTATATAAAGATTGAACAAGCTTCAGCTTCACTGTTTTCGAATTTTTATTTTGTTCTTGCTAAATATAATAACTTTCCATTTTCTGTCATATGATACTTATACTTGTATTGATGATCGAAATTTGCCATCCAAAAATAGGATTTGTCTCATTTTTTGGAAGTGCACAACAAAAATTTCCTACCGATGAAGCATCACCGTATTCAAATCCAATATTTGAAATTGTTTCCCGCTTTACGTGTATAGGGTGGCTTTTAAGTTCTGTTACAAGCTTCATTAGGTATAAAATTTCTTATACTCAAACGATCTTAGTTATTATGGTTCTGAGATTGTAGAGATTGTAATTCAAATATTTTCAATGATTTTAAAAGATTTTTCGATTCTATGACTTAGAAATGTGTTTTGAGAAAAAAAATGTGTCCTGGCACGCAGCGAAAATCGTGAATCAGGGCCCCTGCTTTTCAAGTTATCTTCCCAGAGTCTTCAAATTCTAGGAAAAATTAGCTCACACATTTTCCTCGAAAACTTGGCTTCAATATGGCAAATACAAGGAAAAACTTTGTAGTTGACTTACTCGCTAGCAACCCAACAGTTTCGATTAGCGCGCATGCCAGAATCGTATCAGAGGTAGGTAATTTTACTGCCAGTCTAACCCATTCAGAAGGCTCGCTGTTTGACTTCTCTATTGGTTGGACTCAACTTAAAAATCATTTAGTACAACGCGGAAAAGAGTCGCAAGGAAAATTGTAAAAAAAATTCAATATAGCTACACAACGTGCTGATTTTGGTGTTTCTGGAATTATTGACTATTGGTCAGCGCCATACACATTTAATTCCTTACGATGCTGTAATGGTATGTGGGTTAGATCACAAATTCGATTGGTTTCGCTTCCCTCTACGATTGGAAGTTTTTGGAATGAGAAGAAAGACGCACGACATATTTTCGATTCTTTTTCAAATTCAATGGGTGGGCCAAGTCGTAAATTCGTAAATCCATTTTTCATATGCTCTGACAATGAGGCAAAAATGATAGCAGCATTTGATGGGAGGTATGACACAGATGGAGCAGACTTTACTGGACGAGTTGGATATGCATTAGCAATATCTATAAATGATGTTTTTGACAAAGATGCTCAAAAGACCTGAAATTATTTATTGAGCAGATATCAAAAATCGAGACATTTTACAACAAACGACCAGAATTGGCTAAACACTTGCCTTCATCGATTCCAGAAAAGTCAACCACTCGCCCATGGCGGTCATACTTGAATCGTTTTAATGCGTCTGTAAGAAATTACTCCCATTATCAACTTTCAGGGGAGCTCGAAGTTGTTGACAATCTCCCTCCTTTGAACTTATGTAAAGCATAATTAGAAATGATGAAGGATGCAAAATACTTCTTAGATAAAGTTAATGGTCCAACAGCCCATTTGTCTTTTTTGAGTTATTTAACTCTTGACATAAAATAATACAGAAAGGAAGTTGGAATTGACGAACTGTTCGGTTTTTCGAACAAAACACCAAGCCATTTGAGAGCAGTTATGGGAAATAAGGTATGGCCGTATTCCGGGAGCTCTTTCTCAAAAACAGCTGCATTTTATACACACATGTATTGATTTTTCTTCAAAGATTAAGGACGTTATATCGGCCGTTGAAGAAGATGCAATTCCATTTAGAATAGACACAACTGCATTCAAACAAAGCTGGTTAAAAGAAGCTCGTTTATTCGATTCTGTTGCCGAAAAAGAAGTAAAGATGATGATCAGGCATTTTGAACTCGAACCTGAAGGAGGTTCAAGATCAACGAGTCAAGTACGAAAAGTTCAGTCCAAGGATCTTTTCGACAGCCTTTTCGAACCGAAGAATATCGAGTCAATTACTGATAGCTATACCAACTTTGACAAGCAAATATCATATGAACTGGAAAAGTATAAAATCCAGCGTCCTCCCACAGCGGATGTCCAATCTTATTGGAAAAATTCAGATTTTTTCCTTTTACGACGCGCAGCACAAATTTTCCTGAGTGTCCCTGCATCTTCTGCGGCTATTGAGCGTATTTTCAGCGAGGCAGGAATTATTTTGACAAAGCTACGTAGAAGACTAGACCCTGGGAAACTCGCGGCACTCATTAATATTAAATATGCTTCTAAATATTATCATATGTGTGATACTGATGCGACTTGTCATAGCCCCGAAACTGATCCCCTGGGAATATTTTAATTTGGGATCTATGAGGATGATGACATTAGTCACATTACTGATAACGATTACAGTGATTAGATTAGACATTTGCTAATAACCACTTCTTAGACTTTGATAGACATTGCTAGATATTTGAATAGACATTCGTTTTATAGCAATTATTATTGAAATGTGATCAACTTTATATGTGGTGAATTTTTTTGCTTTATTACGCAAAGGTTTTTTCTAAGGTGAATATATGGGGATCTGTCAGGCCAAAATTGGTCCGGGGGACCAGATTTGGTCGCCAAAATTGGTCCCCCCTGGCTAAATTTGGCCCCCCCGGACCAATTTTGGTAGGGGGGGACCAGTTTTGGCATGCCAAAATTGGTCCCCCCGGATCAATTTTGGCCCCGGACCATTTTTTTCGTGACAGATCCCCATAGGAATCCTGTGGGAATTCTCATGAGGATCCCCACAGGATTCCTATGGGGATTCCCACAGGAATTCTGTGGGAATGGGATGGGAATTGAAATTTCATTCCCACGGCAACCCTGTCTATGGGTGTTGGTTTCACTACACTCAATGCATTCGGAGGAAAATACAGAAGCTCGGACTCAGTAATGCTTTCATTCAAATCCAGACATTCGTAAAACAACTAACGGCTATCCCTTTTCTTCCAGCTTCTCTCATCAACCCCACTTATAGTTTTCTCCAATTACCTATGGTAAGCGATGAGGAGAAGAATAAGCTCGAAAAACTACAAAGGTATTACACAAAACATAGGCAAGGAAGAAAGTCAACAATGATGCTAAGCACTGCGTGAAATCCTTAGCAAGCTCTGATCTAATATTATGCAACTTGTAGTTCTATTACAGAATGATATTTCACAAAACATGATGATTTGGTTCTATTTTGATTCCAAATCCTATTCTATTTCTAGGATGATGTCCAAATGTGGTTTTATTGTATACAAGTTGTCGCTTTCGTAATTAGCACATGTTCAAATATAAGTGTTTACTAATAATACTGAAGTTATCTATTTACTACTCAATGCTTCCTATAAAATAATGTTTATTCGTGAACTACGTTATACGGTCTATTTTACATATTACAACAAGGATTAATTATTTATGGAATGCAAGATTGAAGAATATCGACGCAAAGGAGATAAAATTGTTTCTACCCCTGATGGCTACAAATATTTCTCGAACAGTAGACCAACATAAATTACATCAACCTAAATGTGTGCTCTTCAGGAAAGGTTGCAAAGGGTCCGCTAAATTGATTCTTGAAGGTAATTTAATATTTCCTAAGTCAGAGCATAACCATGATGTAGAAGAATACAACGCGGAAGTTTTTGCACTAAAAGCTAAATGCAGGAAAAGGGGCAAACTCTTCTAAAAATAATCTTCGAGAAATATTCAACGATATTACTAGGACAGACCTTTCAGGTCATCAAATCACTTTTAAAGAACGTGAATCTCTAATGTATAGGGAAAGATGTGACTCGCAAGTCGCAACCTAAATTCTCTATGTCTGTAATTGAATTTTACGAGATGTTCTAACAACAAACTTCGCTGTAAATTTGAAGGCTACAACCAAATTAGATGAGTGGGTAGCAGTTATCTTTTTCTCAGAAAAAAATATACGAAGTAATGGCAGATGTTTATGATATTCAATATGATGGCACGTTCTATGTTGTACCAAAAATATTTTACCAGCTGTTTACAATTTTTCTCTCAATTGGAAGGAACTCATTCCTCAACAACAGCCTACAAGCACAATGTCTGATTGGGAAAGAGGGTCAAGGAATGCATTCAAGCATGTTTACCCAGGAATCAGACTTTATGGATGCTGGTTCCACTATACACAAGCGATATGGAAAGACATACAGAAATATTGATTGGCCTAGAGTTATCGAGATATAACAGAACTTAAATCATATGTCCGGCAAATCATGGCAATTCCGTTCTTACCAGGTAATCTGATCCATTCAACTTACTCTTTTCTGCAAACTCCAACACTATCACAAATAGAAAAGATAAAACTCGATGATTTTCTTAGATATTTAAAAAATTTTTCGTAAACTCAAGTTAAACCAAGTGAACTATCAATTTTTGAATTAGAGAATGGAACAAACAACGGAACAGGAGGGTCTCGCACATCTAAAATGTTTGTTCAAATCAAGTCACCCTCAAATATGGAAATTCGTGGATACATTTGATAAGGCAATTGCATATTACGACAACGAAATATCTCGATTGGAACAAGGGAAAGAAATTACTAGGTCGAGGAAAATACACGCCAGGGTCAACATAGTAGAGAAAAGTTTGTAAAGAAAAGCTTAGGGTGGAATTTATAGTCCATGGGACTTTCTGGACTCCATAAGGCGATCATTAACAAAACAATTTCATTCGATAATTCTTCTGCTATTTATGTTTCCGATGATTCTGATGTAGCGAAGAAGAGCCAGAACAGCAGTCACAAGATATCAATTCATGCGTGGTTTGCCTTGGTGAGCGGGGAGATACTTGGATATTCCTTCCATGTAAACACGCAAATTCTTGCAAACGGTGTACCCAAGCCATCACACAAATGGGAAATACATACTTGTCCAACATGCAGAAGTCCAATCGTGGACACGTTCCAAATTTTCCTTAGTTAAGCAAGAACATCAAATATTATCTCAACTATATCCTGATATTTTTAAAGCATAATTTCATTACATTAAGCACATTTTCGATTATTGATTTTTATAAACAACTATGTACAATTGTACATACGTATATCAGATTAATGTTGCAGTTTATGGACGTGCCTGGTGTATACGCGTGCACACCAGGCACGTCCATAAACTGCAACATTAACACCAATACTAACAAAAACAATCCAAATTTTTTGCATCAACCCATTCACAGCTCAGTTCTATGCGAAAAATGTCATATTAAAAACAGTTAGAAGTGTCCTTAAACCGGCTCTGAAAATCACTAAACTCGTCACAAATATAACCTATTGCACAATCATATGTTAACTAATCAAAATTTTAGTGACGGATATGGGTACTTTGACACCATATTTATATATGCAAGTAATACATTCCTAAGCTCTATTCTGCGTGATTAATGATTTAAGGCAGCTCATGTATTAGTTCAACCATGTTCTTGGTTATAGAAGCAAACCGGAATTTGAATTGCCTATCGTACGAGTACCCCAAGAGTTTCAGGATATCATATATGAATACCGAGATTTGTTTTCTTCGATTCCTGGCGTTGCAAAGGTAGAACAATTTCAGATAAAAACTGAACATAATTAAGCAGTTAGAAACCCACCCCGAATGGTTCTATTCATCTTTTATCTTTTATGTGGGGTTAAAAGTTATCAAATATAAAACAATCAAATTATATCGCTATAGTTTCATATTTCATTGGAAATATACGATTGCTAAATCCGATCATCCGAAGTTGAAATGTAGCAAATTTTACAAATTTTCCATTTAAATTCATTCAACATTGTATAATAATGTTCTTACACCACAAATAAGTACGTTACCACTAGCGTAAAAAGAGAACATCCTTTACAATCGATTAAAAGTAAGAAAATGCATTTGAATTCAAGTGATTCGATTGAGTTTCCATATCTACCTGAAAACCGCAATGAACATTTGATAATGCCTTTATCTGATATCGAATATTCTAAGGTAAAGAAAAATGCTCTAATATCTAAAAGTAAGAAATTCAGTCCAAGCACTCGAATTACTCCCCCTTCAGGTGTAACCGAAAAGCTGAGGCCTAGCCCTGATGATTTCGTTTATCAACCTGTAAATAGTAAATGGCGAGCTATGAAATGTAAAGAAGTATTAGACAACCAAGTTAACTTTCCATTGCACATAGATATTAACGATATAGATTCACGTTTTGATTTGAGGAAATCCATTGTAAAATGCAAGATACCTATCATTCCGGATGGTAATTGCCTCTTCAGAGCACTGAGTTGGTGGTTATCAGGGAATGAAGACATACATCAATTAGTTAGACAGAAATTAATAAATTTTATGAGATCTCCATTGAGTGAAAGGTATATTGTGGTCAAAACCGATCAAAAGGTAGAAAAATATCCAACCCAAAAGAAAATGGAAATGCCAACCATTTGGGGAGGTGATGTGGAATTATTTTGCGCTGCACGGCTGGCGGACACATTGTGTCCGCCGGAGGCTCCCTTCGGTAGCCTAGGGTCACATTGGTTAATTATAAGGGAGATAACATCTCTAAATACGTTTGTCATACTGCTATAATCTATATCGCACGAAAAATCACCAAATTTGTCAATTTTTAAAATTTTGATGAGTAATGATGAGTCATCATTTTTGATAGTTGTATCATATGTGAGGTATGTTAGTATACAGATTCTATTAAAATTTCAGCCTTCTATCTCCTATAATGGCTGAGTTATGCTCGAATAACTGTATTGCTTAACTTTTTAAAATGTGACAATGACGTCATAATTCCATGATGAGTCGACATTTTCGTCTGAGCTCAGAACTTACTGGAGCCATAGCCAAAAGACTCCCACATGCCAAAAATCAGCTTTCTACGCCTGGCAGTTTCTTCAATCAATTCGTTACAGATATATATATATATACACACATATATATATCTATATATATCCTTACTATTAAAACTCGATTATTGTTTGTTTATATATACATACGTATATCTGTAACGAATTGATTGAAGAAACTGCCAGGCACAGAAAGCTGATTTTTGGCATGTGGGAGTCTTTTGGCTATGGCTCCAGTAAGTTCTGAGCTCAGACGAAAATGTCAACTCATCATGGAATTATGACGTCATTGTCACATTTTTAAAAGTTAAGCAACACAGTTATTCGGGCATAACTCAGCCATTATAGGAGATAGAAGGCTGAAATTTTAATAGAATCTGTATAATAACACGTCTCACATATGATGCAACTATCATCAAAAAATGATGACTCATCACTTTGCTATGACGTCATCATTACTCATCAAAATTTTAAAAATTGACAAATTTGGTGTTTTTTCGAGTGATATCGATTTTAAAACTAAGATGGACATATTTAGAGATGATATATCCCGTTTAATTAACCAATGTCACCTCCAGGCGACCGAAGGGAGCCTCCGGCGGACACGAAGTGTCCGCCAACCGCGCAGCGCAAGCAAGCGAAGCGCGCTTGTATATATATATATATATATATATATATATACACATTAATCGAGTTTTAATAGTAAGGATGAATGGCAAAAATTTTCACATAAAGGTTTTAATTCAAAAAGACGGAAGAACAATTCTAGTCCAATGAGCCTCTACTTAGAGAACTGTTGCACCAAAGACTGTCTATTAGTTGTCATTTAATATTGAAGATAGGATTCAATTGATCATAGGTTAACTATTTAGAATGTGTAGAAGTACAGATTGGTTATTACTTGTCCTGAAATTAGGATACAATTATGGCATCTCTTATTTATCTATTAATTAATTAAAGCGCAAAAATAAAAATAATGTATGAATCACAACTCAATAGATTTGTAACAACATTTTACTATCACTAAGATACTAATTCTTTTCAGTATAAAATCTCTTTTGATTTTGCGGCCTTAGTAATTTTTTAGGAGGACCTCCCCAAATAAGGTAGTTTAAAAATGGGGAGGCCACTAACTTTTTGGAGCCCCATACAGATAATCATAGAAGAGGATTGGGAAGGGGGTCCCAAAAAAATAACAGGATTTTTGATTTGGGGAGGACCTCGCCAAATTTGGGGGCCCCCCCCAAATAACAGGATTTTTGATTTGGAGAGGACCTCCCTAAATTGGGGGGGCCCCTGGCATATAATATTTTAGGTCCCATAATAGAATATCCCATTTTGGAGTTTGCAATCACAAATTCTTTTTGCAAGAGTGATTGTAAACGCTGATCAATTTCTTCTTCTATTCCATATTCAGATTCGTGTGTATTATCCAGTGGATTTATATCATTTTCAATTGGTAAACGTATTTGCTTTCCAAATAGAAGAAAAAATGGGGAATATTTTGTAGAGGCTTGCTTATTCGCTCGATACGACATGAGTGCCCACTTTATTAGTTTATCCCAATTATTTTTCTGAGAATTGGCGTACTTCGTAAGTACATTTATCAGCGTTTGGTTGCATCGTTCTGTCAATCAATTTGTCTGAGGGTGATAAGGGCTACAAAGACGACGCTTAATAGAGAATTCTTTGCACATTATAAGATTCATTTCGTTTACAAACTCTGGACCTTGATCTGTTAATATGCTTTCAGGGCATCCACATCTTGTAATAATCAATTCAAATATTCCATTTGTAACAGTAGTAGCTGATTTTCCAGGAATCCCTTCAGCCTCTACCCATCTTGTTGTATATTCGGTGCATACTATCATATATTGGTTACCATCTTCAGTGAGATGAAGTGGACCAACAAGGTATATTCCCCACATCCCAAATATACGGTCTGGTATCGGAATTGGATGCAGCTCTGAAGGACTCTTTTTGATTGGGTTTTGACTTTGGCATTCATCACAATTCTTGCAAAAATCTTTCACATCTAATGAAATCCTTGGCCACCAATATCTGTCAGCAATCTTGTTGAAAGTTGCAGTGATACCATAGTGTCCACCTCCTGCTTTATCTTCATGCAAAGATTTGAGAATTTTCAAAAAATCATTTCTCAGAGGAACAACCCGTAAAATTTCATTAGATTTATCAAATTTGCAATGCATGAGTTTGCCGTCATGACAAATTCGAAATTTTTTACACATTTGCCTGAAAGATTTTTTCAAATTCTTTTCTCGAAGTTTGTTAACATCATGAACTCGGTTTGGATATTGATGAGTTGTTAGATAAATGAGATATTCTTGATATGTTGTCAAGTCCATTAAAATAAATGCAAACAATATTTATCGTTAACAATCAATATTAATATTATTGTGTGCACACAATCGAACTTTCTAATCTCCAAATTGTGGTTCTATATTATCTGGTTGGTTGATGTATTCGGCTGGAAATAGGGAAAAAAGGGGAAAAAAGGTATTAAGTTGCTTAAAAAGGAAAGTCTGGAACATATGGACATTTTAGAAAGAGCAGAAACTGGTCAAAAGCATTTCGTATGCAATCAACTCAACGGTAACATTTTTTATAACTCTAATATTGAAATCTACACCTCAAATTCCCCTAGAAAAATTCTAAACAGAAAATGACCAAATTAAATTCAACTCCAGTTCCAGACTCTCGTAATAATGCATTGTAAGGTGCTAAAAAATCACATATTTTCAGTTTTCTCCAAGAGGTGTGAAAATTTCTCTTAGCTATTTAAACTTGTCCTAAGTTGAAACACTTTATACCTTCGTGCCAAATTTCAAGTTTCTAGCCCTTCCCAGTTCCTCAATCAATTCGAACAAACAAACAAATCATTGAGTTTTAATATATAATATTATATCCGGGGGATTTTCTATTTCATAATAATATATCCGGGGGATATTCTATTTCATAATAAAATAGCCGGGGGATATTCTATTTCAAAGTAAAATAGCCGGGGATATTTTATTTCATAATAATATATCCGGGGGATATTCTATTATGGGACCTAAAATATTATATGACACCTCCCCAAATTAAACCCTACAATACCAACCCTTAGTACCTCACAAGACGTTATATAATAAGCCTTAGTTAATAGTATTATGTTACAGTCCAGTATATAATGTTAGTTAGGAGTCGTTCATGTATTTTCGCATACTGTTTGGTATTTCTCGTATAATATAATCTTTGTGTCGGCTTATTAGGCTGACATAGTATATTAGATACTTAACAGATCCAAACAAATTCAATCATAACTTTCTCTTGTCAACGGAGTAGTATTGCAAAATTACAAAATACATCCTTTTGCAAATAGTGTGGTATTTGTTCCAGTGAAAATGAAAAGAGAGTTTTTACAAGAGCACCCATGCAGGGCCGGATCACCCAATAGGCTAAGTAGGCTGCAGCCTAGGGGCCCCTGGGTTCTGGGGGCCCCGAAAAATATGATCATCGTAATTTTTTTATTGTAATTGATTCAATTTAGATCAATCAAAGTGATAATTATTCTTCCTTTCTTACAATTCCATTAGTTATTTCCTATTTCAATTATTCCAATTAGATATTTATTTCCTTTACGCAACGCAAACATGTCTACACCCTCTAGGCATAAATCTGGTGCAGAGAAGAGAAATAAACGTCAAGAAATCAATGATCGTGATGAAAAAATGTTGGCAAAGATTCCGAAACTGACAAACATATTTCCAACGGTGACTTTGTCCAAATCCAAACCAGATGAAGTGGAAATCAAACACGCTGGTCAGCCCGTGCAGATGCAGTAAAAGCATTGAAAGATGGCTACAGCAAGATCATACTTACGCTAGAAACGATTGAAGAAGATACCAACTTGAAGGCAGAGACTCGAAGAGAATCGGAAGGACTTGTGAGAAAAATGAACCAGCTTGAGTATGGCATACTCACTGAGTTGTGGTCAACCATCATGGAGCGTTTCAATCTCACCAGTAAGGCATTACAAAGTGCTACTTTGGATCTCAATAATGCGGTGAATATACTACACTCGCTAAAGACATATGTTGAAGGATTTAGGGATCAATTTGAAAAATTTGAAGAAATGGGAAAAAACTGACTGCAAGAATGAAATCCGCACAACAATGAAAGATGAACGACTGAATCATCTATTATGTGCATTGAGAGTGCCATTCTTCGTGAATTAGACTTCAATGGTGTAATTTCAAAGTTCGCCAAAGTGAAAGCCAGGAAAGTTCATTTTCTGTAAACACAGTTTGGACCAACTATATAAATTTTGGCCAAAATATATAATAATTATAGAAGTAACATTACAATACACTTATTTTGTGATTCATATATTGATTGAAGGGAGAAGGGCCCCCTAATTTATACCCAGCCTATAGGTCCATAAACCCATGATCCGGCCCTGCACCCATGTTAAATACTCCACTAGGGAAGATCCTTACATATGCTTCAGATTGATGTGCTAGAAGTTCTTCGCAGCACGAGTGTTATCTTAGCAGCCGATTCAGCGGGGGATTCGCATGTTACGTTTAAATAGGAAGGACTCAGCAAGTATATGTCGTAGATGAAATCTAATTACACCATTGTGTAGAGGAGCATTGGTGCATTCATATTTTATGTGAAATTTTAATATCTCACATAATGAGTAAGCAGTGACACTTTTAGTCCATGTCACGTATCTGGTGGAATCTTTCAATCAAACAAGAAAACATGAAATGTGTTAAAAATGCAATCCATTGTAGTAGGCGTATTGGCACTAAACCACCGAAAACATATTTATCGTAGGTGTAACGACTAGTTGTTATTAGTCAACCTTAACTTATAGTCACAGCAGTAGTCCTTAGGTTAGCTGCATAGTTTATTTGGTTAGAGCCAAACTTACTTGTATTTCTAGTTATTAGCACTGTTGCATGAAAAAATGCCCCCACCATGGATATTCATGTAATATGGGGGGGGGCAAAATTTAATGGAGTTAGCGTGAAAAATTGCCCCCCCCGTGAAAAAATGCCCCCCACCATGGATATTCTAAAGTATGCCAATGCTTATACAAAACATTTTGAATGCTATTTGGCTTCTATTCGTTTACTAAAGCATTGCAAATCAACAAACTAGTCGTGTGAAGTAATAACAATGACTTTCATAAATGTATCGTATATAAATAGTATCAGCAATATTTAGTGTTAAACTCAAGAATATCCATGGTGGGGGCATTTTTTCAAAATTTTTCACGCTAACTCCATTAAATTTTGCCCCCCCCCATATTACATGAATATCCATGGTGGGGGCATTTTTTCACGGGGGGGGGCATTTTTTCATGCAACAGCACGATATTATCCCTATCTCGCGTCACATAAATACAAGTAGTGATACGCTTCATGGCCGCGCCAATGAATATTTCAATCCCACCTCTGAAACCTGGTGAACGGATCGACGAGTGGCAACCCCTGTTCGTAGCGGCTACGAGTTCGCTAGCAGCTCACGCAGGAGAAAGAGCGGTTATTCAGATATTACCCGCATACGTATGCAGAGATGAGTTCGAGAGAGACACAACACTACTGGCTGTCAAAGAAGAAACATTAGAAGCCGCCTTCAAGGTGCTTCACAATGCACTAGACTCACCAATCGACGAGTTTGAAGCCACCTCTAGATTCCGCAACATGGTATGGGCTCGAGGAGTACGAATCGAGGTTTTCTGTACGCAATTGTGGAAAGAAGCCAAACGAGCGGGATTCCTGAACCGACAAGTGTGTGTCACCGTCGTGACGCAGCTCCCAAACAAAGCCATGTCTCCCCTCAAAAGATGGATACAGGAACGAGAGGGGAACGTAGTGACTGACGTGCAGATGAGGGAGTTCATAGGCCTCGTGCAACAAACTCTGCGGCAAACGGAGGTCCCGTTAGATTTTGGAGCCAGAGATGTCGAAATAAAGTCGGTAGGGCAGTGTAAAGCGGTCTTCAAGGAACCCAACGAAGACGTTAACTCTGAGGAACCTGACCTTGAGGGAACGCCGCCTGTGTGCAAGCTCAGGCAATTTTCATCAAATAGGAGATACGGGCGAGCGTATCGAGGCGGAGCAAGATGGGACGAGCTTATAAAATGCTTCACTTGCGGTAAACAGGGCCATGGCTACCAAAGATGCCCTGATCGGATCTGTGAGGAATGTCATGGAAAGGGCCACGACGCGCAGAATTGTACAGCAGGATCGCGGGGCAACAGATGGCAAAGCCATGCAGGAAGGGGAATCCACACACGAAGAGATTACGTTAAGAACCTGTGGGCAAGCAATTCGGGAGACGAGAGAGCAGCATCTATTACAGTGGACGTCGGAGATTGTTCCATACAAGCATTGTTGGATACAGGCGCCAAAGTCAACGTTATGGATGTAAGAACTCTGAGAGAATTGAAGCTTTCTGATGCCTTAATACCCCACGCAGGCCGCGTTTATGGGGTATGTGGAACTCCCGTTGCAGTGGTCGGAAACGTTGAAATCCCGATCAAGATTCCAGGGATAGAGACTTGCTGGACTAAAGTACATGTCTTAGAGGGGGACGAACAGGCTTTACTCTTAGGGAGACAGTTTCTCAAATCCTTTGGTCGCGTGACATTCGATTGGGAAGAGGGAAGCATCACACTAGGTAACGCTAGGATTGAGATACAACAACAAGCGATGGGAGGAGACCCTCTGGCCAGAGCGCGCTCAGTCAAGCAGATCCAGGAGTGCAGCGACAAACAACCCTTAGACGAGATTAAAACTGATCTGAGCGACGACCAGCACAGTAAGCTAATGGAATTACTGAAAGAAATTTGAGAGTTTGTTCAACGATAAGCCGGGCCGCACCACACTGTGTGAGCATACGATCGACACAGGCGAAGCAGATCCTCGCAAATCAAGAATAAGACGGTTACCGCCACAATGGGAGGAGGAAATTAATGTTCAATTAGATGAACTATTGAAACAGGAGTTGTGCAGGCCTTCCAAGTCTCCATGGGCGAGCAACGTGGTACTAGTTACCAAGAAAGACGGAAGGAAACGGTTCGCCATAGATTACAGGGGTGTGAATGAAGTGACGAAGAAGGATGCATACGGGATTCCTCAAGTACAGGCGATCTTGGACAGACTACACAATTTCAGGTATTTTACTGTCATAGATATCTCCGCGGCCTACTGGTGCGTTCCAATGAGAGAGAAGGATGTGGAAAAGACGGCATTCAACACTCCTAGGGGCTTCTTTGAAATGACCGTGATGCCGTTTGGCCTAGTAAATGCGCAAGCAACATTCCAAAGACTAATGGACAATACGCTGCAGGGGCTTAGAAGAACAGAAGCATATATTGACGACTGTATTATATTTTCCAATACCTTCGAAGAACACATGGAAGATCTACGGGAAGTATTCTCTCGCTTGCGTCTAGCTGAGTTGCATGTCAAACTGAAGAAGTGTCAATTTTGTCGTAACGAAGTGGAGTTTCTGGGACACATGGTGACTAAAGGAGGACGGAGGCCCTCAAGTTCGGCATCTGAGAAGCTATCGAAGTTTCCTAGGCCAAGCTGTGTAGTTGAATTGCAGCGGTTTTTAGGTAGCCTGAACTTCTACCGATCTTACATTCCCGGATTGGCAGGACTAGCACCACCACTCTATGATCTAACAAAAAAGGGAGCAAGGTGGCTTTGGAGCGACACTTGCGAGAAGGCATTTGATTCACTGAGGCACAAGCTCACGAATGAGCCAGTCATGCTGGCATTTCCTAACTGGGAGCAGAAGTTCGTCATCGAGGCGGATGCAAGTACGAGGGCAGTGGCCGCAGTGTTATCCCAACGGAACAAACGCACAGGCCAGCTTCATCCCATCGACTTCTTTTCGTCAGCACTCAGTACAGCTCAAAAGAATTACAGTGCGGGACAACTCGAGGCATGGGCCTTAGTGGCAGCCTGTCGTAAGTGGAGAACTTACTTGGGAGCCAGAGGAGAAGTTGAATTGATTACAGATCATTGCCCATTGAAGTGGCTAAGAAAACAAAGAGATCCCAGGAAAACCTACGCCAGGTGGATTTTGGAATTGGAAGAATTCTCGTACGATATCATCCACCGACCAGGCAGGGAGAATAGCTTGCCTGATTACCTTAGCAGGGTTCCCGACCTAGAACTTGACAAAGAAGTGCAGGAGGATGGCAGTTTCGAAGATAAGGTATTCACTGCTAGCACACAACAAGGGGGTGAAGCACAGATACGGGCGCAGCAAGAACGAGACCCTGTAACGCGTACAGCAGTTGAACAATTGATTTCAAAGGGGGTTGTCAACTCGGGGCAACTTCGAAGGGTCTCGGAGGACCTTAGGATGGAGAGGGGAATATTATATTTCAGAGATAGAGTCATAGTACCTAGAGAGTCCAGAGAGGAGGTGCTAGCGAAAGTACACACTGCAGGTCACTTTGGACAAAAAAGAACCCTTCAGAACCTCAAACGGAGTTATTTCTGGGTAGGGATGGCGTATGATACACGACAATTTTGTCGTTGTTGCCTTACATGCCAAAAAGCAAAGGCACTGAACCGAGCAAAGGTGCCTATTCAAGAATTCGATATGGACGGTTTGGGGCCAGGTGATTTAATCGCAATGGACATTGCAACTTTACCATGGGCAGATGGGAGATATCGCTATTTCTTATGCATGGTCGATGTATTTACCAGGTACATCGAATTGTGCCCCCTTCAAGATCAATCGGCTTCATCATTAGTACGAGAATTTGAGCGAAGTTGGATTTATCGGGGACATGGTGTCCCCAGAGGCCTACTAACCGATCAAGCACATAACATCGATGGAGTCGAGGTGCGAAGGATGTGCGAGAGGTTAGGCATCGAAAAACGGCACTCTTCGCCGTATCACCCACAGGGGGACGGTCTGGTCGAGAGGAGTATAGGCTTGGTGAAGCAGGTGGCCAGGTGCCTTACGTTGGATCGGCAGCTAGCTAAGGAATCATGGCCCGAGATCCTTCCCGAAGTATCATTCTATTGTAATAATACGGAAAACGCATCCACTGGATTTTCTGCGCAGCGGCTAATGACGGGCAGACAGCCCTTATCACCGATAGATGCGGCAATTGCAAAGGAGTGGACGATCGAACAAAGCTATAGTGAACGCATTGACAAGCTGATAGAGAAAACAACCCAATTGAGGGCGCTCGCGAGCGGAAACGACCAACAGAGTAGGTCAACAAGGAACGCCACGAAAAACAGAGGAGCTCAATTGCCCCAAGTGGTGGAAGGTGATAAAGTGTGGGTACGTAACGAAAGAAGGAAGGACTCTTTGGATCCACTATTTCTCGGCCCGTTTCTAGTAACGGCGGCAAGAGGTGCAGATATAAGGATCAAGAAAGGCAGGCATCCAAAGTGGATACATCTCAGCCGTTGTAAGCTAGCAGAGAAAGGTCAATACGTCATGGCAGGTATAGCGGGAGAGCAATGGAGAGCACCCAGTATCGGCGGGACTATAGAAACAGAGAGGGATTCTAACGAGCAGGTTCTGCTACCAGCGGCTATGACGGAGCCAACGGACCAAGTGCAAGACTCTAACGGCCAGGTTCCACTATCAGCGGCTACGACGGATCCAACGGAGCAAGAGGATGAACAAGACGCAAATCAGTCTAATCAGCGAAGATACCCCCTGCGTAAGCGCGTTCCCAAGAAATACGAAGATTACGTGCTAGCAGTCGAACAGGAGCCAGAAAGCAACCCTTTCAAAAGCGGGGTGATGTAACGACTAGTTGTTATTAGTCAACCTTAACTTATAGTCACAGCAGTAGTCCTTAGGTTAGTTAGCTGCATAGTTTATTTGGTTAGAGCCAAACTTACTTGTATTTCTAGTTATTAGCACGATATTATCCCTATCTCGCGTCACATAGGTATAAAAACAAGGCTAACATAATGAAAACAATCGGAATTATTTTATTGTTAATGGCAGAGGCAATACCAGAGGAATTTCAACTTATCAGGTCAAGCAAGAGTAATAAAGAAAGATATAAGTTGACTGAACGTGGTTATGTTTACGACAGGCAGAGAATCATAGGAGACACGACTCACTGGCAATGTGAGTGGAGATGGTTATGTAAGGCCAGACTTCACACTAAAGGTATGATATTGTAAAGCGAACCTGTGAACATCTGCATGACCCAGACGATCAGCAAATCAACCGTCAAGGCGGGAGTGAAAAGGAGAGCAAGAGATACGAATGATACCACTCAGTATATTATTGGAGATAGCCTTGAAACAGAGACTGAATCAACTGGAATAAAACTACCTAAGCTTGATAGTTTGAATCGCAGTGTCAGACGGGAGAGACAAACAAATGATGCGGCACCAGTCCAACCTGAGAGCCTTCAGGATTTAATTATTCCACCTGAATATCAGATGACAACGAAGGGAGAGAACTTTCTGCTCTATGATTCTGGACTGGAACCCAACGGATTCTAATTTTCGGAACTCAACGCAATGTCGAGATGTTGAATGCCTCTCAGATATGGTTGGCAGACGGAACATTTAAAACCGCTCCCTCCCTATTTTCGCAAGTCTATACTATACATGGAATTCGTGGTGGTCCTAATCCTCTTCAAGACGGACACCTATTACCAAGCCTCTTTGTTCTTCTTCCTAAAGACAGAAACCGCATACTTTAGGATGTGGAAACATGATTATGGACTTTGAGTTGGCTGCAATTAATAGCTTTGAGGTGGAGTGGCCTCATTTCGCATTTCATACCATTCGCTTTTTTGTCGATTGTTGCTCTGACTACTTACATACGTAATTCCAAGTCAGAAAAGATGAATAATAGTCTTACTTTTTGTCAGGCCTTACTCCAATTGGATACGATTCTTTTGAATCTTTAAATTCAGCAATACATAAGGAAAACCGGAGAGCTAGCAATGTAGGGTTTCAGTTGGGGGGCTCCCCCATATTTGGGGGGATCCCCCATTTCTATCAAATTTTGGATCCCATTTTGGGGGGGAACCCCAATTTTTATTATTATTATCCTCGATTTGGGGGGTCCCCCATTTATAATTTTATGAAAAGTATTACCCATTTGTTTCTACTACTACTAATGTTTTGGCAATTAATGTTTACTATTTAATGTTGATATAAAGTTGTAAACTGACAATTTATAATTGAATTGTATTTCAGAGCCGTAAGAGCTGTTCGACCGAGGTCAGCCCATAGGAAACCGCCCCTGCTCTCCCCGTCCGCTGCGAATAGTTTTAGACGATTTAGAAAGGTCACTATTCTGAAAAGTGCATCACCTCTCCACATCCCACAATGACATTGCAATTTTCCAATACTAAGCCCCCATAGACAATTTCGAGCAACACTCAGCATCACGCCTCCTCAAATTTCTTTTCTGACTCCCAGACTGCATACAACGTTAAGGTTTTATTTGGAAAATACCTAATAGTCCAGCAACACGGGGGTCAACCGATAAATTTGAAAAGTATGTAACTTTTTGGTGGTTTTGAATTGTAGGGTGTCCACTTGACCATAATTAAGCCCATGCCACTTTGGCATGTTTGAGCAATTCCGCATTCAGGAAATCCTTTTCAATGATCATGTAGAGTGTTGATTTATGTTTATTTGAACTCATGGAATATAAGGAGCAAAACAAGAGGTCATTTGATGGGGTTACTAGGAGGTTTGAATTGGAATGTTGCACATTCCTGCGTCGTCAAAGAAAATATTCAGCTCGAATATGGTCATGTGACCCCTCAAATTTCTCCAAATTTAATGCTGAGTACGAATATCAACTTAAATTTAATTGAGTATGTTATGGCTGGTCCAACCGAGATTGAGAGGCATGGGTATTTATTATCAGGGGACGGTCATATGAATTTTCTAAACTGGGGCAAGGCGGGGCCAGAGAAAAAACATATGGGACCTTTCCTATGATTTTGGCTTTGGTGGTCGAATGAAATTCGGGGCCGTAGAATCAAACTCGGCGCTAAAGTCCCGGATATCCCCCCCTTCCCTGGGACCGCCCCTGTTTACTGTAGGTCACAAAATTATTTGCAGTGAAATTTAGCTTCGTGTAATATTAAACATATATTTAGGATAATTTCAGGATGACTTCATTTACGCGTTTTCATCCTATATATACACTATCTTGAGTCACACTATCATACCATGCAGTTATACAGCACCATTTCTGGAATGCAAACTCATTTTTGTCGATTTTCTTTGAAAATCCCAGTGGATATCTATCACAGTATAGCAATGTATTCTTATACAAGCGCGCTTCGCTTGCTTGCGCTGCGTGGCTTGCGGACACTACGTGTCCGCAGAGTCGCCCTGTGGGCGCCTGGAGTTACTCAATCTAAACTATTTCTGGAATTTTTTCCTTTATATATATATTGTAAACAAAGGTCAACGAATAATTTTTCATATGGATCCGAAAATATGATATTCGAAATCTACACCCCTGAAAACCCCATGTCAACCGTTGAAAGCTAGTTTCTAACCTATTTTTGTAATTTGTTTACTTTATGTATCTATTGTAAACAAAAGTATACAAATAATTTATTATATCGATCTGAAAATATGATATTCGAAATCTACACCCCTAAAAACCCCATGTCAACCGCTGGAAGCTAGTTTCTAGCATAATTTTCAAAATTCGTCAAATCGTGTGAAAATATGTATATAAAGGTGTGAAAATATACAAATAACATTTTTAACTGCCATACACTATAATATATAATTGAGACATTCATATAAGTTATTGTTTGAAGTATTGATTACAATTACAGCCTACAATATTGTCGTATGATGATTTCTATCGTGAGAGTGAAGCCGTACATAGTATTGTATAGAAAAGGTGTGAAAAATTGTTTTCCATTTTTTTTGCAGAGGTGTGAAAATTTCGCTTAGATCTTAGAACTTAATCGTAAATTCATCATTTGAAACCTACATGCCAATTTTCGTATCTCTACGACTTGCCAATTCTTCAATCAATTCGGACAAACAAACAAACAAACAAACAAAAAATCCTAGCATTTTAATATATAAGATACTACTGAATTTAGTAATGCAAATATTCATGTATGTAAACATCATTTAGTTGTGTAATTTTTTAGTATTTGTTCAAAGGATTCAGCAAGATATAGTAAGCTTCGAAAGTCTGAATTAGGTAAATAATTTACTTTAGCACAAAATGACAATGCAAAAAATTTAATTTCACTCTTAAAATTCACAATTTTATACTTGCCTTGTTTGAAGTAATAGTTTAACTAATAATTAGGACTCTTAGTTAGGATTAAACTCAAGTACAATCATATTATATTACAAAAATCTTTTTTTCTTTGATAAATCTGACTATTTTTTCAGATCCTAAATCTTCCTGAATCCTTTAACAAATACTCCAAAATTACGCAACTAAAATATATAGACATTCTTATATATTTGCTTAACTAATTTCAGTAGTAGTAAACCCTCGATTATCCGAACACCTTGAGAAATTATTACCGGATAAGTGTTCGGATAAGTGAAATAAGGATAGTACAACATCGATTAACACTTAATTGAAGCTGGTTAAGTTTTCAAATAAGTTCAAGTGTGTTTAGGTAGACGAAATAATAAAGGTTTGCTTCTATACCTAGGCAATTATGTTTAAATTGTATCATCAGCCCAATTTAGTTTGTGTAAGTACCATAATAATTATATCCCGAGAAATATCATGCGACACAGAAATTGAAATAGTGCGATTGCAATCTACAGACAAGACAAGGAGTACCAAGTTTAAACAAAATTTAACCGAGAAGTTTAAAAAGAGTAAAGCGAGACTAAGACTAGACTGTTTCGGATAATCGAGGTGTTCGGATAATCGAGAGTTTACTGATATAAGAATATATTGCTATACTGTGGTAGACAGCTACTGGGATTTTCAAAAGGATTGCTACAAAAAAATGAGTTTGCATTCCAGAAAAGGTGCTGGTTATTAACTGCATGGTATGGCAGTATCACTCAAAATAGTGTATATATGGGATGAAAACAGAAATGAAGTAATTCTGAGATTATAATACTCTTCTTACCTGCGGTTGGCTAAGTGATTTTTTCTATTTATAGTCAGACCCCAAAATTGTATGGCTTCCCCGCCCAAAATGGCTTAAACAGGAAATGACGCAACAAAACGCCTTGCCAAGCGCGGGTTTTAAACATATACATAATATTACACAAAGTTAAAGTTCATTGCCAATAATTTTGGGACATATTGTAAACCAGAGTTGCACGCGGGCCGTGCGGGCCGAATATAATAGGTTGCGAGCTCCGCGGGCCGGAAATCTTGGCAGGACTCCCCGCGATGGCAACCGAGACGATATTTTTAATTGTCACGAGGTACCAATTAAGGAATACTTACGAAAATGGAACTTTGTTAGTTTCCACTTATTTGTCTTTGCAGAAACTCACTCCCATAAAAGGATTCTCTAAGTGCCTCTCTATAGTTAGTAACTAACAAAGTGGGCCAAAAATATTTAAGCGGGCTTCTTGCGGGCAGCGGTTACAAATTTCGGCCCGCGTGCAACTCTGTTGTAAATGCCCATGCCTTCCAAACTCGGTTGGAGCAGCAATGACATACTCGATAGGTTTAACTATTCGCACTCAGCATTAAATTGGAGAAATTTGAGGGGTCACATGACCATATTCGAGCTGAATATTTTCCTTGACGACGCAGAAATGTGCAACATTCCAATTCAAACCTCCTAGTAACCCCATCAAGTGACATCTTGTTTTGCTCCTTATATTCCATGAGTTCAAATAAACATAAATCAACACTCTACATGATCATTGAAAAGGATTTCCTGAATGCGGAATTGCTCAAACATGCCAAAGTGGCATGGGCTTAATTATGGTCAAGTGGACACCCTATAATTCAAAACCACCAAAAGAGTTAAATACATCTCAAATTTATCGGTTGACCCCCCCCCCCCCCGTGTTGCTGGACTATTAGGTATTTTCCGAACAACAACCTTAACGTTGTATGCAGTCAGGGAGTCAGAAAAGAAATTTAAGGAGGCGTGATGTAGAGTGTTGCTCGAAATTGTCTATGGGGATTTAGTATTGGAAAATTGCAATGTCATTGTGGGATGAGGAGAGGTGATATACACTAACTATCAGAATAGAGGAAAGCCACACACTAGATTATGCCATATAACAAGTTTGACTATGATTGATGCACAATTGACTGAGAAATTAAGCGCTAAGTCGTGCTCGAAATTGTCTATGGGGATTTAGTATTGGAAAATTGCAATGTCATTGTGGGATGAGGAGAGGTGACATACACTAACTATCAGAATAGAGGAAAGCCCCACACTAGATTATGCCATATAACAAGTTTGGCCATGATTGGTACAGAATTGACTGAGAAATTAAGCGCTAAGTCGTGCTCATATCTCGCTGCTAGACCTCGCTGCTAACTTCACACTCGTGTTATATTTGGGGTTTAGAGAAAAATACCTTAAAAGACCTATACTCAGAATTGCAGTGCGATATTTGCTCATCCAATTTACTACTTTCTAAACCAACTCATTTTAACCATATTAAATCGTTTGAAGTTTTTGAGAGAATTCAAATTGATCTAACCCAAATAGCATATGGTGATCACGAAGATATTCTTTCCAGAAGAGGTTACAAATTGGCTCTAACTGTAATCGATTGTTTCAGTAAATACTCATGGGCCTACCCACTCAAATCTAAAGATCCTTTTGCAACTGTTCTTGAGTGAAGGGATTCCCAAAATTCTTCAAAGCTATAACGGTGGTGAATTTGTTTCTAACTTGATTCGAAATTTGATGCCAAAACTTGGCATAAAATTGCTTAATGGTTCTCCATACTCTCCGACAACTCAAGGTCAAATAGAGCGTTTTAATAAAACGTTCAAAAATTTACTAAGGAAAGAAATTCAGATCGAATTATCAAAGAAAAATTTCCAAATGATCGAAGATTGGGCAAACGTGTTAATTCCAAGAGTTGTTGATTTCTATTTACATAAAGTACACAGATCCTTATCTCGGACTCCATGGGAGTCGTATAAAAACAGAACTTCACCACATCCTAAAGCTATCTTAAGCTTAGAATCAATCACTTCTCAAGAAATAGAGATGTGTTGCATGTTTCCTAACCCAGAATTGATATCGTTGGATACACGCTTTGATATTTATTATTTAAAAGGTGCAATCAGACAAAATGCAGATAATAGAGATAGACTAGAAATAGAAACTCTAACCCAAACAAGGAAAATCAAGTCGAAAATTATAAACAAATAACAGGTAAAATCAATGATGAACAATTTGAGGTTGGAGATATAGCTCTAATGAGGAATCCGTTAGTTTCTAAAATCAGGAAAAAGAAAAATTTCCTTGAAACTTTAAATGTCAATGTTAGAGTTTTGAAGAAACACTTAATTACTAACCAATATCAAGTCGAATATACTAATTCTAACGGAGATCTTAAACACAAGTGGGTTAACAATACAGAACTATTCAAACAAGCAAGTAATTCTTTAGAAATTGCTCTATCAGATGAAAACTATTCCGGGAAAGCGATCACTTGCAAGTTGAGTTTAGAAAATTATGGAAAGCTAGTCACAAAGTTTGAGCAGCATATTTCCGAGATCTGGTACAATGGAAGAAAATTGAAGCATAACCTTTTGAAAAGAATCACAAATGATGACAAAAACCAATTTGTTAACCTAGATTCTAGATTGGAGAATAATATAATGTGCATCAGCGGGAACAAATTACATTTTTACAGTGAATTAATGTTCGAAATATTAGACTATATTTCTTCAGTTTTGCGCTAAATCGTTTTCTATTGAATACAGTGCAGACTCTACAGATGCTGACTGCCTCCTAAAATATCTAGCACACAAGGGCTTCAAATATCACTTAGGATCATTACAATATTGGTATCGAAGTAGATTTGATGACGAAAGGGGGCGCTACTTTTCTAAAATTCAAGAATTACAAGATCCTTCTACTAAACACTTTTGTGAAGAGTCTTTTCAGATCTCTGTACTCATGAATGTTGTTTCAAATTGTTGAAATCTTGCTTACGAGCAAAATTTTATTTAGAGAAAATGGCAATTGCAGATCAGTTGAAAGTAGTTTAGGAAAACGTCAAAGACAAGAAATCTGCTGCTCTGAAAGTGATAAATGTGACAGTATTTTGTCAGATATTTTCGAACCCATAGTTTCAGTCATTCGAAAGGGGTACTCAAATGAAAAATGATGAAATAGTAACACTTTTAGAGAAGTTTAGAGAAATTTAGATAATTTAGTATTTTGTGATTCATTTAGATTATAGAGATGAAATGTATGATCATTTGACATGCTGGTAGAAAATAAATTAAATTTCTGCTATCTGCATCTAAGTTGACTAATTCATAAAAAAATGGCAAAGAATTATGAATTATTCGAATAATTCATAATTCAAGTATGAATTAGTCAATCATGTGTGATAAAAAGGAAAGTAACAATTACGTACTAACTAATAAATATTATAGAAAGTGTTCCAAACATTTTCTATAGCATTGATCCATCAATCCTCGACAACAATGTTTCCACTTCCTGAATTAAAAATTATTCGAATAATTTATCCCTACAATTTATGACTTTTTCTTGGCTAAAACTTTATATTTTTCAATAATTCTTCTCAGGTTTAATGAATTATGAATTATTCGAATTATTCATTAATTCATGAATTAGTCAGCATTCGTTTATCTTAATTTAGGTATATTCTATAAGCGAGAAAGTGGAGAGTAAAGCTAATGAAACCCTTGGGCTTGAAAACATTAAAATCAAGAAAATCGTATTAGTTTCATCGTTCCTATGCATAAGGAAGTGAAAAAGTGAAATTGAGTAAATGTTGATTATATTTTTTCAATTGTTAAAAATGAAACTCGGGCCGTCTTTGACATAGAAAAAAATAAGCGCTGGGTCGCTTATTGAGGGAAATACGGTATATATCGATGCCTAAAACGTAGAGAAAATTAGTTTGCAATCTATGAATTATGAAAAATATGATTTTTGAGCGTACTCGATTACCCTAACTAGCCTAGCCGTTGAGAGGAAGCCTCTTCGATTATTTTGGTATTACACAATACTTTGTCTAAACAATAAATATCGGCGCAGTAAAAACAACCTAGGATGTAATCTAATCTGCGGAATTCGAATTCAGAATATTTAAATATTGATCTAAGTTGAGTAATTACACTTCAGATTTTTAACAATGGAAATTAGACGATTTACTCGCTCAAAATGGAAATGCATTCCAATAACAACACTGGCAGGGTGCTATACTTGTACATTTTAATTTGTCAATAGCATACTCCAGAACCTCAATCGAATTGATTTTATTAATTAATGTCAGAGTTTTTTAAGCATATTAACGATGGTAAATTTACAATTACACTTTATTATTCATTATTTATCAATTTAAAAGACAAAGCCGTGTGGTAAATATCTGGTAAATTGGTTGTTACTAAAATCCGGGACGGGACGGGACAGCGGCGGGAGATTCCGGGTTTTGACTATAATACGGGACACATTTGAAACTGCCACAATGGACCCACGCTTCACTAGATATTATATTTACAGGTACTGTAGGTACGGCGTTTACCCCTCCACAGGCCTGGATCGGAGTGACTGGCTACGCGCCTGCATTAGCCAAGTCAATTAATAACAATAATGTTATTTCTGCAATTCATTTGTACATATAACTTGAAAGTCATTACTACTACGTGGGTGTTCAATCATTCTGAAGTGTAACTATGATAAATCACTGTTACAATTAGCAGTATTTGACAAGATGACTTATCATCATAACAAAGTGTTCGATTTTTGTATAGGGTACTATATAATAAAATGTTGTTGTATTCTAGACATTTTAACAAACCTACTTCTACAACATTACGCGTATAATCAATAGATAATGGAAAGAAGCGTTCTTTTAGTGAAGCCTAGCTAGCCTAGCAATCGATGAAGTTCTCTCCATCTTACAAAACCCTCAAGAGATATTTATATTACATCCCCTCCCTTAATAGTAAGGATACTTATTAATTAAATTAATTAATAGACATTGTTTGACTTATATATTTAGGCCACTGTTAATAGTAAACTTTTCAGCTTTATCTCTTACTTGATAATATTATTAAGGCTAATAATTTGATATATATAATTGGCTACAAAAGTTGAATTAATAAACATTGAAATCTCAATAACCATCAACATAAATAAAAATATATTCCCTGCACCTGAAATGGGATAAAATACTGATTGCAATAATGACAATAATGACAATATATGCGGTAACAAATATTGATGTGGGCGGAGGAGCTGGAACATGTTTTCAATTAACAGTGGCCTTACTTATGAAGGGATTATTCACAATAGATGACTGGAGGGCTGAAAATTCTGTTGGGCCAACCGAGGGGTCACACCACTGCCGCGTAAGAAACCAAACTTGAAGAAATATTACTTTTCAGCAGACATCCCTCAAGGAATGACCCAGAATTTCCAAAGGCACGCTTATTGATTGATGAAAGACGAAACCATTACTCTTATCCACTACGTTGGTGATGAAAGGTTTGCATAGATTTTCGTCATCGAAGCACACACAACAATGGCGAGCAACCTTTTATAAGAACGCTTCCATCCACCCTGGGAAATTATGAAAAATTATGTAAGTCAGACAAAGCAAGTGTTGTGTACAAACGAGCAGTGGCTTCAATGGATTGCAACCCAGAACATGTAGCAGTACAGATCCCAAGGAATATGAAACAGTTATGTAACCTCCGATATAAACACCTCCACCAGTCGCGAATTTCTCAAGATACCCTATATAACATTCATGAGCTGGCCTACGACATTCCTGGCTTCGTTTGGAAGATCATAACCTTTCCTGACCTTGTTTGCATCTGTGGACTATGGCCTACTTTTAAAATCGACCCGATTCTACAAACTTTGACAATATCTCTGAGTAAAAAATTATAAACCTAAACTTTGATAACTTTGTATATTTTCACGGACTTCTAAAATACATGGACTTTCAACTTTTACAGTAAATTAGCGTAGTCTGAAAATTAATATCGATAAGTTACATTTGGTACATTTGGCATCACATTTTTGGTGATATATGTATTATTGCTGAATAGGAAGTAGCATATGGTGATTTCATTGGTCATATTAGAATACTTGAAATATTTGTGGTTTTTCTAGTTTCTGCGGTTTTATCACCTTCCCATATATGGTAATTCTGTTAATAATTCGTAATTAGTTAGAGTTAGACATGTAAAATGTACTATTGTTGAATAGGAAGTCAAATATAAGGCGTCATTTGAGCGTATCGACTGGTCTTTGGTATGTCTGGCCATAGCCTACTGTATATAAGGCCTCACAGTAACTTGCGGATTTGAGACTAGGGATGCGGTAGAAGATGGTTGAACTAATACATGAGATGCCTTAAATCGTTAACAGAGCACAATAGCTTAGGAATGTATTACCTGCATATATAAATATGGTGTCAAAGTACCCATATCCGTCGTTAAAATTTAGGTTAGTCAACATATGATTGCGCAATAGGTTATATTTGTGACAAATTTGGTGATTTTCAGAGGCCGTTTGGGGCACTTCTAAGTGCTTTTATTATAATTTTTTTCGCATAGAACTAAGATGTGAATGGGTTAATTAATACGAAAATTTGGAATTTTTTTGATGGAATGTTGCTACATTCCAGTGTTGCTATGGAAACGTGTTTTGGTCAGTAGGGGTTATATCTTGAAAACTGCAATAGCTAGACATTCAAATATAATTCCATTTGATATCGACTACCGTATTGCTTCGAATAAGCGCCCGGGCGCTTATTTATTTCATGCACCCTTTAGACCCGGCGCTTATTCAAACCGGCGCTTATTCAAGCCCCGGCGCTTATTTTTTTCATTCGCTATTTTTACCCGGCGCTCTTTTTTTTTGTTTACACATTGACTGGCACTTTTATTTTTGCCACAACTGAGAATGTTAGTTCTATTAAAAAAGCATAATGTAATGTTTCAAAAAGCACTTCTATCTATGCCACTACTGAGAATACTAGTTTGATATGATTTTCAGAACTAAAATGCCCCGGCGTCCGACGCTTATTCGAGCCCCGGCGCTTATTCAAGCCCCGGCGCTTATTTATTTCGCTCACCCTTTAGACCCGGCGCTTATTCAAACCGGCGCTTATTCAAGCCCCCGGCGCTTATTCAGGGAAATACGGTATACTACTTCCTATTAAGCGATAATATAATTTATCTGTCTAAATTCAATGATTTACGAGTTATTAGACAATGTACAGTAAAACCTCTAAAAAGTGAACACCGTTTGGACCAGAAAAAAATGTTCACTTTTGAGAGGTGTTCACTTTTCGTGATTTATCATGTATAGTATGAAATTATGAATGACCAGATTTGTCTAAAGATATAATGTATATAGGAGCAATTTGTTTTGCTTTCAATGTTTAGATAAATGTGTGAAGTCCTAAACAGAAAGAGGGCTTCTTATTTATGATGAATTCCTATCCAGAATTTACATTTAATATTCACTCTAGCCTACTATCTAATGAAGCCACCGGATATGTTCACTTTTTAGAGGTGATATCCAATGCAATTTGGTCAATTGGGACCAGATTAGGTGTTCACATTTCACTTTTCAGAGGTGTTCACAAGTTGGAGGTTAATTAATATGTAACAGAATGGGGAAAATTTGGGACTGAGAAAAAGTGTTCATATTTTTGAGGTGTTCACTTGTTAGAGGTGTTCACTTTTGGAGGTTTTACTGTATCATATTGGTCACATTTGGTAATTTGTCGAATATCTCGTAAGCCATTGAATTTAGACGTCGAAATTATATTATCGCTTAATAGGAAGTAGTATAGTCGCTATCAAATGGAATTATATTTGAATGTCTAGCTATTGCTGTTTTCAAAGATATAACCCTACTAACCAAAACACGTTTCGATAGCAACACTGGAATGTGGCAACATTCCATCAAAATATTCCAAATTTTTCGTATTAATCAACCCATTCACATCTTAGTTCTATGCGAAAAAAATTATAATAAAAGCACTTAGAAGTGCCCCAAACGGCCTCTGAAAATTTCCAAATTTGTCACAAATATAACCTATTGCGCAATCATATGTTGACTAACCTAAATTTTAACGACGGATATGGGTACTTTGACACCATATTTATATATGCAGGTAATACATTCCTAAGCTATTGTGCTCTGTTAATGATTTAAGGCATCTCATGTATTAGTTCAACCATCTTCTACCGCATCCCTAGTCTCAAATCCGCAAGTTACTGTGAGGCCTTATATACAGTAGGCTATGGCCAGACATACCAAAGACCAGTCGATACGCTCAAATGACGCCTTATATTTGACTTCCTATTCAACAATAGTACATTTTACATGTCTAACTCTAACTAATTACGAATTATTAACAGAATTACCATATATGGGAAGGTGATAAAACCGCAGAAACTAGAAAAACCACAAATATTTCAAGTATTCTAATATGACCAATGAAATCACCATATGCTACTTCCTATTCAACAATAATACATATATCACCAAAAATGTGATGCCAAATGTACCAAATGTAACTTATCGATATTAATTTTCAGCCTACGCTAATTTTACCGTAAAACGAAGTTGAAAGTCCGTGTATTTTAGAAGTCCGTGATATTTTCAGGAAATCTTAGATGAAGCTGACCGAGTGCTCACTCTAGTTGATCCGCAATTATTATCATACAATACTACCTTTCAGCTTGTGACAGTTATGTTTCACCACTTATTTTCCGCCATACATTATTCCAAGAGAGACCTTGTATTCCTGCCATGTTCCTTGAACATGAGAGGAAGTTCACAGAGACACATAAGGAGATGTTTAAGGAATGTGTAACACGCATCCCAGCACTAAAAGAAGAAATCCCCATTAGTGACTGATAAAGAGAGGGCAATTGTGAATGCTGTCAAAGCTGAGATTGACAATGTACCGGTGGTGCACTGTTGGAATCACATTTTGCAAGACATAAGGTTATGGTTGAAACTTCGCTGTTATCAATACTTCAAAGCAATAACTTATATACAATTGTTATTTTTACTAGAGTGCATGGCAATGAAAAATATGTTAGACTAGCTTTCAGCGGTTGACTTGGGGTTTTTACTAGGGGTATATAATCTGAATATCATATTTGGAAAATATTTAAGTTTCAAAAATTACTCACCTTTTTCGGTTGCAAACCTATCAAATTTCCAACGAAATACGCACATTCTTTCTCAACATCAATTTCTTTGGTGTAGTCCTCTGCGTTTGCCAGTCCTTTAGTTTCAGCAGAGTAATTTATTACTTCTCTGGCATTAGGAATATTGAACTCCTCCCTGAAGGAATAGAGTGGGTCTTTTTTATCCAACATTTCAGCAAACTCGACACTCAGTGGTGATAATTCTGTTGTTTTTGCTAACTTTATTATTTCTTCCATTTGTCTCCTCTTCAAAACTTAATTTTCTAATTTATTACGTAGTTTCATTATTCAGACATGTTCTTCGAAATGCATTAAGGCCACTGTTAATAGTAAACTTGTTTCAGCTCCAAAAAAGGCCTTCAGTGGAGATGCCGGCGAGCGAAATCCCAACCATTATCTCATTATTTGATAATATAATCAAGGCTGATTATTTGGTGTATAAATGGCGACAAACATATAATTAACGCATTTAAAGTCTCAATATCCATATATATACTATATTGAAATGCTAGTCATATCGACTGTATAACTCCATCTATAGTAATAAATTATCTGCACCTGAAATTTAATGGGATACATACACCGCAAGTAAACAGTCACATGCTGGTTTGACCAGCATTTGCAGTACAAAACCAGCAAAGTAACTAAAAAAACAGCATTTCATTCAGATCTCTGTTAAGTATATAATCATTGCGAGACTGCATTGATGGACTTAAATTTATTTATCGAATTGGTTGCTTACATCTTATATTTGACTACCACAAAATTATTTGAGTCATTTTCCTCTCGAAGGAAACCAGATTTTGCTCCCATTTCAAGGCCGACAGAAGCAAATTAAGGGAGGTTTAGCAAAATTCATATTTGAAAAAGTGTTAAGGTAAAATTGTGGTCTTGCAATACCTGTAATACAATTTCTATGAAAAAGTGCTAAATGCTGTATCTGCCGTACCGTTTTCTCCGGCCCTGCATTTAGATTTATCATGATTATACTAACCAAAAGATTAGAAACATATTTTTTTGGTTTATTGATCGCCTAAAATAAAATATGATAGATTTTTCTTGCTTATTATTCTACAATTACAATCAAATGTGCAATCATATACAGTGGAACCTGTATATAACGGCCACCCAAGGGACTGGACAAAAATGGCCGTTATACACAGGTGACCGTTATATACAGGTGATTGTCCTAATCCCCCAAAGGTATCAACGTAAATATCAAGTTTTTAGAAATCCATTATTGAAGTAATTACATGAAACTTGTAACTTGTTTATCTTTCGTATCAGGTCCTGCAATAAACACATAAAAACGTCAAAAGGTGTGACCGTTTTAGCCAGTTGTGGCCGTTATAGACAGGTAATGGCCGTTATACACAGTTTTAGGGTCAGTAAGGGACTACAAACGGGTGGCCGCTGGCCGCGTTGAGCAGGTGACCGCTATACACAGGTTCAATATTATGGGATTTCGGACGGGACTGTTCATTGGTGACCGCTATATACAGGTGACCGTTATATAGAGTGGCTGTTATAGCAGGTTCGACTGTATATGTATAAGTATTGATGGGGGATGGCAAAACCAGGCACGTAGCTAGAGTAAGAAATTCAGGGGGGCAAGATGTATTACAGGGGAGCAAAGGCAGCGTCTATCAACTATCACGAACGCCAGGGGCGCCGAACCTTTCGAAATATATGTGTAATTTTGGCGTTCTAGGGGAGTTCAGCCCTAAAATTTGTATTGCGTTTATGTACCATCTTCGATTCCAGCGGGGGCTTGAGCCCCTCCAGCCCCCCCGGGTTCGGCGCCTATGACGAACGCTTCCCAAATTTTTCATGGGGGGCAATCGCCCCCCGTAGCTACGTGTCCGGGCAAAACAGGACCAGTATTTGAATACTATAAGTTAGGATCTATGGGAATGTATATTTACTGATTGCAATAAGGGCAATGTATGCGGTAGCTAAATATTGATGCGGGCGGAGGAGCTGAAACATGTTTATCTTTAACAGTGGCCTAATATTATATACAATATTGAGATGGTGTTTCTTTCTCAGTAAATAATAGTGAGCTATCAAACCAGACTAAGAATAATGAAAACACTGGGTCCTAGTTATATACATATGCATATATAGTAAATAACAAGACTCACATACATCCAAACCAATGATCATGATAATATAATTTAAAGTGAGTGATGAATTTGTTTCGAGATGTCTGCTAATGATTATATAAGCAAAAAGTTTAGTTGAATTGGAAGAGCCTACTATAGTTCTAGTTTGAGATTCCTGATGTGTCATATCCTCATGAATAATTAACCATTTGGTAAATGTATTTGACGAAACTTCTTTATTGACATTGTTGTATTATAATATATCAAGCACAAATACTTTGTGTTGAAAACTTCGAATATTCAAAACGAATGACAAAGCCTTGTTTCATAATTATTTTCGTGAATAGCCTAAATAGTGAACGACAATGGCTGCCAGTATCCATAGGCGCCGATAGTGCCAAACTGGGTGAGTCTTGACCAGGGGAACAATAGCTCCCCTGTCGGGGAAAATTTAATAAACTGTGGGGAAAGAATTGTAAGAAATTTAGAAAAGACACTCTAATTAACCCCCCCCCCCCGGTCTAGAACATCAATACAAACACCAAGGAACGGTCGAGAATTGTTAATATTATTCGGGATTCGCATTAACCGAGGTGATTCACATGTAAATCAATCAAATCATTTCAAAAAATTTCGGTCGACAGATATTGGTGAAATCAGTTGGGACCAGCCTTCGTACTTGTAATTATTAATGGCCCCAACTGATTTCACCAATATCTCCAAACCGGTAGATTTTAGCCCACCAAAATGTATTAATACGTAGCTGATATAAAACCACTCACAAATAACTCAATACAAAGTTACTAGATCCTTTGCTTACCGTATTTCCCTGAATAAGCGCCGGGTCTAAAGGGTGAGCGAAATAAATAAGCGCTGGGGCTTGAATAAGCGCCGGGGCTCGAATAAGCGTCGGTCGCCGGGGCATTTTAGTTCTCTAAACATCATATCAAACTAGTATTCTCAGTAGTGGCATAGATACAAGTGCTTTTTGAAACATTACATTATCCTTTTTTAATAGAACTAACATTCTCAGTTGTGGCAAAAATAAAAGTGCCAGTCAATGTAGTAAACAAAAAAAAGAGAGCTCCGGGTCAAAATAGCGAATTAAAAAAATAAGCGCCGGGGCTTGAATAAGCGGCGGTTTGAATAAGCGCGGGTCTAAAGGGTGCACGAAATAAATAAGCGCCCGGGCGCTTATTCGAAGCAATACGGTATATCAGAAGTACTCTTCCCTAAACCAGAAAAATCCCATTATAAATCTGCACTCGGAGAAGGCTACATTGCGACCACTAAATCATCTCCAAATTGCTTGTTTTTTTTATGGCGGACATTAGGTGATTAAAGTAAACTATTCGAAGGG
The DNA here is from genome assembly GCA_963281255.1 of Aphrocallistes beatrix. Classification (NCBI taxonomy): domain Eukaryota; kingdom Metazoa; phylum Porifera; class Hexactinellida; order Sceptrulophora; family Aphrocallistidae; genus Aphrocallistes; species Aphrocallistes beatrix. Next base: position 3,603,756 of record OY725490.1, read on the forward strand.
TAAGCATCTAAAGATTCAAACTTTTGAATTTTTTGAAACTATCTAAACACAGCTAAGACAATCAAATTTCTGGTATTGATACCGACCGGTCGATTCCTTACTTCGGAACAACAAGGATTACATATCAGCATGGATGTCATTCATCATATAATTATAAATATACTGGTCCTCTCGGGGAAAGATCCACATGAATGAAAACATTGTGGCATGATAAATTCATTTTCGACGCCAAGAATATCATTTTATGGTCTTTTGGTTTCGTTGATTACTTCATACTTTAATAATTTGCGTGGTCAGGGGGGGGTAAAAGTCGGTCTACAGACCGATAGTACTGCTCCAGTAAGTGATTCGATGGAATGTGAAATGCGAATATCGTATATCGGAAATACTTATTTTAGAGCTTTCTAAGTATGAAATTTAAAATCTACATAATGGAATACCCTTAATTTGCTATCTCACTTCTCATATTAAATTACGAATTTTTCAAATGGTGTGAAAATATGTATATAGAATATGTTACCGTTAAAACATCAAATTAGTCATTATATAAAATCCCTGAAGAATTTCAGTTATTATGCATAATACCTGGAAATTCCAGGAATTTTTCATCAGTTATTAATAACTTACAAGCGCGCTTCGCTTGCTTGCGGTGCGCGGCTGACGGACACTTTGTGGGCGCCTGAGGTACATTGATTAATTATAAGGGAGATAACATCTCTAAATACGTCTGTCCTACTGTTATAATCGATATCGCACCAAAAATCAGCAAATTTGTAATTTTTTTAAATTTTGATGCGTAATGATGACGTCATAACAGAGTGATGAGTCACCATTTTCTTATGATAGTTGTATCATATTTGAGATATATTAATATACATATTTTATTAAAATTTCAGCCTTCTATCACTGGTGACGATGACGTCATAATTCCATGATGAGTCGATATTTTGGTCTGAGCTCAGAACTTAGTGGAGCCATAGCCAAAAGACTACCACATACCAAAAATCAGCTTTCTGCGACTGGCAGTTTCTTCAATCAATTCGTTACAGATACAGTCGACTCTCGTTAATACGAACACGGATAAGGAGTACAATCGGATAAGAAGTACAAGTTTTGATTCCCCAACCTAATCTATGGCAAAATATATACAAACGAACTCCGGTTAACACGAACACGGATAAGACGAAATATCGGATAATAAGTACGATTTGTGGCTCCCCTTCAGTGCGTTTTCAATACTAAATACATCGGTTAATACGAACACGGATAATACGAACAGGTGTGTGCCTACGAGCACTTTGAATATGGTACGTAGTATGTACGTAGATAGATACTAGACAGATATTTCTCAATGAAAATACAGTCGAATCTCGTTAATACAACATGGATAATGAGTTCTCTATTTGACAAGTACAATTTTATACTCTCACGTAGTTATCACTATGTATATTAAGTATTTTGGACAAATGTGGCTATGTACGTACTTCGGTTAATACGTACTCCGGATAAGGAGTATAAATCTCTACGGTTCCTTGGTGTACGTGTTAACGAGAGTCGACTGTATATATAAACATTAATCGAGTTTTAATAGTAAGGATTATGCATAATTTCAAGTCATGATCTTTAAACTATCGCCAAGGGAGGCAGTACGGCTGCATACCAACACTCATTTTAAATTTAGAATTGTGCACCTTCACTATTAGGATCAGAGTAGATCCTGTAATAGTATAGGATGTACATTAAAAATATGTTTCATTATATTGAACTTAAAGTCTAACTTACAGTATTTAATTCTTAAAGATATTAATTACAAAGTTGATCAAATTTCATTTTAATTTATGTTAAATAGTCCATATATATGAATATAACTAGATTATATATTCAATTGTTGGATTGCTTTATATTGTGATAGATATTTCCTACATTATTACAGGTAAGGTTTCTTCTGAATATCGTGATATTCTCCATACCGAATAATCGCTCCGGTTCCTACGCCACTGCTTGATGCAAGTCCTTAAAATGATGAAAATTTACAATACATAATATTTTAATATTATCATATTTAAATTTTTTATTCCTTTTGAGTTTAGCCATTTTAAGTTAAGTACTAAATTTGTTCTAATGTGGAAAATTATCGATCCTGCAAATCTGGTGGGACAAACGCAAGGAAACTAAATTCGGGATCAAGTCATTTAAATTTGTTTAACATTAATCTTTAACAATTTATCCTACATGTAGTTGAATTAAACTTTTCAATTGAATCTGGAGATAAATATGAATTCTAATCAACGATGTTACTACTCTCATCGTTGTATACCTAAGATTAAACTCACTCAAGATTTCTAACATCGTCAATCACATTCAGGTACAGAACTAACAACATACACTAGATCAATGGAGTTGCCTGATTTTGATCGAAAATTAGGTCGGAATTTGATCAAAAACTTGTTTGTATGAATTTAATCGAAAAGTTTTACGATGTCGGAAAATGATCGAGAGCTATCTTATACATGTCATTCTAAATTCAGGATACATATCCCATTATGTTAGACTGTGCTTCGTCCCATTAAAAAATGCATACTATCTTTTGACCTTGAACCAATTCAAGACCTAAGATACCTCGCTTCCTGCTTGGCAAAGCTGCTCTCTCGACCCTGAGCAACATATCGCCACTACAAATGCCATTTATGCAGATACTATCTAATTTTTGAATCAATTCGATCAAAAGATATATAATTTTCGAATCAATTCGATCAAAAGATATCTAATTTTCGAATCAATTTGAAAAACTTTAGCTTTCGATTAAATTCTGCTCTCCCCAAATTTGGTACCATAGCATTTTCGATCATTCTCCGGCATCGGAGAACTTTCGATCAAATTCCTATTTTTTATTTTCACTTTCGATCATCTTCCTATTTACATTTTCGATCAAATTCTGCTCTCGTTCAATTTCAATGGAATAGACATATTAGTATCAACTAACAATTTACTACTTATGCAGCCTAAGACCAGGGGTTTTTAACCCCCCTAAGAATACTGTTAAACGACTAATCTTATAAATTAAACGCTATGAATTTGGTTTGTTTGTTTGTTTGTCCGAATTGATATAAAAATTGGCGAATCGTAGGAATATGAAAATTGGCATGTTGGGTGCAAATGATGAGTCATGATTAAGTTCGAAGATCCAAGCGAAATGTTCACACCTCTGCAAAAATGGAAAACATTTTTACACATATTATATACAATATATATGGCTTCACTCTCACATAGAAATCATTAACGACACCACAATAGGCTGTTGTTGTCAGGGCCAGCGAGAGCGCGAGCGGCCCCGGGTCATGATTTGGCACGGGCCCCCTCCGATATTATTGTTGTCATAATCAAGTGAATAAACTACACCCAAACCAACACAATCATAAAAGCTCAATACAGCCATAAAAGCCCATACAGCATACCTTCATAGACCGATTTTTTTCGGGAACCAGAGTAATTACCCCTCCTACCCCCTCCCCTCTTGACGCTAGTGGTTATTAATACTACAAAGCAATAACTTCCCTAAATATCTACACTTCCTGGCCAAAAGTATTCAAACACCAATTTAGGGATTTTCTGCTTTAAAATCCAAGCTAAATCTTCTAAAGTGATTGGCAAGTATGATACGTAATAGAAAACCTCAATGTTTGATTTGCTTGCAAAGAGTGTAATATCCGTAACCTCTACCAAACAGCTAGCAAGAGGGAGTGTCCAATATATGCATGTGAATCTAGGACACAGAGTTGCAAGCGGGGTGGGCAGGGTCGCAGCCCGCCCCGCGGCCCGACTCCACCGCGATGATGACAGACCTGAGAGGTGTTTTTCATTGTCACAAGTACCAATTAGGGAACCCTTAGTACTAAATTCCTCAAAAGTACCAAGGCGGCACCCATCGATTCTGAGTTCAGAAGATATAACTGATAAATAATTCACTTTTGCATAGAAATGTGGTTCAAATTATTAACTTTGTGCTAAAATGCAAAAGACCCCTGAGAGGATTTCTTTAACCGAAATGCCGATTTGGTCGGATAATTTTGGAGTCGTAATTTTACCATTTAAAAAATTTCAAACAGGCATAAAAAACCTCGAACACAATTGGGCATTTACAGGGTATTTCATAAATCACCATGCACGAAACTAAATTGCTCTCATTTCACTTGTGATTGGGCTAACATGATGATTTTAGTCACATTTAAAAGGAAAACCTCTGTCATTTATGAAAAATAATGGAATAAGCATTTGGATTTAGAATTAATTCATTCCAATACGTATTCAATATGGGATACTCTATTTGCTATAACGTGATTTAGGCATAGGCATAGCCTACTGTATATAAGGCCTCACAGTAACTTGCGGATTTGGGACTAGGGATGCGGTAGAAGATGGTTGAACTAATACATGAGCTGCCTTAAATCATTAACAAAGCACAATAGAGCTTAGGAATGTATTACCAGCATATATAAATATGGTGTCAAAATACCCATATCCGTTGTGAAAATTTAGATTAGTCACCATATGGTTCCGTAATAGGGTATATTTGTGACAAATTTGTTGATTTTCAGAGGTCGTTTAAGGGCACTTCTAAGTGTTTATGTGATCAAATTTTTCGCATAGAACTGAGATTTGAATGGATTAATTAATTAATTAATACGAAAAATTTGGATCCGCATCCCTTGTCCCAAATCCGCAAATTACTGTGAGGCCTAATATACAGTAGGCTATTACATAGGCTAAAATTCTGTATTAGTCTTCTGCAAGTGGGTCGTGTTATTGTTGAGATAAGGCTCTCAATCTCGCAGGGCTGAGGTTGGTTAACCGATTTTGGGGTCGGTTATTTTGGTTTCCTCCAGGGCGGTTAACCGGTTAACCGATGCCAATATTAATTAGTATAAATATGGATTTGTCGACCAATATTTAACCTGATATTGAAAATTTATAATTTTCAGTGGTCTCGAAATATACTATTTGGTAAAAAAATAGAAATAATATTGCAATATCAAAATTTTAGAAGTAATATTCATGAATCTCCATCGAAAAGCAATGAAATTAGTCTTAATATTTAGAAAATAAAGCAGATCGGCTAACCGATTCAAAATTTTCTTAACCGTTAACCGTGATTGACGGCGGTTAGCTGGTTAACCCAGTGGCGGATCTAGGTGGGGGAAATGGGGGCAATTGCCCCCCCCTTTTCTAGGAATAGGTGTTCGAAAAATCTTAGAAATTATTGGTTTGTTTATGTATACTGTAGTGAATAATGCAGTATACACTATACATATACTATGTATTCGTATGCACGATTGGCTATCGTAATGTGGTACCTAGTATACTCTAAGTCTCTTAATTGAGGAGACTGGTAATTAATTTATTCTCTGGTTGCTAAATTGCTCCCTAAATCTGGTACAAATGAGTCACTAGTGATAAAAATAGCAGTAGATGGATGTTTGGGTGTTTAGGACTGAAATTTTTTTTCTGGGGGGTTTACCCCTAGACCCCCCTATATTATATATAATCGCTCACTACGTTCGCTCATTGCCCCCCCCCCCTTTGACAAATCCTGGATCCGCCACTGTAACCGGTTAACCGAATCCAGCCTTGTTTACAATTACATAATATAGGTTTTAGGTTTGAGGATATTTATTCGATTTTAAGTTCCCACAACTACCACATCACTAGTGTGTGACAGCTCTATAGCAGTTTGCCTATTAGTACATCAGCATCTGCTACAGAGTGTCTCACTGTTATTCTTGCCAGTGTCATGTGTTTTCCCAAAGCTTTAATCAACCTTGCCTTGTTCTTACCATTAGATAGCAATCCAATTTGGCGAATTGTTATACATTGTAGGTATTTCATCAGTAAACTGGATTTCTGTTGATTGAAACTTTCTTTCTCAATTCATTTGGAGCTTAGAGCATCACTGTATCCATCGAATACCACATGACAAACTGTTGGGTAGTGCTTTCGTAAGTGGGATAAATAGACTCGGTAAAGGTCCATGTATGACCCATGTTCTGGTCACACCACTCCCCACAATAGGAATTTCATATCTATGACAATTACACTATTGGGAGGATATGTATGCTCAATGCATAAAGGGATTATATTACTTGTACTTTGTAAATTTTTCTGTCTTTCTCATGGAAAGTTCTTCAAACAGCAAGAGTGGACGAGGAGACCATTCATAAGCAAAATCAGTATTAAATGTTATCACATACATGATCCTGTTGAAAAACTGCATCGTGTTGACAGGGATGATCTCATCACGCACTGACACATAGTTTCTCTGTCTTTCGATGCAATTCTATATCCCCAAATGTTGTGCCTACCAATTTCTCCATCGCCTGAGTACGATCTCCACAACAGCATCACAATTAACAGTTTCATTAGCAACAATTCCTATGCTTAAATGGACAGTAAGGCACTCTTCAGCTTTAAAACATCCATTTTGTCAAGCATCTAGTGTGACATTCGCAGATCCACACGTTGTTCAAATGAAGTTAATTCACTACCACTAAACCAGGCATGCCTTGTACTCAATGGTTCAAAACACTGTCAGTCATGTCACGGCCACGAGTCAGACATCTAGAGGTTTTCATTGATCTCGTTAGCACTTGCTATATCGCCATATCAGTCCATATGTCATGGACCAAAGTGTAAATCGGCCAAGATTTTGGAATATCTTGGCTGAGGCAAACTTTTGGCTCAGCCAAGACTTTCCAAAATCTTGGACGATTTACAGTTTGGTCCATTACACATATAGTACCCACAATAGGGTGGTGCTCCAAAATATTCGAAAGTTTGAATCTTCAGATGCAGACTTTTCAAATAGTTTACCTTGATCACCATATATTCACAATAAAATTTCAAGCAATTTGGAGGTGATTTAGTAGTCGCGCAAGGTAGATCCTCCCTCGTGAAGATTTATAAGGGATTTATCCATTTTGGGACTTAAAGTTGCAAAAGGCGTACTTTTGATATACAAAGAAACTAGTAACTTAATTTTTGAGATATTTGGGGGTGGTTTTATATCGGCTAATAATACATTTTAATAAAATCTACCAGTTCGAAGATATTGGTAAAAACAGTTGAGACCATTAACAATTTAAAGTACGAAGGCTGGTCCCAACTGTTTTCATCAATATCTCTGTATTATTAGCTGATATAAACCACCCCCAAATATGTCAAAAATAAACTTACTAGTTACTTTGCATATCAGAAGTACGCCTTTTGCAACTATAAGCCCCAAACCAGACAGATCATGTGTGACCACCACTATCTTGTGTGACCACTAAATAATCTCCAAATTGCATGAACATTTTATTGTGAGTATTTGGTGATTAAGGTAACCATTTCAATAGTATGAATCTAAAGATTAAAACTAAACGGAATTTTTGGGGGGAACCTAACCCACAATTTATCACTTCTAGTGAAATTTCCCATTGAGGTGAAGTCAACTCAATATCTGTCATCCTATCATCTAAGTAGAATCTGCTGCAGATAATGTTTTGCATTTGACAGGTGCCGTTACATGGAAATGTGAAATCATTAATAAACACTGTAGAGATATCCAATCACCAGAACATTCAGCACGGAGAAATGTACATATTAGCGTCACCTGGTTGTAGACTGCACTCACAATTTGATTTGAACTGTGTAAAAGGCATCCAGGCTAATAACCTGCAAATTAGCATATGTTAAGACGATTGACTTGGATATTTAGTAGTCCTGACTTCTCTGAGATCCAAATTATCTGTTGACATAATAGGGCTAGTCCAACTGCATAGCCTTGTTTTATTTTATCTATTCAGCCTTTTCATTAATTGACCACATCGTCCATGAACACCGTCAAAGTATTAGGAATGACTGTTGTCACATCACATATTATTAAAGCTGCATGGCTGGTGTGTACGATTCAGTGTCATATGCCATAGAACGTATATTCTCCCTGATTACGTTCTTCACATGGGTCCTGTGAGTTTCGAATATAAAGTGCATTTGTAAAAATCTTCAAACATCCATATGGGTTTATTTCCATGCATACTTGTGATGATGACATCATCGCTAAAACGCTCTGTGAGTTGTCTTCAATGAATTTTCGGAACATCCAGTACCAGTAACAAAATCGTGCATACACGCTTCAAGATTTTGGAGCAGCACATCAACAAAAGATTGACGGGAATTTATCACTCTCTTCAAGACACGCAAAAAGGGACCAAATGCTGACGACAAATAGTCATCTTCTGGATGACCTTTCTTTTGGCTTTGAAAAATTTATCGTAACAACTGTTGTGGAATTTGGTCCCAGCAGCTACCAAATATATTACATTGGTGAGGCGAGCCTTCACTGTTTCTCCTCATTCATCATTCCTTCATGCTGCATCAAGTATAGATGCTGTATAAGAGCCTGCGCTTCATATACCAATGAATCGTTTATCAACTGGCTTCTTCTCTCAGCAGAGTCACAACTACCAGCACAAAACATATAGTGATCCTTAAAATTAAAAAGTGTCTGTGATGATAGGAGAAAATTCGTCGATTGTTTAGGCAAAGAAAGAGGACGGAACGAATAGGGGATTCTAATATGAATTTTTACACGAACACAAACTGAGCAGAGTCCATGTAGTTCAGCAATACCGTCCCGTCTCCGCATGCTGCTTCATATGATGGCCGCCAATGCTCTTGTTAGATTTACTGTGTGTGAGGTCTTTTTCACACAAGAAAGATGGATTTCTGCTCATCCATATTGGTCCGTCTGGGCAAAATCACAACATTATCTAAAAAATTCTGAAAACACAGTTAGAGGTGGGAACATTGGATTTTCAACATCACAGTATACGAAATACGTATAACACAGTAACCTCAGTGTTGTGGATTAGCTTACCTGACCTTAAAAACAAATTTGATTCCTAGAAATCCTCTCTACGATATCTATAAGCAAAATCCAATTGAATTGAAAGGGCGACCATATTGGTTGGATCTGGCCCTCTAGCGGTAAATGCTAGTGGGATTTACCTATTATATTTTCCATGTGCATTGCTTCAAGGTTAACTAATTTAAATTAATTATAATGATTTTGTGATTACTAGAAAAATCCTCCCACAATAAATTTTGAATCGCCACCAAAGCATATGCATATAAAGGTTAGATATAATGCTGTATTTAGGTTCAGAATATAATTTATAATTGATTGGAAAAGTAAATTTAAATTTTTCAGTACTTTTCACAATTTTTTCTCCGTAACCATAAATAATCTCGATCTAGAAACGATAAATTGGAAGCAAATTTGATTTATCAGCAAATATGTATATTAAAACCATACAAACAAAACACATCGAATTACTAATGATATAAAACATAAAACAGAAGTTCTAATGCAATCAACAATAGTGGAAAATAAGTATAGGCAGGGGACAAAGCTATCTTAGCAATTATGTACATCCAATCAGTTCTAAAATATCTTAAGACGGTGGTTGTATCCCACTTGGATAATCCTCCCGCTTGCGTCTAGTGTGACACCCATTGGGTATTGTATGCCATCAGTGATTCTATGAAGTACATCTCCTTGATGATTGAAAATCACAATTGCTTGCTCCCTGCAATCTGAAATAATAAAGTTACCAGCACCATCTATGCAGAATGAATAAGGTTGCTGTAAATGATTAGAAATAGCAGTGAGGACAGTGCTCAGTATCTGAGTTAGATTATGTCTGAAGGAATAGAGGAAAGGTTTGGTGTCACTAAGTACATAAATTGATTTGCAGGTGAGCTTTATGTCAGTAGGATACTTCAGTATCCCTTGTCCGAACTGAGATCTGAATAGGAAATCTTTTGAAAAAATTTGAACCCGATTATTACCATTGTCACATATAAATATTTCTCCATTCGATTGGTTGATAGTAATGCCATATGGGTAATTAAACTGACCTTCTCCATTCCCTGGAGTCCCTATCTGTTGGAGAAAAGTGCCATTTAAATCATAAACCAACAAACAACCACCAGTACCCTGAGATACGAATACCTTGTTTTGGTAGAATTCGATCGCTCGAGGCCATTTCATCTTACCAGCTCCATCTCTATCTCCAAACTTGTATACATATCCTCCATCTTTATCAAACACCTGAACTCTGTGGTTTAACTGATCCGCTACGAAAATATTACCAGTTGAGTAGTGCACTGTCACTCCATAAGGATTAGAAAACTGTCCTTCCTCACCACCTGGTGCTCCTCCTATACTGAGTAGAGGAGACACTCTTCCCTCGTACTCTACTACAGGGAGACGAGATGCTAGCCTAGTCGAGTCAGTAACAATCAGTCTACCAAACTTGCCAGCTGAACGCACTAGTGTATTGTCAAACTCAAGACGGACACGCATGCAATGGAACTCAGATTCAAACTTTTCACGTTTTTCAGTCAAGTTTTGGATAATCGACTCAGTAAATTCGTTGAGTTCGTTAGATTTGAACTTTTCTTTGGCAAACTCCAACCCTTCTTCGAGTTCTTTTATAGATTGTTTGTGCTTATTTCTTTCTCTCTCATAAGTGCTTAGAATTTCCTCCAACTCAATCAAGAGTTCTCTTTCCCTCTCTTTCAAGAGATTGATTACGTCACCGAAAAGAATTTCAATCTCACGTCTTGTGTCAGAGATTTGATTTTCAAAACTAAATATTTCAGGAGTTTCCATAGCGGTTGCCATAAGCACAATATCTGAAAAGAAAAACAATAATCATCAAAAATTGGGAGCGTCAAGAATTTGAAAGGATGTGAGATATTACGTGCGAATTTTTCAATTATCGATACAGAAATTTATTATAACGCGACTCGAAGTATGCTTACTGGATATAATAGAGAGGATGGTTGAAAGCAAGATTCCCCACAATTTAGCATTATAATCAAGGTGCTATACAGTGGCGTACCGTGACTAAATGCCGCCCGGGGCGGGAATTTTAGAATGCCGCGTTGCCGCCCCTAAGTGTGAATTATTTAAATTATAACTTCGCGATTCACTTTCCTATTTGCTTTATTTTGCTTAACAATATTCTAATAACTCGCTACAAATGGTTAACAAATAGTTCTTCTCGCTTTCAATGCTGCTCATTATTTGAAATTGCATGATGAAATCTGAATAGTTAATATATTAAAACACGCAAGAAATCTATAAATGCGACTTAATATTGTCATTTATATCTTACAGTTAATAATATCACTTCTACAAGTATTATTACTATTATGTTATTACAGTAAGGTTGTGGTTTGTATACTAATATATGTTTTCATTATTTCAGAAATTGAAATCATTACAATTGATTTAGAAGGATTCTTAATTATAGAAGTGCAGTTATCAATTGTTATTTGTGAATTGGCAATAGTGCAAATTGTCAACAGACAATAAACTTTGATCAATTTAATTCAACACTGGATTTCTACATGCATTAGGAGAATTTAATTTAAAGTTGTAAATGCAATTTGCCGCCCCCTTGAAGTGCCGCCCGGGGCGGGCCGCCCCCCCGCCCGCCCCACGGTACGCCACTGGTGCTATACAGCCCTCCAGAGATCCGCTCCTAGTCTCAAACCCATAAATTATCATACGCTTAAATCGATAAATAGCATTAAAATATAGGGTAAATTGGGTATTTTTCTGGATTTTCACGCTCCTAAACACTTTGAGGTTTAAAATCATACGCCTAAAGGAGCGTCTCGCGCTCCTAGACAATCCCTTGATTCTAATGCAGCAATAAAATGTCTCCAGCAATATCCCCCCTCCCAGAAAATATTTTCCAAGACTTTTTTAGCCGAAAAAGAATTCTGCCTTATTCCAGTTTTGAAAATTCGGTCTTATTCTGCTTTCCCAAAATAATTACTTGCATATTTTCATTATAATTTGAAACTTATTATGTACAACTAAATGTGGTAATTCGTATAATAATATTTAAATTAACCTTTGTTCTAGGGCCAGAGGTCAAACAAACTTCATTACCAATTTGCTACAAATAGTATGTCTGCAGGAGCGAGCGTAAATTTTTAGTTGTAGTTTACTCTTTTTGCAAATTTTATATGAACCTTCAGATGAATGTTACGAAAATTTTGGTCCCCTGGAAAATTGGACCTATGCTAAATTTTTTTACATTAACCTAGACCAGGGCTTCCCAACCCGTTTACTACAATTACTCCGTTGTCTAAGTGACACAGTTAATCTATTACCCCAATTGATGAGGGCAAGCATCAGAAAATTTTACAATATAAATATGCATAGCCTACTCTGTATAAGCCCTGCCATCAGAATGAAAAATTTGTATCAGGGATGCGGTCGAGGATGATTGAATTTTTACATAGAGAAGCTAAAATAGTCAACCATGCAGAATAGAGCTTATCCGTAAGATATTGTGAAGTATTGTATGTAGTAGGCTATGGTACCCTATAGTATAACTATATAAACATGGTATCTAAGTACATACATCAGTTGTCAAATATTTGATTAGTCATCATACCATTGCGTAACAGGCTATCTTGAGATCGAATCTGACCTGCTTTAAGAACGGTTTAAAGGATTATAAGTGTATTACTTTCGCACAGAATCAAGCTGGAGACCGGCGGATTTGAAAACTTAATTTTTCAATAGAATGATGTTACATTCCAGGGTTGCTAAGGAAATGGCCATATCTTGATAACCATAGTGGCTAGACATTCAAATTTGATCTTAGTGGTGGGCAATAGGCTACTCCTCAGAACTCATCTGAACTTCTAAATTCAAAGTTTTCGAGCTATAGAACAATTGTCCCATCGGTTAAATTTTAAAATTGATTCATAACTCAAAGCCTTTTAATTTAGAAATAGTCAGGTCAATATGGTGCATGACCCCCAAAAATTACAAGAAATTGTTCTATTGCATTTTTCCGTTGTATCATGTCTTAAGAGTAACATACTAAAAGTTTACCAAAATCGGAATCTCAGAAAGTGATTTGACACGACCCCGTCGTGGCCCCCAAACTATAAAAATCGCCGGTTTTGAAAACTAAGATATAACCTTTCAAATGATAGCAAATCAGTTTTTATTGCCATATTCGTGCTCCGCATCAAATTTCCGGCAATTTGATATATATATATACAGTCGACTCTCGTTAATACGGATAAGAAGTACAAGTTTTGATTCCCCAATCTAATCTATAGCAAAATATATACAAACGAACTCCAGTTAACACGAACACGGATAAGACGAAATATCGGATAATAAGTACGATTTGTGGGTCCCCTTCAGCGAACACAAATAATACGAACAGGTGTGTGCCTACGAGCACTTTGAATACGGTACGTAGATAGATACTAGACAGATATTTCTCAATGAAAATACAGTCGAATCTCGTTAATACAACATGAATAATGAGTTCTCTATTTGACAAGTACAATTTCATGCTCTCACGTAGTTATCACTATGTATATTAAGTATTTTGGACAAATGTGGCTATGTACGTTCTTCGGTTAATACGTACTCCGGATAAGGAGTACAAATCTCCACGGTCCCTTGGTGTACGTGTTAACGAGAGTCGACTGTATATATATATATTGACCATATTTTGAGCAAAAGATTTTGGGGCCTCCCTAGCAACAACCCGGAATGTAAAAATTCCGATCTCCAAATTTGGTGTAAACCATATCGAGTGACCCCTTGTTTTTCTCGGCTATGGTTGCTGTGCACGAATTTCTTAATATAAATAGTCTAAACGTTAGTTTTAAAATATTATGGTTTGCGGCTGGTGGTATTCATGTATTTTTAACAGTAAACATATGTACTCATAAATCTTTGTTTTGTCTCTTTAACTCCTATGAAATATTAGAATGGAAAATTTAGGTGGTATAGTAGATGGATTGATATGTTCAAATTTCAATTTCATCTTCGGTTTCATCATCCGATGCAATTCCTTCTTGGCATCGTCCGCATGCTTGGGAACAGTTGAGTCCTTGTTTTCCGCAGCTACATCTGAGACTACTATAGCCTGTGGAACAGTTACAGAGGATTATTTTCAGGAGTGCTTCGGGTGCAGGGTTACTATCCAACATGACTGGGATTAAGCTGTTATCTTGGCAGTCTCATCCCCATTCGGTGATCTCCATACCATCAGCCATGCCCATCCACATCATCACCTGGAAATCGCACCTCAGAGAGTGAAATTTCGTGGCATAGGCTGTAGCTGGCAGTCTTTCAGGTGTAACGAAGCTTTTGGCTGCACTCACTTTCTTGCAGGATAGTGTATCTCAAGTCGCGAAGACTGTCCCCAAGTTTTGCGTTGAACTACGCGATCATGACTTTATAACCAGTGCTTTCTATTACACAACTGGGTCTTTGTTTGGTGCTGAAAACACCATTGCATAGCTTTTTGAGATGGAATCCTCTTTGAACTTGTACAGAGCAGACTTCTTTCCGAGTCCGAAAATGCTGGAAGTGGTGTCACACCCGGTGAATATAGGCAGAAAAAGCAGGCTGTGGCAGTTTTCGTCCCCAAGCACCTGCTTTATCACCTTGATATCATACACTACGGTTGATTTCCCTTTATCCGAGCGGATGTATATCTTCTTTGCATCGTTGTTAGGAGTGTAGTGCAACAACATAACCAATAGATCCATATCCTCTCTGAGGTACTATTTCCAGGTGATGTTGTGAATGGGCATGGCTGATGGTATGGAGGTCACCGAATGGGGATGAGACTGCCAAGATAACAGCCTAATCCCAGTCATGTTGGACAGTAACCCTGCACCCGAAGCACTCCTGAAAATGATCCACTCTAACTGTTCCACAGGCTATAGTAGTCTCAGATGTAGCTGCGGAAAACAAGGACTCAACTGTTCCCAAGCTGCGGACGATGCCAAGATGACAACTGTGGAAAAATGAAAGATTGTGCATCGGATGATGAAACCGAAGATGAAATTGAAATGTGAACATATTAATCCATCTATTCCACTTAAATTTTCCATTCATATATTTCATAGGAGTTAAAGGGATAAAAGAAAAATTTATGAGTATGTTTACCATTAAAAATACATGAATACCACCAGCCGCAAACCATAATATTTAAAAAATAACGTTTAGACTATTTATATTAAGAAATTCGTTTTCAGCAAATATAGCCGAGAAAAACAAGGAGTCACTCGATATGGTTTACACCAAATTTGGAGAATTTTTACATTCCAGGTTGTTGCCAAGGAGGCCCCAAAATATTTGCTTAAAATATAGTCAATATATATATCAAATTGCCGGAAATTTGATGCTGAGCACGAATATAACATACAAACTGATTTCCAATCATTTGAAGGTTATATCTCAGTTTTCAAAACCGGCGATTTTCATAGTCCGGGGTCAACGACGGGGTCGTGCCAAATCACTTTCTGATATTCCGATTTTAGTAAACTTTTAGTATGTTACTCCTAAGACATGATACAACGGAAAATCCAATAAAACAATTTCTCGCAATTTTTTTGGGGTTGGGACTATTTGCTTCCTATTTTGACCTGACTACAATTGTATCATCACTTAATATGAAGTAACCTATTGCCCATCTAATAAGATCAAATTTGAATGTCTAATCACTATGGTTCTCAAGATATGACCTTAATTGAACAAAATTCATTTCCATAGCAACGCTGGAACCGGTCCCCAGCTTTGTTTCTGTGAGAAGGTAATACACTTATAATCCCTTAATGCAGTGGCGAGCAACATACCCCTTTAGTGGACCATAATTGGGCCCCGCGTAGGGTCTGACACAGAGTTGCACGCGGGCTACCCGCGGGTTGAGGGCCGACTTTTCTTATTGGCCTGCGGGCCGTGCGGGCCGAATATAATAGGTTGCGGGCTCCGCGGGCCGGCGACAGGGGGGGGTAGCTTGGGGTAAAACCGGGGGGCCCGTGGTAAATAGGGGGCCCGGGGTAAATAGGGGCCCCAGGTCGGCATGTAATAGTTTCTTTAGGATTTAAGATGTCCATTGTAATTGTGTCTTGTATGTACATAATAAGCTTGTATCACAATATGAATTCCTTTGTTTCAGTTTTCACTAATAGAATAATGGAGGGGCCCGGCCAGAAATCTTACTAGGGGGCCCGTAAATTATGTCGCCGGCCCAGTAGTTACACCATGGTATCGAGGTTAAAATTGAAAATTTGGTAAAATCCTACTCTCTCAGTTTGAAATTTCTAGTTCTGCACAAATCTTCGTCGTAATTTACTCTTACGTTTGAATCTTTCGTATGACAGTTCTTTGTAAAAAATAGAGTTTTATAAAGGAGCACGTTGTTATAAACATAATGGGAACCAAATCAGTGGAATTTGGAAAATATTTTCTGAAAGTTTTTGTTATAACAGAGCATTGTGTGACTTTGTGACATAGTATAGACATTTTTCGAGGATATTGATTATAACCGTAAGACAGATGTATTTAGAGATGTTATCTACCTTATAGTAATTAAACAATATGAGCATAGGCGCCCAAGTGGTGCCTCTGGTGGACACAAAGTGTCCGACAGCCCCGCAGCGTAAGCAAGCGAAGCGCGCTTGTTTTGTATAATAGCTTTATCAATTCTGGGTGACCAGTGCACCCTAAATGATCATAGTTGGGCCTATGAGTATATATGTTTACAATCAAGCGTTTTACATGATGATTATTAGGTATAACATGGTTGACGTCTCCCTGGATCAAACCAGCCTGGCTAAAAATGACAAAGTTGAACATGATAAATTTAAGAGATTATCCCAATTTAATGAGATTCCTCAAATGAACTTCAAGCTCCAAAAGATCATTTTGTTAATCACATCATTAATCCTAATAGTGTTTATCTGGATATTCTGTATATTTGTGATCGGAATAGAAACGAAAATCCTACTGAATTTCAAAGACTCCTTTTCTGAACATTCAAATACAACCAATGCACTGAATGGCCTCATTCAACAATTCGCTAATGAAACCGACAACTATACTTTCATGTGCCCTGAAAATTATGAATTTTCTAGTTCATTTCCTTATTGTTCCCCTTCTTGCATAGTAGGGGATTATTGTCCAAATAAGAGTTGTTTTGACTTTCATCACGCTCTAATAGCGATTCTCGATATTATCGCCATATTTTTAAGTATCTTCATACTCATTTCTTGGCCTTTTGTAAAAGAATTTTGGGAATTTCCACAAATCACAATATTCTTTGTTATAATCGGTTTTAGTGCGCTAGCATTAACGTTTAGTATTGGAGATATCCCTGGTCCAGCTTATTACTGTGATGCAAACGGTGAGTATAGTTTTGATGATGTTAACGTCTTATTTCAAGATAGATTAATCGGGCAAGGTGTAATATTGCACTTCTTGAGATATTGCATTTTGATTTGGGTTACTAGCTCACTGCTAAACATCGTTATCTCAATCGAGTCATCTATACGTCGATATATGCTCAGCAAGAATACAAAAATACTGATAATCAGTATTGAAGGAGTAATCTCTCTCATAGTTCCTACTGTATTTTGTATTGGAACACTTGCAAATAATTCGAAGTACATTTATGAATATTTTGGATCATTTCCAGGTTTTCAAACGGTGGAATTGTTCGTTATAGGAAGAACATTACCAGACTATTTGACAATATTATCTTCGATGACGCTAGTAATTTACATCCTTGCTAGGTTTCGCTGGCTATATCTATCTAGTCACGCAGTGTTAGGTAGCTCGGGTAGACCAGTTTCACAACTTGAGAAAAGACTTCTGATATATTGTATATTAAATTCTTTAATATTCACATTTTTTGTTGCTCAAACAATCTGGTTTTTGACTATCTCAACCGAAGAATTTGTAACAATATTCAATTCCAGAGCTTGTTTAACCTTAAAAAGTCCAGTTCAAGGATTTAGGAATTCACAACAATTTCAATACAACGCTACCTATGAGCTGATATCTCCCTCCATTTGGCAAAATGGGAGTGAGTGTAATGGTCTTGATCCCCATTATAATGCCTTGAGCGAGATTCTAATAGTCTACAATGGACTTTATAGAGTCGAAAGGCTTATGTTTTTTCTTGTTTTCATTCTCAAAGCAAATCTTCTAGTTTGGTTCAACTGGATTAAGTTGATAGGAAACTCGATAAATATCAGGAATCAATCAGTTACTCAAACTTCGAAAAAAACGATTGAAACTAAAGACCAGGCAGTTAATCAAGTGGAGTCTAAGTAATACTATCTATTCATATGAGTACTTCTACTTTTAATTTTTAGGTTTTTTAGGTACAAATTCTTTCTTCGGATGATTTTAAACATTTTGTATTTGAAGTCTTTTATATGTAGAATTTAGATGTTTCTATACCCTATTATTTGTATATACGTGTTAATTCTTTTTCTTCATCGGCTTAATTTATTTCTCTTGGCTATTTTAGACTAGAGAATAATTGGAATAAATCCAGGGTTAGATACTATAATTATTTTCAGAAAGTTATCAACCACATTTATAGTGTGTTTCTTCAATCCTATACTTCAAATAGGTTTATGATCCTATAGTAAAATAGTATACTAGGTGCACAGTTCTAAAATGAGAGTTTGTGTCAGGTCGGCCGTTTGTCTCCCCCGACTAAACGATAATGACTTGATTTTTTTGTGACGATGAGACATTATAACTTGTAAGTAAATTCGTACCTAGCCCTTCGATTTTCAAAATCTGCTAAATCATCATGATTACACAGCATTATGTGATTTTCTTCTTTTGATTATAACTCGAAAACTATTCAATACATCGGTTCCATATTAATACCAAAGGTGCACTATGGGTATCTCCACAATATTATGCTAGCATCATGATGACGCAGCAAAAATAAAAATCCGAGTCACTATTTCCTGAAAAGATCTATATCTCGCGAATAAGATGAGATAGGAGTGAGCATATGATTGATGAAATGTTGAGTATCAAAGTCTCTACAATATTATGCTAACGTGAGCATGATGATGTCATAGTAAGTCGGAAAAAATGGCATTTTTCATTGTATCAGCTTGAAATAATATTAAATGCGTATATTAACTATATCTAAGCATGGATGACTACAATATTTACACTTCCAGGACAAAGGTATCCGTACACCCCAAATTTTCCAAACAAATAGTATAATACCAATCCATTTAGCTTTAAAATCACTTAATTTGAAAGAGATACGCTTAATTTAAATAGCTCAATCAGTTTATGACATTCAAATAATTAAACTTGAGAAGAAATACAGATTTTAGCGCAAATTCGGGTTTTACGGGTCTGGCCCGCCTCAGGTGGTCACTTGGGACCTAGATATAGAAACCAGCAACGCGCGTGCAGAGTCTGAGGCATATTGCCTGAGAATGGACGCGAGCTGCTCGATATACCTCTTCGTAGTCCAAATGGTCACGGTGCGTGCCTACATAGTAGCAGTGTGCACGGGATGGAAGATCCGTAACAGGAAGAACATTTTGAACGACTCCATCTTCTGGAGTACCATGGACCTTGGCTCTCATTGTGGCAGGCTGATCGCGATCATTGGACATTGGCCCGATCCAATCGAGGAGCTGCGAGTACACAGCAATGAAAGTTCCATCGCCAGCAGGCGCAACACCCACTTGGTGTCACACAGAGGATGAATGTGCACGTCCTTCGCTGCGGAGAAATATCTATTTCCATTGATTCCAGTACACAGCAAATAACTACGAGTTTAGACTTATGTAGTTAAGTGACGATGACTTATCATAAAATCCAAAATGTTGAATTTGCATTATTATGCTATACAATGTTTACCAGAAACATTTCCTTAAAAAGATAGAGATTAGGTTACTTGAGATGAATTGTTCATTAGCCATTACGTACAACACCTTTCTATGTAAAGATGTTCATGACAGTGGAAAATGACTCATCAATAATTCTATCATGTAAAAAAAATAATAATAAAGATACCCTAGTTTGCCTTCACCTTTATCAAGCAGTCCCCACCCAGAGATCCTGCACAAGCACCGGAAACCAAGTATGTATAGTCTGGCTCATTTTTTCCGGGATCTCCTGCATACCCTGGCCTGCAGGCCCGAACACTCACCTCGCAAATTTCCCGCTCCATCGTAGGTTTGTCCCTCACTAGGTCAAAAACCCAGATGCAGTAGAGCATCTTTAACGAGGGCAAGAAGAGTCGCGGAATCCGTCTTCTCTGTCTTGAGAAACCCAAGAAGTTCTCCGATCGTAAAGTTATTGGAAGCGTGGAGAACCCATCTGGAAACCTGCTCCTCGACAGAGAGATCAGTAGTTTCTTCTATGAAGATTGCGAATTAGCCATTGTTCTTCACATTGGATATCAGCTGACGCAGCACTGTCTGGTGGAACAACGTCAGAACTTCATTCTGAATCTGCGGTGATGGCCATGTGTACTCTACGGGACTCTCCTCTACGATGCATCCATTGCTTAACGTTGTGGTTGTGTTTGCCAAGAAGGATTAACAGTTGCTTGAGGTTGCCTTCATCGGTGCCTCAATCCCGAGGGCCGCGAAAGGCTTGGCCCTGCCGTGCAAGGTAAACAACAGCGTCAAAGATGCAGCTGAGTGACTCGCGGTTGGAAACCCGTTTACATGAGCTGCCTTAAATCATTAACAAAGCAAAAAAGAGCTTAGGAATGTAGTATTACCAGCACATATAAATATGGTGTCAAAGTACCCATATCCGTTGTTAAAATTTAGATTAGTCATCATATGGTTGCGGAATAGGGTATATTTGTGAAAATTTGGTGATTTTCGGAAGTCGTTTGAGGCCACTTCTAAGTGTTTTTATTATAAAATTTTCCGCATAGAACTGAGATGAAAATGGGTTAATACGAAAAATTATTTTTGCTTGTAATAGGTACATAAAGTGAACAAATCTCAGAAATATGCTAGAAAATAGCTTTTAGCAGTTGACCTGGGTATTTCATGGGTGTAGATTCCGAATTACATATTTCCGAAACTGTTGGCCAATATTTTTTTGTTTTACATTTAATTTTTAAAAATCGAAAAGGATTGATGAAAGTAACCAATGTTAGGGATTATTTAATATCCCATGGTCTCAGGCGCCGACTCTGCGGGCACGGAGAGTTCACTAGCCTCACTACGCAAGCGCGCGCTTGTAGTTAAATAAAGAATATAAGCTTATTATTTTTCAAAATACACTGGTAATAATGCAATATTCAGATCCATCCCTATGTCACACTGAAATCAATAGTACATTTGATACAAGGTTAGGATAAATGACTAATAAACAATATCTATATACTCGTATATATCCTTCTAATGTCTAAAATACATATTGTTTTAGAATATTTTGATGCAATTCAGATTTTTGCATGCAACTATGATCTTATCTTGAAAAATTATAACATCACTGCAACCATCAATATCTTCATTACATTGAGAATTTCCACCGATTTGGTATATAATTTCACCTTCAGGTGAAAATACTATTATCCTTTCAAAAAAACTGTCTAGTAGAACAATATTACCTCTTGGATCAAAACAGAAAGATTTTGAACTAAATTTCTCGATTGATTTTCCGTCATTCAAAATCCCTAAGTTTTTCCCAGTTTTAGATAGATGATAAATATTCCCTTGTGCCAACCCATATATATGATCTTCTTTAAATCGAATATAATCTATGGATAATTCAACATTGATTTCTCTTCGATAAAACAAATTGTTATCGAAAATTTCGAGTTCTGATCCGCTATCTCCAAATAAAAATATTTCATTATCTGGAGAGATTGCAAGGTAGGAAAATGTAAAACTATTGCATCCAAACCCATACTTTGTTTTCGATTCAGACACATTCACGTTTTTAATCTCTTGAAAAGTTGCCTTATCCAATTTGTGGATGTAATAATTCTTTTCTTCAATAGGTGGGTCAAATGTGATAAATGGGTCCCAATCGTTTTCTTCTTCTGATCTATGAATAAATCTAGTAACCCTGATTGCCAGATACAAGTGCTCGCTGGTACTTACAATTGCGATGAATTCTGAATATCTTTTAGATGTGATCGAATTTTCTAAAGTCCAATTAATCATGTCATATTTGTTCAGTGTTGTACTTGAATAGTCTAAACTGCCAATCGCAAAAAGAACTGCCCCATCCACATGTAGATATGTAGGTGAGGTACATTTCAATATGATCTGAGCCTTCTTCTTACTTTGGTAGTCAATAGCTAATGGCATTTTGTTAACGACAACTGACCCAAATTTTCTGAGTTTGTCTGACATCTCTCCAAAAGGACATTCAAAGCTGAGGTTAGGCGGTTGTGTTACGTTCTCGATTTGTTTCCGAATAGGAGCTAGAGACGCTTGAACCATGTTCGATGGTAGTTTCTGTTTGATACTCATATGTTCAATTTGTGATTGAAGCTTCTCTAACTCTCTCATGTTCTCATCTTCAACTATTAGTGCATATTTAAACTCGCTTTTCATTGCATTGACTTCTGCCATCAACTCATCTCTTCGAGTCACCAGCTGTTCGATTAATGTATTGAATGTATGGAATATTTTTCGACATATATTATCAAATATTGTGTCGCTTGGTAGGTAATTCGCCATTTGCCTGTATAGGAAATCATAAAATAATAATATATGATAACAATTATGCTTATAAAGCTATATGTATTTGGTGCACCTAATACTCTGAACTAACAAGGTCTCGTGGTATATCTCAAGATATCAGATTATGTTTCATGATATGATAAGACAATGCTGTTCCATCAAATAATGATAGAAACAACTAGTTCAATTAAATAAAATTTAGAAATTAAAATATTTCGACCAAAAGATCTCATGCCTTTAATACATAAGCATAAGGTGTGTTTATTTGACTTTTAATTCTTCAGCACTATTGCGAATAATATATTTTATTTCCAAAAACAAACATTTTTCAAAAACATGTCAAATTTTAACATATCTTATATATTAAAAAGCTAGGATTGTTTTTTTGTTTGTCCGAATTGATTGAAGAATTGGCAAGTCGTAGAGATACGAAAATTGCCATGTAGGTGTCAAATGATGAATCAACGATTAAGTTCGAAGATCTAAGCGAAATGAAAACAATTTTTCACACCTTTTCTATACAATACTATGTATCTCACAATACTTGTAGAATTCATTGTACGACACTATTGTAGGCTGTCATTCTCATCAATACTTCAAAGCAATAACTTATATACGTAGATATCTCAATGATATTATAGTTTATAGCAATAAAAAAGCAATAAAAGAGAATAGCTTCCAACGGTTAACATGGGGTCTTCAGGGGTGTAGATTTCTAATATAATATTTTCAGATCAATATGATAAATTATTTGTTTATTTTTGTTTACACTAGATACATAAAGTTAACAAATTACAAAAATAGGCTAGAGGCTGACTTCCAACGGTTGCCATGGGGTTTTCAGGGGTGTAGATTTAGAATATTATAGTTTCGGATGCATATGAGAAATTATTTGTTAGTTTTTGTTTACAATATTTATATATAGTAAAAAAATCCCAAAATAGGTTAGATTGAGTAACTCCTGGCGCCCACAGGGCGACTCTGCGGACACACAGTGTCCGCAAGCCGCGCAGCGCAAGTAAGTGAAGCGCTTGTGATAAATTAATTGTTAATTTTTGTTTACAATAGATACATTAAGTAAACAAACCTCAAGAATATGCTAAGAACTTGCTTTCAACGGTTGCCATGTGGTTTTCAGGTGAGTAGATTTAGAATATTATATTTTCGGATCTATATGAGAAATCATTTGTTAACTTTTGTTTACAATACATCAGAACTCAGTTATTTTGAATTAATAACTGGCTAAAGAAAAATATAAATACGTATATTTAATCAGGAGGAAAAAGTTATTTTCGAACTTTTTTGAGATTTTTGAGATCAGATTATTGGAGTCCCGGGTATATAATATTTCAAAGATTTGTGTAAAAAATATTTTGCGCAATTATTAGTGTTCATTTCAAACTCAAAGGGTGGTAGATTCCATGCTGTTAGGAGTATTGTAGAGTTCTTAGTCACCCATGAGGAGCGCACGGGTTACTATTACGTAGTTAATAGAGTCTATTTATTATATTAGTGTCTACGACTCAATTATTAATTCTCTCACGCTCTACAGTAATTATTGTGTTGTCATTTATATTGAATCGTATAAAGAACGAAGTAATTTGAAATCAGAACGAATCATTTGTTTGGAGATCAGCTGAAGAAATTTCTGTGACAACAAAGACTCAGATAAACATAAACTTGAAATGAGTTTTAAGGATGGAATATTATGGACAGTGAAAGAACTAGAATCAGATTTAAGGGAGGAGAGTTCTAGGCTAACCTTGATTTTGGATGGTAGTTCGCTTTCTAAGACCTGTGTGTAAGAAGATAGTGTCGAAAGATCTTTATTACGTTCAAACTTCAAAGCTAAAGAGCTGACAGAGCTTGAAGTCAAGTGTTTTAGTAGAAAACGAAACTGAATTGGTGTAACATTACTTGTCTCAAAGTAAATTGATTGAATTGTGGACAGGATATGAAG
The DNA here is from genome assembly GCA_963281255.1 of Aphrocallistes beatrix. Lineage (NCBI taxonomy): Eukaryota > Metazoa > Porifera > Hexactinellida > Sceptrulophora > Aphrocallistidae > Aphrocallistes > Aphrocallistes beatrix. The sequence goes on from OY725490.1 coordinate 3,628,309, forward strand.
AAACTTTACGAAGCAGTTCCATTCGTTGGGTGATATGGTGCTCAAATAGAAATAGAGTTTCTATGGGAGGAATTTAAGGAAATGTGAAGATAATTTAATGGTATCAGAATTGGTCTCAAATAGCATTTCGGATAATAAGACAATATTCTGGGTATACTTTATCCAGCCCGTATGTTCAGGGTTTGAGCAAAAAATATTCAATTGGCTAATTTGGGGCATAATTCTATAGGAATAGGAGTTGTTGGTAGGTATTTGTGCATAATATAGAGGATGTGGTTGGATTTGTCTGCCAGCTATCCACAAACAAATCGAATGACCATTTTGAATATGGCGAAATATTCATCAGAGTGGATAATATACCGAACACTAAGACAATGGTCGCCAACCGATGACATTTTCAACCAGACTTCCCTCACGAACTCCTGAATAGTCAGGTGAGCAAACGACCAAACACGTATAATCACTCCCTCCTGGTCTCTCTTGAAGTATTCCTGTGCTAGTCCCAAGCACTGGCATCTCTTCTCAAGTTTTCCCAGCTTCAATAGGATGTCCTTCGAAGAACTCTGAAGTAAGCTAACTATCCTATTTCGAATAAACATTCCAGCACATTAGGAGGGAGATGGAATAAGCTCGCCTTCTTCGCCAGTTCCGTTAAATTCATTCTGGACAGCTGGCAGCGTATAAGATAGGTTATCAGTTCGGAGTAGAGGTAGGTTAGGGTCTGTGCATGGATGCTATATGAACCTCGAATGAGGGATGCAAATAAAGAAGCATTAACCGGGACCAGAGTCTCCTCGTGTAGATGGAACAGTTCCTCTAATTGCTTGAGTTGAGCCTCTTTCTTCAGCTGAAAAATGAAATATTTAACACGATTTTTCGGCAGACAGTCCTGCTTTTTCCCTCGACTGTTCCATTTGATGCCACTCCTGATGGCGACAAGGAATAGTGGCGCAGTAGGAAAATTGTGATAGTTCATTACTGCCAAAGCGGATGACAGAGGAACGTTTTCCTGCTACCAGGGTTGCCTATCAGAACCATATTTGTGGAGTAGCCGCATCGTATTGTATTAATTCTTCTGTGAAGTCAACTGGGACTATTTTTATCTCTTTGTTAGCGATCTTTCGGAGGAAGGCAATTTCAAATAGTTTCATCCTCCAGTTTAACTTCACGAGGTTTCTGCTTCACAATTGTGAGAGGAATATACACCGATTCTATATCCACATGTTCCTCGTCGTCTAGAACTTGTTTGATTTTCCTGTTTAGAGTTATAATATACTTCCGCAGACAATCACACCCCTCCTATAGGTTTCTCTTGATAGTCGCGACCTTTTTTAGGAACTGTTTAATGAACGTTTGATTCGATATTTCTCTGAATAATTGTTTGAGTTGTTCGACTTTTTGGACAATGTATTCTCGTTTGATCGCAAGGTCTGGAGTTATGTAGCTTTCACTTGCTAATATTCTTAGTTTGGACTCTACTTGAATTCAAGATATGGAGTAGCGTTTGGATGGGATTTAATGGATCTAGTTCAGATGGAGCGTTTGACCAATGAATCTTGCGTACAGTGGACATTAGATCGGGACGTACGGATTCTATTGCTTGATGAATCTTATCGGGATTGCGTTCATCCCAATTACCAAGGGAATCGAACAAACTTGTCCCGTCATGAACACTTTCAAATATTCGTGCGGGGGGCTAAGGAATGAAAAAATTTCTTAATTTCTTGTGTCAGGCTACCAGCCAGTTCGTTTATAGCTGATATTTGGAATATCTTCTCTTCCATTCGATCCGTAATCTATAAGATGAAGAAACTATTAATCCAATTCGTACTCAGCGGTACTAAATCTTCAAGGATCGAAAGATAACTCCTTCCATTTAAGTAGTACCTAGTATTGAAACGTCGAGAGTGCATGCACATTGAGTCGAGTGTGAAATAAATAAATAAATTTACGATATTTTGCGTATTTTAATTAATTAATTGTAAATTATGTACCTAACTAGCAGGGGCGCATTTAGGTTGTGCGGGGAAAACTGGTCCGGGAACCAGGTAGGCAGCCAATTTGATCCGTGTGTCGTATTTTATCGATTAATTAAATTGGTGGAATAAATAGTTATTTGAACAATAGATATACAGTCGACTCCGCTTAATAGGACCACTGGTTAATCGGGTCAACCGCTTAATCAGGCCACTTTTGGTAGGACAGGAATAGTTCTCACACATAGAAGCTAATACAAAATATTTTCGGTTAATAGGATTCTCTGTTTAATCGGGCCAAAATGTCCTCTGACCGATGTGACCCTATTAAGCAGAGTCGACTGTATAAGTAAATCTAGTACCTATACAATGCTATAGCTGGCCACTGACTTGTGAGGCTGGTTGTGTGCCAGGTAGCAATCAGAGTTGAGTACCCTGATCTAATCGTTACAGATAACTATTAACATATAACCAATGCAGAGTGGACCATGGGTCACTTACAGTAACCATGACCCATCTGACCCATTGCACGCGTGACCCATGACCCAGTGACCCAGTACGTGACCCAATGACCCAGTGACCCAGTACGTGACCCAGTGACCCAGTACGTGACACAGTGACCCAGACTAGTTTAACACAACACATACATACAAGTAAATGATGTTAATCAATTAATTTATTCTTATAACCTTCTAAAACTACAGAGATGACCCATCGATTTATGTGTCCCATGTGACCCATGACCCTGTAATCCAGTGACCCAGTGACTGGGTCACTGGGTCAAGAGTTTACTATACAATAGTATATTCTATACAATATACAATAGTATATATTATATAATTATAAATAAAAATATAACTATACAATAGTATAGTCGCCAACAATTAAAATGAGCGGCAATATATTATATATTATATATATATAGGTCACTGGATCAAGGGGTTGTGACCCATGACCCTGTAATCCAGTGACTGGGTCACTGGGTCAAGAGGTCGTGACCCATGACCCAACTGACCCAGCGATTTATACATTAGCATCCCAGTTTTGAATGAGACTATTATTGTGTTTGTTTTATAGTGAAAATGTCGTAGTTCCAGAGGTTCTCTCTTAATTTTGTCCTTTGGACTGTTACCCTGTGGTGAGATGTCCCCGAACCTATGGCACTAGGATGATGAATCCATGAGACTTCTAACCCTGGGGTAACGAATCCTGTGGGGACGGCCGGCACACCGACATAGTTATATAATTTGTTCATTTCACAACTGATTGATAACAAGTTTCATAGTCATACATACGTTTAGTCAAATGTGCTCTAGTTTTAGTGAATAATATCCGATATTCTCGTAAATTTGAATGTTTGAGTGATGGAATCCCGACAGAATTCCAATGTTTCGGTGAATTATTTTCACTCAAAGTATGGCTGAGAAGCAGTGAATTGAACATCTAATTTCTGTTTAGAATCTATTCACAGAATGAATAATTGTTAGGTATGACATTATCATACATAATCGGGGTCCTACCGACATTTTAAAAAAGTTAAAGTTTATAGGGGGTTTACAATCTGAGTGAGGTGCTAAACCTACTGATAGTTACTGAATGTGTGCATGCGGCGTGTATGTATGCATATGATGGCATGTCTGTATGCATATGATAGGGTGTTACAGAGAATAACCCGGCTAACAGTAGGCAAGAAAGATAGCACCTGACTTAACTTTACCTTTAAACGAGATGACATCCTTAGTGCTTTCAGCTCACTAAGGTTCTGCAAGAGTGTATGCTCAGATTACATTACCGGAGCAATGTAATTGAGAGTAAAATGCAAATGACTAGAGCGAGGTTAGAACCCGCGACCTAAGTCCTGGTATTCAAACGCCCTAACCACTGTACCACCCAAGAAATGATGTGACAACATTTCACTGTAGGAGATTAAATGACAATTTATTCCGATATTTACATTTCATATTCCTCCGAGTCACTTCCTGGAACTGCATGTAGGCGAAGAGTAGAATTGCAATCAGATTATTACTAATAGTATATGCCAGAGCAACACCCTTAATCTCGAGGGAAAAAACAACAACAAATATATATTGTAAGAGAATATTAAACAGATTCCCACTTACTTGTATTGCAAGATTGGGGAATATAATGTTTTGAGATTGCAAGAAATTACAAGCTAGCCTCGAGTAGATGTACTAAGCTGGATAGCTAAAACACAAAATTGTAGTATAGTCACCTGCATCTTGTGCTAGTTCAGAGTCTCTAGTGTTCTAGTAAATGACAGATTCGACACTAATCCATATTGTCCAAATGGGAAAGCAAGTGAGTGATGCGATTATCAATGCTCACATGAAGTATGTGCCCATCAGCTTGTAGTTTGAAGCACCGTAAGCTTGAGAGCAAAGTGTGCTCGTCCCAGCAGCAATTCCCTGTACAACCACGTATGATGTGCAACCTATAATTGATTGACCAATGAACAGAGAACCAACTTTACTTCCTATTTCAGTCCCTGATGTACGAGATATGAAGATGGTACCTATTTTTGCTTAATAGAATCACTGAAGAAACCTAGTGCTCCTAAAAATCCTAACATGTTGAGGAAGTTCTGTTAGTATCCATTTCTGCTTACTCGAAGTAACCCTTAGCTTCTCCACAATATATTGTAACATGAGTAAATATATTTGAAATTTGGATTTGATAGTGGATTTGATAGTCATGATAGGATACATAATATGTATATACTTAAGTGCTTCTGTTCATTACTATAAATCTTATGACTTTAAATACTACTTGGTATCTTATGTTTAACAACTGAATCTCCTCAATTGTTAATACATGTACGGTAATTGAAAATTTATATACGTACTAATATGACGAGGATAATGTGATTTTAATAATCATCATCTTCATCTTCATTTATTGTGTATGTGGTTTACACACATATATCTTCAGCTTCCCGGTACTATGGCATATGGCCAACTTTTAGAAATCCGAATCATAATATTATATTCCTCTTATCGCTATCTAGGAAAAACATGTGAGAGATGATTGAAATACACAATGCTTGTATAAGAATTTCCACAAAGAACTGGCGATACCAAATGATTATAGTCTAGCACTGAATATTTGAGCATATTACATTTTCATAGCTGCGCTAGATTATAATCACTTCGTATCGCGGCGTTTTGGTGTGATTTTATGATAGTAACTGCATTGGGGAGGCGGAAAACGGCTGTAATATTTGTATTATTTAATAATCGGTTTCTAATTAATGCACTAATAAATTTAGCTATAAGTCAACCAAATTTAGTCAAATGTCTACCAAAAATTTGTTATTACACTGACAAAATTTGTGAAAAAACTAACAAAAATTAATAAAAAGATGATCAAAATTAATGTGATTAGATTGTTCGACTTACATTAGTTTTTAAATAAATCAAATTTGTCTGTAAGCAATTGGTTGGCATTCAGTTCCAGACCCAACTCTATATCTCAAAAGCCAATTTAATTTCAGTTCTTTTAGATGATTACCTTTTGATTAGTACAAGCGCGCTTCGCTTGCTTGCGCTGCGCGGCTGGCGGACACTTTGTGTCCGATGGAGGCTCCCTTCGGTCGCCTGGAGCCACATTGGTTAATTATAAGGGAGATAACATCTCTAAATATAGCTGTCTTACTGTTAAAATCGATATCACTCGAGAATCATCAAATTTGTCCATTTGTAAAATTTTTGATGCGTAATGATGACGTCATAACAGTGATGAGTCATCATTATTTGATGAGAGTTGGATCATATTTGAGATATATTAATCTACACACTATGTATATTAAAATTTCAGCCTTCTATCACCTAAAATGGCTGAATTATGATCGAAAAACTGAAATTTCTAATTATAAAAAAGGTGACAATGACGTCATAATTCTATGATGAGTCAACATTTTGGTCTATATAAACAAATACACATTAATCGAGTTTTAATAGTAAGGATGATTAATGTGTTTGTTCTGATTATCGGATTTGGCTACATTATTGGCTTCTCTGTGCGTAATCTTCACTATCGGTATTGTCTCTTAAGAGAATGTAAATATGTTTTAGTTTATTAACCTTAACTCCTCTTCTAATTCAGTTTTATTGTTTTTGTAGTCATTATAACAGACGTGTATTAGAACCATGTCTAGATGGGAACACAGAACTTGAATCACACTTAAGTCTGAATATCCGTGACAGTTTATGTAAGCCCATTTTGTCGATTCAAAAAAGCTGCATTTAATTTTTTAGACAGAAATATTCTTAGTCAGTGGAATATCGATGGACCGAAAATGAAACGCGCTACTCTGAGGACTTCCTTTCACGAAATCAATTTTGAATATTGAATCTAGAACCCAAGACTTTCCGACAACATTACAGCTGGCTCTCCCTAACCCGAATGATATCAATCCATTGTAGTGTTCCAGACAGTACCACAGCTCTTTACAGATTTCGAATTGAACTTTACTCGACTTACTACTTTGTGGATGTTTGAGTTTGGGATAATACAGAGGAACTGGATTACTGAACGAGTAATGCTCGATGCATAGTCCGTACAGAGTCTGAAAATTGGAATATTATATGAAATACATCATTGGTAGTTAGAGTTATGTCTGAAATATTTGAAAATATTTGAGCAATATCTTCGAAGTGGAGACCACATTTTCAATAATGGAAGATTAGAAGTAGTAATTGAACAAAAGATCCTCCGCTTTCTTAGATCGTTTCCTACCTTCAATGCGACCAATAATATTATTAAATGAGTTAGTAATTACTGTTTTATAATTTTCCAAAGAGAATTTATTGAAATCAGAAGCCTTAGAAATACAAAAGCCACAGAAATAATCCTTTCTTCATGATTATCTCTGAGGTATTTGTCCTCTTCAAGATGTACACGGTATTAATGAATATAACTGGATATAATATCCGATTCGACTATATTTAGTTTTTTTACTCAATTCCTCAATATTTCCTTTACTGTTCTTGATTATTAAAATTTCATCCATGGTCAAATTAACCCTTAAATTACCTGGGGTCATTTCTATTTAAAGCAAAGACCCCACACTTCTAAGGTTTCCCCGCCCAAAATGACTTAACCGGAAATGAGTTAGCAAAAATCTAGCGCCATTTAAGGGATAATTAATAACATCAATTTTTAGGAAATTTTCAGACTCTTCATATCCGTTCAAATATTGACAGACAATCCTATATTCAATTTCATTTTCTATCGTAGAGTACAATATAATTGATCCTGCAATTTCAGATTTTTGGACGAAATTATATATCGTTATGTTTTTACTGGCATATCACCACAGTACTTGAAAATATCGAGAACTCGTCTCCCGTTGTTACGAGAAAAAGTAACAAATGTCATTGCAGCGTATTCTTTGACCTTTTTAGTAGTAATATTCAATTGGTTAGATATTTCGCTAATGGGTATATTCTGGTCAAAAATTTCTTGTTTTTAGTCAAAGGTGACATTTTGAAATACTTCGAAACTAAAACTTCATCAACTTCATCAGTTTTGGGTGCAAAATTGGTCCGGGGGACCAGATTTGGCTGCCAAATTATTCCGGGAGACCAGTTTGGATCGCGAAATTTGGTTCGGGAACCAGGTTGGCAGCCAATCTGATCCGTATGTCGTATTTTTATCGATTAATCAGGTTGGTGATATAATGAGTTTTTAGAACAATATAAATTAAGTAATTCTAGGACCTATCACGAAAAAGCTGGTTCGGGGCCAAAAATGGTACGGGGGGACCAATTTTGGCAGGCCAAAACTGGTCCATCCCTGCCAAAATTGGTCCGGGCAATTTTTTGTGCCATTAATTGCCTACACTAGAGCAGTCCTCTCCTCATAGGATGTGATGACTTTGCAATCACTCTAGGCGGTATTTATAGGCTAATGGGGCTTTACTCCATGCGTATATACTTAGTCCCAGTTATTAAGTACGTATAGTATTTATAAACCCTATATTTATTTGTAGTTATATATTGAGTTAAATACTAACACTTATATAATACGTATTATACTCAATATAACCAACCATGTTCATTCAAGTCAACTGCCCCGTTTTTGGCGGACGTCCCGCTTTTTGGATTTTATGTATAATATTTTTCTATTGCGTCCCCCAAGTCACACAAAATTCAACACTGCGTCCTGATTATATCATGGCTCAAGTTGGCATGTATGCATGTTAGAACTAAAAAAATGTTTGTCGGCAGACTGATAGGGCAGCTCCATCAAGTGACTTGGCACGTGAGATATGAATATCCTAAGGCATCGAGACTACTCAATTTATGATAACTATTCACATTCTTAAGTTCTAAGTACGGTAATGGATTCTACACATTAAAATACCCAATATTAGCTATTGAGAGACATCGTATTTAAAAATATAAATTATCTTAAGGATACCGCCCGTGAAAAATCCATAGGTTTGGCTTACAGCATATATCAAGAATAGAGATATATAAGATGTTAAGCGTGGGCAGGTAGTGCAATTAAAAAATATTGAGACATGCCAAACAGTTTTTGGTTCACATTTCTAGTTTTTGAATTACAGCGTCTCAAAGTCGGTTTTTTCCGTTTTTCCCTAGCACATCTTAATGGTAAGCCCTCCTGCACTCTGTGATTTTTTTAAAGCACATGTTTGGATCAAATGCTTCGAAAATTTATTCATAGATAGTCTATCATATTTGCCACTTCATAGGACCAAAAGAAAGTTAAAATTTTAAAAATTGTAAATTTTATCGGTGTCCGAATAAAAAGGGCCAAAAAACGGCGAAAAAAGCCCGATTTTCTTTGCAAATCAGCAATAAAATCACAAATTTATAAAATATCAAAAATTGAGTGGTCCTACGCTCATCGCCTAATGATATGGAACAACTCCTGAAATTTTCAAACCTCTATCTCAAAGCAATTTTGAGTTAAAATTTTTGAAAGACGGTCAATTTTGGAATTTTAAAGTCCCGAGATATAGGGATTTGAAGTTTTGATGGTAAGAACGATGTAAAATGAGCTATTAACGAAAAATAAAAGCATCCATGGACATTTAATCGCGTGTATACTAATGAATTAGATGTATTCCAACAGATTTTGGTGAAAATAGCAAAATTATACTGAAAATTCACAAATTACCTTGAGGCCCCTAACCCCGAATATTTTGAACCAATTAGGGAATGTAAATCATATTCCTAGCAGTACAATGTATAATTCATCGGTTTAGAATGAATAAAGAGCTACCAAAAAGTATATTGGGAAGTTAGAGCGAGAGTCTACGACTTTTAGTTTTCAAGTTAGGATTTTCGAAAAATGCTACGTCATCACGTGATAAAAATTTGAAACTTAGCATTCCATTCCATGTAGTACATTTATTATTTAAGAATCAGATATATACCGTCTTGAAAAGTGTATTAGGAATTGAGAGCTAAGAATTTTGGTGTATATTTCCCGAGATATGGAGGAATCTGTTTTTGGACCATAAATGGGGGGGCTTTGACCGAAATTTGGAGATAAATGCTTTGAACTTCCAAAATAATCATGTTGGGTGCTTCAAAGTTTCTGTATACATTGCTAGTGACTACTGCATAGTTTTTTGAGTATAATAGCTACTTTTGGGAACTTATTTCATGACAAGATTCACCATTTTCTAATATATTCAAAGTTCTCCATAGAATTTGTATTACAACAAAAACGATGATTAGTCAAGAAATATTTACTTTTTGACAAAGAGATGTTTGAGGAACCTATATATTATCATATATATCCTTTCATTTAAGATTATTATAGATTATATATCTTCAATAGTTTTTAAGCATTGACATCGAGCACTTTGGGGGCCATAGAGTGGTTTGATGTCCGAACTTTACCTACAATATACTATAACTTACGAACTAATGGTCCGATCTGAACAAACTTTTTTTAAAATGTTCAGAATTTTTTTCTATACACAATAGCTAATATCACAACGGCCATTTCCCGAGCATTTTAGAAATGAAGTCCCTCATAAAGATATTTTTGATTGGATTTCAGGTGCCTCTTTTTCTAAATTCATCTGTTTTATAATATTTAAAGGGGCCAAAACCATTTTGAGGTTCGTATAATTGAAAAAATATCAGATAAGTTAGAAAATAATTGATGAATGCGCCGCAAAATCACGAATAACTTTCCGATTTTTAGTACGCCTGAGCTTTAGGTGCCCAGTTCTAGAATATCAAAATAAATACCGTCCAACAAGTACGATTAGATGGTAGACTACTCAATAATCCGATGGAATTGACAATAAAAAATTCCACAATTTTTTTTAATGTTTTGCGATGTTTTTCGAGGGCGGTATCCTTAAAAGGTGCGAAAATATGTATACTCATAGCCTACTGTATATAAGGCCTCACAGTAACTTGCGGATTTGGGACTAGGGATGCGGTAGAAGATGGTTGAACTAATACATGAGCTGCCTTAAATCATTAACAAAGCACAATAGAGCGTAAGAATGTATTACCAACATATATTAATATGGTGTCAAAGTATCCATATCCGCTGTTAAAATTTAGATTAGTCATCATATGGTTGCGCAATAGGATATATTTGTGACAAATTTGGTGATTTTCAGAGGTCGTTTAATACTAGGTTTGCAAGATAGTCTGAAAATTTCCTAAAAATTGATGTTAATTTGACCATGGATGAAGTTTTAATAATCAATAACAGTAAAGGAAATATTGAGGAATTGAGTAAAAAACTAAATATAGTCGAATCGGATATTATATCCAGTTATATTCATCAATACCGTGTACCAGAGTTGCACGCGGGTCGATTTTTGAAACCGCGGCCCGCAGCTAAATTTTCGGTGCTAGGACACCTTGCCGAAAGACATCTTGCCGAAAGACATCTTGCCGAAAGACATCTCGCCGAAAAGACATCTTGCCGAAAGACATTGTGCCGAAAGGACATCTTGCCGAAAGGACATTGTGCCGAAAGCCATTGAATATCAAATTGTAATAATCATAATTAACAACTAAGTGTCGCATTAACTGGTTCAGAGTTTGAATAAGTTTATTATTAAGTGTTAAGAAGTAATAACAAGGAAAACAAAAATATTAGAAAGATAAGTTTTGTGATATGCCGCGCAGATATTCTAGATGTGGAATGTATATATATTCATCAACCATCTCTAAACGCTTGTTTAATTGGAGGTACTTCTTCTTTGATTGGGGCAGTTGATGTCCGCTTCTAACTTTTTCCAAGGTAATTTCACTATCACTCTGTTCCATAATAATTTTCCGAATTAGTTTGGAGACAGAAGGATGAGTTGTATTTATTCTAATATCGACAGCCCTATGCCAACCCTCTACAGAATTATTCGTCCGTGGAAGAGCTCGTTCCACTCTATCTCTGACGTTCCATAGTTCGATTGGAAATAAAGGGCGACGTCTTCTTCCATGATGTTCTAAACCTATCCATGTCTTCTCAAAATAATGGAGAAAATCGCTTAAGTCATCAACTAGCTCATCAGATAGTGAATCGAAGTTCTTCATAACATGCAATTACATCAATAGCCGGAACAAACGCTAAGGCCCGAAATTTCTTCTCCGGATTCTCATTATAATAATAAGTAATCATCAAACCACATACTTTCGGCAAGATGTCCTTTCGGCAAGATGTCCTTTCGGCAAGATGTCCTTTCGGCAAGATATCTTTCGGCAAATGTCCTTTCGGCAAAATGTCTTTCGGCAAGATGTCTTTCGGCAAGGTGGGCGGACACGAAATTTTCGGCCCGCAAGAAGCCCGTATAACTATTTTTAGCCCAATTTGTAAGTTACTAACTATGGAGAGACACTTAGGGAATCCTTTTATGGGAGTGAGTTTCTGAAAACACAAATAAGTGGAAACTAACAAAGTTAAAAGTCATATACGTAAGTATTCCTTAATTGGTACCTCGTGACAATTACAAACATCGTCTCAGTTGTCATCGCGGGGAGCCTTGCCAAGATTTCCGGCCCGCGGAGCCCGCAAACTATAATATTCGGCCCGCACGGGCCGCGGGCCGATAAGAAAAGTCGGCCTGCGGGCCGAACCGGTCCGCGTACAACTCTGCCGTGTACATCTTGAAGAGGACAAATACCTCAGAGATAATCATGAAGAAAGGATTATTTCTGTGGCTTTTGTATTTCTAAGGCTTCTGATTTCAATAAATTCTCTTTGGAAAATTATAAAACAGTAATTACTAACTCATTTAATAATATTATTGGTCGCATTGAAGGTAGGAAACGATCTAAGAAAGCGGAGGATCTTTTGTTCAATTACTACTTCTAATCTTCCATTATTGAAAATGTGGTCTCCACTTCGAAGATATTGCTCAAATATTTTCAAATATTTCAGACATAACTCTAACTACCAATGATGTATTTCATATAATATTCCAATTTTCAGACTCTGTACGGACTATGCATCGAGCATTACTCGTTCAGTAATCCAGTTCCTCTGTATTATCCCAAACTCAAACATCCACAAAGTAGTAAGTCGAGTAAAGTTCAATTCGAAATCTGTAAAGAGCTGTGGTACTGTCTGGAACACTACAATGGATTGATATCATTCGGGTTAGGGAGAGCCAGCTGTAATGTTGTCGGAAAGTCTTGGGTTCTAGATTCAATATTCAAAATTGATTTCGTGAAAGGAAGTCCTCAGAGTAGCGCGTTTCATTTTCGGTCCATCGATATTCCACTGACTAAGAATATTTCTGTCTAAAAAATTAAATGCAGCTTTTTTGAATCGACAAAATGGGCTTACATAAACTGTCACGGATATTCAGACTTAAGTGTGATTCAAGTTCTGTGTTCCCATCTAGACATGGTTCTAATACACGTCTGTTATAATGACTACAAAAACAATAAAACTGAATTAGAAGAGGAGTTAAGGTTAATAAACTAAAACATATTTACATTCTCTTAAGAGACAATACCGATAGTGAAGATTGCGCACAGAGAAGCCAATAATGTAGCCAAATCCGATAATCAGAACAAACACATTAATCATCCTTACTATTAAAACTCGATTAATGTGTATTTGTTTATATAGACCAAAATGTTGACTCATCATAGAATTATGACGTCATTGTCACCTTTTTTATAATTAGAAATTTCAGTTTTTCGATCATAATTCAGCCATTTTAGGTGATAGAAGGCTGAAATTTTAATATACATAGTGTGTAGATTAATATATCTCAAATATGATCCAACTCTCATCAAATAATGATGACTCATCACTCTGTTATGACGTCATCATTACGCATCAAAATTTTACAAATAGACAAATTTGATGATTCTCGAGTGATATCGATTTTAACAGTAAGACAGCTATATTTAGAGATGTTATCTCCCTTATAATTAACCAATGTGGCTCCAGGCGACCGAAGGGAGCCTCCATCGGACACAAAGTGTCCGCCAGCCGCGCAGCGCAAGCAAGCGAAGCGCACTTGTACTAATCAAAAGGTAATCATCTAAAAGAACTGAAATTAAATTGGCTTTTGAGATATAGAGTTGGGTCTGGAACTGAATGCCAACCAATTGCTTACAGACAAATTTGATTTATTTAAAAACTAATGTAAGAGGCATTCCATATCATTTCACCCACCCTAAATAAGATTTCCTCCGAATCGTTCAAAAATTTCAATTTGCAACAACAATATAGGGTAAGGATAACCTGAAATTTTTGGCGCCAAAACCCTTCTGGAAGCCAAATTATAGCACGTACAAAAATTCGACTTTTGAGTGTCGGACTCATTTGGTCCCAATCGATTTTCCACTTGAATTTAAGACTATTGTCTCGTAGTAAAGTATTATAATGACATTTATAACTTTCTAGGTATAATTTACCTCGTAGAATTCAAATCCGGCACTAAAAATACCCCAAAGTGGCAAATTAATGGTCAATTTTTGTTTTTAATGTAAAAATCCGACATTTTCATACTAAATCTTCTTCAGGTCGAAAAAAAAATCTTTCAAAAAAGTTTTGTCTGATACTTACAGAAAACCTAGCAAATAGATTGTTATTTAATATATATTAAAACTGGAGAGGTTTTTTTTCTTATTTTCAAAATACATTACCATTCGCAAGCTATGCTAATAAATTGGAAAAATGCTGATTAGTTGTTTGTCAGCCGCAAGAATTATGATATAATTGATTTTTATTTCCTCTTAAATCACTTTTTAAAATTTTAAAATCATTATCCTGCGAATAAATTGAAATTACAAAAATCGATGGTATGATTAATTACTTTCTCTCTATCCTACATTTTCATCAGTGATATTGTATACAGCATGGCAACACAAGAGGAACAATTGGTATGCACTCCAGGTAAGATGAATTAGAAACCACAAATAATTGTGTACTCACCCCTGAAATATAATATTATTCTACACAAGTAAGTGTGTTGTGAAGATTCATAATTAGTTAAATACATTCAGATCACCATGGTAACATAAAATATTTTCGAAGACTCCGCTAACTCCAGTATATAGGAATTTGATTAATTTCACTACAACATGAAGGTTTGATCAACAACATTCGTATTAAAAAAAGATTTTAATTCTCCACCACGCCGAAAGGGGAAATCAACTCATTTATTTAGTTGGGTGGAACCCTGCTAAATACACGGTTCAAAAAATGGGTTCACACAATTGATAATTATTGACTCGTATGTATAGTAAGTATATAAATTCTCCATATAATATATCTTAGTAAGTAAGGATCACTGTTGTTTTTTCATTCATCAGGTCATCTTGACTTAAATTTTTGGATAATTGAATTAATATCTGCTGTAGGAAGTATATATTGACGGCTAGATGCTGAGGTTGTTAATGGTGCATTTATCTTGCACAGAATATTAGTGATTGGGATCAAACATGCATCCTCCCTGCTAGGCCACTTAAATATTCTCGTTCGAGGGTTAAAATGCATTAGTTTTATTTCTGTGTCTCCTTCTTCATCAAACACCTGCTCAATAATGCCAATCCACCAATTGTTGTCATAGACACAAGCCACATAATTTCCAATTGAGGCTAAGGGAAACACTTGCGCGTCTTTTTCAAAATCGAATCTGAGTGAAAAATTTTCTTGATCACTTGTTCGCATAATATCGAGCACAGACGAATTCAATGGTCTGAATCGGTGAAAACTTCTTGTTCCTGGGATTGTCTTGGCACTCGCAAATCTAGCTTGTAGAAATTTCCGTTCCGTATCCACGTCGCTTTTGGACAAATAAAAGAAGGTTATGTCGCTACTAAGTAACTTACAGAAATTAAACATTCCTTCAGGAGTTATAATTTGGTTATTATGCGTTCTTTTCAGACTTTCGATTGCTGTAATACGTTTAACAGTTCCTCCTATGCCATCACAAGGAGACTTCCCATGTGCAGTAGCAAAAAAATTCCACTCGGCATCCAATCCAAAGTCGTCCTTATGTTTACACAAATTAATGAAATTGTACTTATTTTTGTACTGAGCTGCACATCCGTCTGAAAAATATTCAATTTTACTGATCTTGGGAATATACTTTTTGACGTAGCTGAGGAGCATTTTTTGAATTAAATAAACCATTGAAGTATCGTGGTGCATATCATCAGAAATAAAGCAGAATGATTGGTGCTTCACAGATTCTGAACTTTGTAATAAATTACAATTGGGTGAAGTGTTGCTTGCTGCTTGGACCAGTGATAGCTTTGGATTTCATCTTGTATAACGAAGGTAAAGTTTTCGGCGAAGTCACCAAGACAAATTAGTGAATTTTCATTAAGATTTTCCTTACGCATTTTAAGATATTTCGATTGTGCTTTTGCAGTATAGGAGTGTGTTGTGAGGGTGTCAATTGAACTGACAATCATATCTATTAAGTGATGGAGAGAAGTTGAGTCAGATATGAGTGTAGTTCGATCTGTACCAATCCATTGTTGATAGACAATGTCAGAATCCGCCTGAGTTTCGAGAGAATCTTAAAGATGATCTCTAAGTTTGTCAATCCCAGGACACTTCTCACACCTGAAAATTATATATTTGTATACATAACGATTTTTCCCCATATTTTCTGCATAATTTCAAAAGTAATATGATTAATTTTAATAATTACAGAAAGTTTATTAACACTACCTGTGTATCATGCAATCTCTGTTTTCTTGTGCACACACAACGTAATTCATCAAGTCTGAGTAATTTTCTTTAGTTTGGATTGCATCAACTAACAACTTTACATTTTGATGAATGGCACAAACACATACTGAATGAGTTCCACTTGCACCTGGTAAAATGCACCATTTAGGGCGTAGAGAGCAAAATTTAGAGAATCCGATTTTAACCTAAAAAAATAGAAATTAACTACATAGATTTTATATTTTAGAGTCTTGTAATTAAATAATATAATATAACGTATGTATGATGCTAAATACAGTCGACTCGATAATGTGAACTTTACAAGGCAAAGGCAGACTAATTACCTCAGGGTGATTCTGAAACTTCTGCAAAAACTGTTGGTATAGTTCTTTTAAGCTAAGTAGCATTAGACGTTTTTGTTTATACTGCTTTCTCCCGACACTGACAACATCCTTTTGACCTAAATGTAGTAAAAAATTGGTTAAGTAAATAATATAACGAGATATGTTGAATTACTAATTGTACAGTCACACCCCACATAAATGCATGAACATGAGAATATACTAATTTGTAAGGCGCCTAAAACACTCTCTACGCCCTTCACGAGCCAATACAAAAATTCAAGGGAACTCTCCACGAGTTACAAATAAGTTTTTTAGACAAAAACAAATAAACAGTAAATACTGCTACTAACCAGGAATCTCACGCGAATATTCATCATCCTCATAATACAATAGAGTGATGTCTTTGATTTCCTTAGATAGTGCTTTTCCCTTCTTGGGTTGTGGAAATGATAGAATGCCTTTTTCGTGAAATAGCATCTTAGCTTGTTTTACCTGATATTCTGTTACCTATACGAAAATAAATAATGTTAGGGACTCGACACAATCGCATAACTAAACAAGGCACTTATACCGTCTATAAAATGCCATAATGACTAATTCATTTTTTCTAGCCTGCGTTTTAATAGCTCTCTAAAATAGTATTTTCATAGGGCAAGATAGGGATGATTCGGAAAAAACTCTGCAAACTCAGGGAAACAAATAATTTAGCTCCTTATTACACAAATGCATTTCAAAAATAGCTATCCAAAAGGGCAATATTTGTTTGATGAAAGTCTATCTTTAGTTTTAGAAATATTTACGATAATTTAGAATTTATTAAATGTTTACTCTATCAAACAATTACCTCGAAATATTCTTGAACTTTATTTTTGGACCAGTTGCTTGGCGCGAGAGTTAACAAATGAATTATAGTTCTTTTATCTTCTGACTCGTGTATTTTAGCTTTAACCATTGCCATTAAGCTATCAAAGTTGGCTGCTTTTTCAATAATGTCACTATCCTGAAATGAAGGGTCATATAGTTTAAAACTTGTGCCTCTACCAGTATGTTCGATGTTTGAATCTTCTCTAAAATTGAAAATACATACCATTATAAACTCAAAAATAGATTCCATTATAAACTCATTTATCTAAAAACTTTTATCCTTAAAATACCTTGGTGATTTAGATACAAGTGCTGAATTAAATAGTTCCAGTTCGAGAGGTGCATTGGATGTTGCTAGGTGTACTTGTTTAGTGAACTTTTTTTCGATACGTTTGAGTTCGATATCTGGGGAATCGAACCCCGGTCCTGTATATTTTGTTTCTTCTTCTTCAACTTTGTTCTCGTCAAAATTCCGCAACGTTTCAAACATTTGAATCTTGCACCGGACGCACAATTTTTTTCCAGGGATCATGGTAACATTCAGAGTTTCGCTCAACTTTAGAGATTCGTCTAAACGCATTTCTCTTCCTTGCCCTAAACATTTATAGTTACAGGTTAGTCACGATTTCCAACTTTTAATTATGCATCCTATTAAAACGAATTAGAGGAATATCTATGAATACAAATTTTGTTGAGACACTACTTACCTTTGGATAAATAGAAGACTTTTCTGTGGAATCCGAAAGGATTTGCGCAGGATCTTTGCAACTGCACATAAGAAGTTAAATACATTGCGAAGTGATGGCCACAAATATTATCAAGGGTGGTTAACTTTAAGCTTGTGCGTAGCACAATTAGCTGTTGATCGTTTTGATCGAGGTCACCAAACATCATGAGCTTATCTTGTTTGATATAGTAGGATTTTAAATGGCAAGGAGTTTCCAGAAGGATGCCAACTGTACAATTTGGGAGTAGAGACTCAATAGAGAATGAAGCCATCTTACGTATAATAATAGTTGATTGAAGTTAGAGCAACGATTGATATGAAATAGAATTAATTGTTTTACAGGTCTATTATATTATATTATAGTATATACGTATAGTAATATGTTTGCTGAGTCTTCGAAAATACGATATAAATAACTATCGTATTTTATGTTACCATGGTGATCTGAATGTATTTAACTAATTATGAATCTTCACAACACACTTACTTGTGTAGAATAATATTATATTTCAGGGGTGAGTACACAATTATTTGTGGTTTCTAATTCATCTTACCTGGAGTGCATACCAATTGTTCCTCTTGTGTTGCCATGCTGTATACAATATCACTGATGAAAATGTAGGATAGAGAGAAAGTAATTAATCATACCATCGATTTTTGTAATTTCAATTTATTCGCAGGATAATGATTTTAAAATTTTAAAAAGTGATTTAAGAGGAAATAAAAATCAATTATATCATAATTCTTGCGGCTGACAAACAACTAATCAGCATTTTTCCAATTTATTAGCATAGCTTGCGAATGGTAATGTATTTTGAAAATAAGAAAAAAAACCTCTCCAGTTTTAATATATATTAAATAACAATCTATTTGCTAGGTTTTCTGTAAGTATCAGACAAAACTTTTTTGAAAGATTTTTTTTTCGACCTGAAGAAGATTTAGTATGAAAATGTCGGATTTTTACATTAAAAACAAAAATTGACCATTAATTTGCCACTTTGGGGTATTTTTAGTGCCGGATTTGAATTCTACGAGGTAAATTATACCTAGAAAGTTATAAATGTCATTATAATACTTTACTACGAGACAATAGTCTTAAATTCAAGTGGAAAATCGATTGGGACCAAATGAGTCCGACACTCAAAAGTCGAATTTTTGTACGTGCTATAATTTGGCTTCCAGAAGGGTTTTGGCGCCAAAAATTTCAGGTTATCCTTACCCTATATTGTTGTTGCAAATTGAAATTTTTGAACGATTCGGAGGAAATCTTATTTAGGGTGGGTGAAATGATATGGAATGCCTCGTAAGTCGAACAATGTAATCACATCAATTTTGATCATCTTTTTATTAATTTTTGTTAGTTTTTTCACAAATTTTGTCAGTGTAATAACAAATTTTTGGTAGACATTTGACTAAATTTGGTTGACTTATAGCTAAATTTATTAGTGCATTAATTAGAAACCGATTATTAAATAATACAAATATTACAGCCGTTTTCCGCCTCCCCAATGCAGTTACTATCATAAAATCACACCAAAACGCCGCGATACGAAGTGATTATAATCTAGCGCAGCTATGAAAATGTAATATGCTCAAATATTCAGTGCTAGACTATAATCATTTGGTATCGCTAGTTCTGTGGAAATTCTTATAGTACAAGCATTGTGTATTTCAATCATCTCTCACATGTTTTTCCTAGATAGCGATAAGAGGGATATAATATTATGATTCAGATTTCTAAAAGTTGGCCATATGCCATAGTACCGGGAAGCTGAAGATATATGTGTATAAACCACATACACAATAAATGAAGATGAAGATGATGATTATTAAAATCACATTATCCTCGTCATATTAGTACGTATATAAATTTTCAATTACCGTACATGTATTAACAATTGAGGAGATTCAGTTGTTAAACATAAGATACCAAGTAGTATTTAAAGTCATAAGATTTATAGTAATGAACAGAAGCACTTAAGTATATAAATATTATGTATCCTATCATGACTATCAAATCCACTATCAAATCGTATTTACTCGTGTTACAATATATTGTGAAGAAGCTAAGGGTTACTTCGAGTAAGCAGAAATGGATACTAACAGAACTAAAGTTCCTCAACATGTTAGGATTTTTAGGAGCACTAGGTTTCTTCAGTGATTCTCTTAAGCAAAAATAGGTACCATCTTCATATCTCGTACATCAGGGACTGAAATAGGAAGTAAAGTTGGTTCTCTGTTCATTGGTCAATCAATTATAGGTTGCACATCATACGTGGTTGTACAGGGAATTGCTGCTGGGACGAGCACACTTTGCTCTCTAGCTTACGGTGCTTCAAACTACAAGCTGATGGGCACATACTTCATGTGAGCATTGATAATCGCATCACTCACTTGCTTTCCCATTTGGACAATATGGATTAGTGTCGAATCTGTCATTTACTAGAACACTAGAGACTCTGAACTAGCACAAGATGCAGGTGACTATACTACAATTTTGTGTTTTAGCTATCCAGCTTAGTACATCTACTCGAGGCTAGCTTGTAATTTCCTGCAATCTCAAAACATTATATTCCCCAATCTTGCAATACAAGTAAGTGGGAATCTGTTTAATATTCTCTTATACAATATATATTTGTTGTTGTTTTTTCCCTCGAGATTAAGGGTGTTGCTCTGGCATATACTATTAGTAATAATCTGATTGCAATTCTACTCTTCGCCTACATCCAATTCACGGCTATACGCTTTACATTTTCTCTATTCTCGTGGTATAATTTATCTGGCTGGTATCACTTTTTGAAGAATGGATTTATTGGGACACTTCAGTTCATGATTGATATATTAAGTGCTCGAATTGTGCCTTTAATATTAATCGGATTTATCCTCAAAGACGCGATCAACTCGCATTATTGGGGATATTTTATCTTTCTGTCGGTTTCTTATGGGTTGGGTGCTGGAGCTAATGTACGTATTGCTAATCTTCTTGGGGAAAATAATTTGGAAAGAGCAAAGAAATCGACTATAATTGCTATTTGTTACGAATTAACAATAGTGACTGGATTTAGCGTTGTCATTTTCTCTTTTTCATATTACATATCATACATTTTCACATCCGTAGAGGATATCAGAAAACAAATTGAATTTGGGATAAAAATTCTAACCATCGCTTTGCTATCAGATGTAGGAAGTTGTTTAAAAGGCATATGTAATGCGTGCTGCCTTCAGTATTTTGCTTTAGCAAGTGAAATTATCTTCTTTTTCTTCATATCTGTTCCTCTCGGTTGTGGACTGTCCTATTTTGTGACTTGGAAAGCAATGGGATCCTACATATTCCTGAGTATCGGATATTTAGCTTCAGCTATAACATTAATCTTAATTTTATTCTGTTATGATTGGCAGAAAATTGCAAAAAAGGTATCACAAAATATTTCACAAATAAATCAGGAAAAGGAATGCAGTGAAACTGATCTGAATAACAATCTCGCTATTTCATCAGCAGAGCTTTCCAAATGCAGAATATTCCTGCTAGTTTCAAGGTATCTGATTATCTTGGTAATTAGTATTATTATGTTTATTTTGGTCTGTTTCTTTGAAATTTAGTATATTTCGCATATATCTATAAAAGAAATATGCTTCGTCACATTTTGAGATCAATGTGTTTATCCTTTATTATGTATTTGCTTAAACATCGAAAATTGTTGTTAAAAGCTTATTAATCCTTCAAAACAATGTAGTACGTATATAAGGAGAATCATATTCGTAAAGTATTTCATGGGATCTAGACATCTAGTTTTATCTTGGTAAATTCATTTGAATACTGTTCGTAGTCGTACTTTGTTTTGAGTCTTTTTATACATTGTTTATGATAGATCCTACTTTAAGGGAGTAGCAATTAAGCCTTAAGGCATGGAGAGTGATCAATGAGGGTTAAGTATGAAACAATCTAACTCTGATCAAATTCAGCATGGGGTTCCAGAGTATTATACTGCCCTTCAGAGATCTCCAAATCTCAAACTCTAATTTTTATACGCCTAAATCAGTAAATAAGCTTTTCAGCTAGGTACTAAATATACCTAAGTATTCGGTTTTGCATTGGTCTGGACTCGAAAGTGACCCGAATTAGGGTAGTAAAACCTGCATTCACGCTGAAATCTGGATTTCTTCGCAAAACTATTAAATATGAAATTCATGATGGAAATTTGGTTTATTAACCAATTGGTTGGCATTTGGGCCTTAATATAAAGAACTTTCATTGAAAACTAGGCACGACGTCCATAGATGGAATCGACCAGGTTTGACCAGTGCCTATCGATCGGTCGGGTCTGGTCGGGTCAGGTACTGGTCGAAATTCTTGACCGGCTTCTTAGGATACTTTTGAAAGAAATTCAAATAAGGAGTTTGATAGATGATATTTTGATTGAATAAGTAATTACTATGGGTTAAATTAAGGTATAGAGTTAAAAATAGAAATTTTTTAAAAATCACACTTTCGGGCTGGAATGAAGCTAAAATTTGCAGTTTACCGCCAAAAACCCCACCACGACCCTTTGAAATCTTTTTGGATCTAAATTCCAACCTGGCTCAATAACTTTAAATTCAAATTTTGACAAAATTTCTGAACTCAAATCTTTGGTGGCAGCATAGTATGTCAAGGAATTGAGATAATAACTTCATTTCAAGTAACTAAGTTACAAAAACAGGATATCTTTGTTTTCTTAAGTATCTTCCTTTTAAATCGAACCATTTTTTATTCTCAGTGGCATTTCAGACATCAAAACTACAGAAACCAGGTAATATCAGAGATCAACCATAATTGTCGTTTTTAATGAGGGTATCTTTATTGGTTGCAGGTTCCACATCTCGACTCCCTCTTGACTTATACCTTTGAGTTTTTCTATTGATAACAATTCGGAACTGTATCCTAGCCATATACAATTAACCTGAAACAAATGAATGTTGTATTGCAACGAATCTTAGCACTACGAGAGTGATAAACTGTGGCCCCATCTTACTGGAGGATGGTTACGGACATGTCTAGAAGCATTTCCAAACCAGAACAGAGTCGCTTTCTCTTTTTATGTTAAATTCAGGAGACAGAGTATTTTCTGATGTTTCACATTTAGTATTTGCCAGATACTATACAGGAGTTTTTATCATTAAGATTAATGTTTTATACAATTCAAACTTGGAAAAAAGTCATTACACAGAAAGAGATCATCAATTTCTTGACATACTGTAACTCAAAAAGTATTCACTATACAAAAAACCCATGCTCAACAAGACGCTCCGTCATCACCTCTACAAGATAACTGGTTTCTATTTTTGAAAAAAATCCTTTTTAGGTTGTCATGATGCTTCAAAATCAAAAGTTACCCTAAACTGGGCTTTTTTATTATGAACAATATCAATAAAGCCCAGGTCCGCATCGTATATTGTCTGCACATTTATAGAATGATGCCTTTTCTGTTAACATATAGAGGCTCATCAGTAGAGGGTGCAACATTTGGAACGTGTGAACCATCAACACAGCCTAATACTTTTGGAAACTTGTCTTGAAATCATTACTGATTTCTTGTCTGTCTTTCCACACTCGGAGAATATATAAAATCCTTAGCGAAAGCGCATAGTGGATTGTTATAGTTAAGACACATTGTAGCACTGTTTGAAAAGTGCCGGTAGCTAAAAATTGTAATGTAATCAATAACTAGTTGTCGTAGGTATAGAGTGTGGTCAACTTGTGGGCTGATTCATCAACGATCCAATCTACCAATTCACTCTTTAAACATAACCCGAGTAATCCTGTAATGAGCAATGAACTCTGAATCTGAATCAGCATCAAGATGATTTCGGCATGAAAAAATATTAAAAGAAATCATATGGTATATCGATTGGAATTTCTAATAAACTTTTCCAAGATTGAAAATATTAACATTACATAGTTTTTTCCATTTTACAAAATATTGGTGCAAATACATTAAAAAACAGATGAATATTCTCATTATACATATCAATACTACATACATAAATCCTTACTATTAAAACTCGATTAATGTATATTTATTTATTTACAAGCGCGATTCGCTTGCTTGTGCTGCGCGGCTGGCGGACACTTTATGTCCGCCTGAAGCACCCTTTGGGCGCCTGGGGTCACATTGATTAATTATAACGGGGATAACATCTCTAAATACGTCTGTTCTACTGTTATAATCGATATCGCACGAAAAATCAAAAATTTTGATGTATAATGATGACGTCATAACAGAGTGATGAGTCATCATTTTTTGATGATAGTTGTATCATATGTGAGATATATTAATATACACATTCTATTAAAATTTCAGCTTTCTAACACTTAAAACGGCTGAGTTATGTTCGAAAAACTGAAAATTCTAATTATAAAAAAAGGTGACAATGACGTCATAATTTCATGATGGGTCGACATTTTCGTCTGAACTCAGAACTTAGTGGAGCCATTGCCAAAAGACTCCCACATGCCAAAAATTAGCTTTCTGTGCTTGGCAGTTTCTTAAATCAATTCGTTACAGATATAGTATATATATATACTATATACACATATTATACAGGGTGTTTCAAAAGTTCTGCAACAAATGTTGCTGATGTATTATACATAGACAAATAGATCGAATATCCGATACCTCTTTTTAATCAAAAATAGGGAGGATTATCTTAATTATTTTGCATTCCCAATGGCCTGCTTTTCTCAATTTATTTGCAATGATTAATCATATATATCGTTGTCTCGTAAAGAATATTTTTTATCTCAATAAAAAGCTCATATCCATGGTACATTTTACGGCTGTACTTAAAAATATTCGATCTTATCGAAGATTTCCGTTGCATAAATCAAAAGTAATAATATTATATTAGTATTATGAATCAATGACAGAATATAGAAGTGATTAATGTAATATTTCATCAGAAAAATAGAGATCTTCAAACTTGACACTTTTGAGTTCCAAATTTTGTAGTCAATGGTATGTAATTATGTATTTAAAATTTTATAAGAAATGTCTTTTGTGTAATGAGTTGAGCTCATTTCTATGCAAGAAGGGTGCTAGATTTCATTTATGGAGGCTAATTTGGACTAAAACCAAATGATCTTAGTCAAATTAACAAAGTAAAATTGGTTGTTGCAGAACTTTTGAGACACCCTACTGTATATAGATTAATCGAGTTTTAATAGTAAGGATATATCTGTAACGAATTGATTGAAGAAACTGCCATGCACAGAGAGCTGAATTTGGCATGTGGGAGTCTTTTGGCTATGGCTCCACTAAGTTCTGATCTCAGACGAAAATGTCGACTCATCATGGAATTATGATGTCATTGTCACCTTTTTATAATTAGAAATTTCAGTTTTTCGATCATAATTCAGCCATTTTAGGCGATAGAAGGCTGAAATTTTAATAGAATGTGTATATTAATATATCTCAAAAATCTATCTCATTAGTTTACAGGCTATTTAATGTCCTTAAGACTTTCATTCCTGATACTATCTACTCATAAATATAACAATATAATGATTGTATTCTTTATTAATTTTCAAAATCATTCAGAACAACTATATTTGCTTTCATTTGTAGCAAACTACGTTAAAATAACAGTAAAATAGATGCTCGTGATAGTTTGCTCTCATCTCTCTCGACACTTCAGCTCGTATTCTACTCTCGATCTCAAGAAACCTGAATTAATGACCATAATGTCATTAATCCACTCTGACCTTCTTTTTAATTTGAGATCAGAGAACTGTGGCTTCGATCAGGAGACAAGATGCAAAATTTTAGATGAGTGAGTAGCTTACGTTCAAAACGTTACTTTCGAGTACGAAATCGACCTAATAAGTAGTCAGCTAATACCTCCTCTCCAGCATTGATTTATTTCAACACATCGTACTTTTCACGCGCGCCAAGCTGTGAGGACTTCTTTTCTCCGGAGACAATCGTGTTGCTGCGATGTCTTCACTCTTCCCACACCGTACTATACAGAAATGTTTCTACAGTAGAGGAAGTCTTGCCTTGTTTTTCAGGATTTCAGTAGAATCCTTACTATTAAAACTCGATTAATATTTGTTTATATACAAGCGCGCATCGCTTGAGTGCACTGCGCGGCTGGCGGATACTTTGTGTCCGCCAGAGGCGCCCTCTGGGCGCCTGGGGTCACATTAATTAATTATAAGGGAGATAAAATCTCTGAATACGTCTGACCTACTATTTTAATCGATATCGCACGAAAAATCACCAAATTCGTCAATTTTTGAATTTTGATGTGTAATGATGACGTCATAACAGAGTGATGAGTCATCATTTTTAGATAATAGTTGCAGCAAATGTGAAAAATATTAATATACATATTCTATTAAAATTTCAGCCTTCTATCACTTAAATGGCTGAGTTATAGTCGAAAACCAAATTTCTAATTATAAAAAAGGTGACAATGACGTCATAATTCCATGATGAGTCGACATTTTCGTCTGAACTCAGAACTTAGTGGAGCCATAGCCAAAAAGACTCCCGCATGCCAAAAAGCAGCTTTCTGCGCCTGGCAGTTTCTTCAATCAATTCGTTACAGATATATATCCTTACTATTAAAACTGGATTAATATTTATTTATATATACGTATATATATATACAAGCGCGCTTCGCTTGCTTGCGCTGCGCGGCTGGCGGACACTTTGTGCCCGCCAGAGGCGCCCTGTGGGAGCCTGGGACCACATTGATTAATTATGAGGGAGATAACATCTCTAAATACGTCTATCTTACTGTTATAATCAATATCGCTCGAAAAATCACCAAATTTGTCAATTTTCAAAATTTTGATGCGTAATGATAACGTCATAACAGAGTGATGAGTTATCATTTTTTGATGATAGTTGCATCATATGTGAGATATGTTAGCATACAGATTCTATCAAAATTTCAGCTTTCCATTTCCTATAATGGCTGAGTTATGCTCGAATTCCGGTCCTGCCAAAAGTGGCCCGATTAAGCGGCTGACCCGTTTAAACAGTGACCATATTAAGCGGATTCGACTGTATATATATATCCTTACTATTAAAACTCGATTGTTATTTGTGTATATATATATATATGTAACGAATTGATTGAAGAAACTGCCGGGCTCAGAAAGCTGATTTTTGGCATGTGGGAGTCTTTTGGCTATGGCTCCAGAAAGTTCTGAGTTCAGAGCAAAATGTCGACTCATCATGGAATTATGACGTCATTGTCACATTTTTAAAAGTTAAGCAACACAGTTATTCGGGCATAACTCAGCCATTATAGGAGATAGAAGGCTGAAATTTTAATAGAATCTGTGTACTAACATACCTCACATATGATGCAACTATTATCAAAAAATGATGACTCATCACTTTGTTATGACGTCATCATTACGCATCAAAAATTTTTAATTCACAAATTTGGTGATTTTTCGAGTGATATCGATTAGCACAGTAGGACAGACATATTTAGGGATGTTATCTCCCTTATAATTAACCAATGTGACTCCAGGCGACCGAAGGGAGCCTTCGGCGGACACAAAGTGTCCGCCAGCCGCGCAGCGCAAGCAAGCGCGAAGCGCGCTTGTATACAATATGTATATAGAGTTATAGACACATTAATCGAGTTTTAATAGTAAGGATATACATATATCTGTAACGAATTGATTGAAGAAACTGCCAGGCGCAGAAAGCTGATTTTTGGCATGTCGGAGTCTTTTGGCTATGGCTCCACCAAGTTCTGAGCTCAGACCAAAATGTCGACTCATCATGGAATTATGACGTCATTGTCACATTTTTAAAAGTTAAGCAATACAGTTATTCGAGCATAACTCAGCCATTATAGGAGATAGAAAGCTGAAGTTTTATTATAATCTGTATACTAACATACCTCGCATATGCAACTACCATATAAAAATGATGACTAATCACTCTGTTATGACGTCATCATTATGCGTCAAAAATTTTTAAATTGACAAATTTTGTGATTTTTCGTGCGATATCGATTATAACAGTACGACAGACGTATTTAGAGATGTTATCTCCCATATAACTAAATAATGGTGACCACCGGCGGACACAGTGTCCGCTTGCCGCGCAGCGCAAGCAAGCGAACGCGCTTGTGATTTATGAAACAGGGTAATGAATCCTTTAACTATATTCCCAGTATTCCCTCCTGACCCTGACCTTGCCACATGTTTACTATGATCTTTCCCTCCTTTTCAGCCCGTTTGATTGTAGACAATCGAAATATACAAGATATCGTAGACATCTTCTCATAGAGTATATCATCAATTGCTATAACTTTACCAGGTACAATCTTCGGGAAGTAATTATTTCAGTGGTTTCCAAGGGAACCAGTCAACTCATCCCAAATACCAACACTTCCAAAAGCACTAAGTCAACCCATGAGAGATATCTGTAAGAACACAGCGAAAGGCAGGATTTTCTGTTGACTTGGTGCGAGTTGGTATGTGCTGTGCTGTGAGTTGGCATGTCGTACGAATTGGCAGTGGTACGAGTTGACTGGCATTCGTTTCCAAGGTATGTTTGAAGGTTTTATTCATCGTCACAGGAGGTAGGCTTTACTAAACTCTAGAACATCACATCTTAAAATTTTCTGAGTGTGAACTCGTAACAAGATCGAAGAGGATTAACTCCCCGGCTCCGGTCCCATCTCAATTGTTCACTGCCTCCTTGAATGATCTGTCCTGTGCCGTTCCAACTGTTTTTCTTCATATTCTCAGAATCATCAATTTGTTAAAATATAAAATCTCATCTAGAGGTTCACAATTTACACGATCTGGGGAATAGTTACTCTACATCCGGAAAGAGAACAGTGGATATCGTGAAAATAGATGGTAAAGCAGCTACGTAATAATAAATCAAAAGATATAATTATAAGTCAAAAAGGTGTAGAGAACTGCTTTGTAAAATATTTATGAAGTAAATAATCAAATATTAAACAAAAGGCTGGTAGAAAGTTTGTGGAGCTTATACTTACCATGCTAATTTCATACTAAATAGTTGTGGTTTACTAAATAATTCACATCCATTACTTCATCCCTAGTCCAAAATTTTGAGGTTGATACCAGGCCTTATATTGAGTAGGCTATGGCTAAACCTCATGATTAGGCATCATCAACATGATGACTCTGCAAAAATATAAAATCTTGTTTTTTATAACAATCAATTTATAAAAACTTGTTCTTGAAATATCAGGACTCCTGGGGTGTTTCCAGGAGACACCCAGAGCAAATTCTAGTCAATGAAGCCAAAAGCTTAGGGCTCCTGAATTTTGGTCCAGTCCTGACACCTGGTATGGCACATTCCTGAAATTGGCCGGTAGGACTCATTAATCGTCTTAAATCGATATTTGACAAAGAATTCAGAAGAATTGGATAAATAGGAATGACCTAAATCGAATACAAATAACTTCTCCGTTATAGCCAATGAAGAGAGCGCTTATAATACCTCTTTAGAATCATCGCTGATATATGAAGACATGTCTGATGACGTCATCTGACACAAAGAATGCAACCCAACCACTTCACACCTCACAACATTCCATCCTAATTCAATTCCGTACAAACTCAATTGATATTATTTATATCTGATACTATATTTATATGGAATGGCGGAACTTTCGTCGCGGAACCTTCGTCGCCCGGAACTTTCGTCGCCCGGGCATTTCGTCCTCTGAACATTAGTTACCGGACAACGGGTAGCGGAACTTTTTGCCCCTGGAATTTTCATCACGATACCCCTTTCGCACTTACTTATTTCTCAATCAAAAGCCCTCAACCATACTTTCAAACATACTCCACTCAAAAGGCCTCAACTTCCGTTCCTTACACATTAGTATCCGTTTATTTTAGTCACTAATGAGGCGAAATTATTCCGTTAACAATAATCAATTACATACGTTAATAATAATAATAATAATAATAACTAAACGTTGAGCGACGAAAGTTCCGGGCGACGAAAGTTCCGGCGACGAAAGTTCCGGGCGACGTAAGTTCCGCGAAGAAAGTTCCGTCGTCGAAAGTTCCGTTTCCCATTTATATGCATGTAACAGCTACAGCGTATTTGTATTTTTGAAAGTGCCAAATTAAACACATTTGTGAATCTTCAGTTTTATAAACAAATTAAAGGTTCGGTAAATATGCGATTGAACTTCAAAATTCTTTTTCGAGTGGATAGTACACAAAAACATTCGAGCTGGGATTTGATGATATTTTAAAATGTACCACTGATTCTCATTGGTTTAATCTGTATAATTTATTTACATTTTAGAATGTTATGAATCTCCAGGATACCAAAATAATGTCACTACTAAACACTAATTGAACACAATTGATAAACAGAATAGTATGACACAAACAAATAATAAATAAATACGTGTAATTACATAAACATATATTATTAGTTGTAGCTTAGAAGGCTTGAAGTATGTTATCTTTTTTCCAATCCACTATAATTATTCTTTGTTTATAGTCTACTGCTATACCTCTAGGGCAGTATAACTCTCCTTCTTCCTTCATTCCCTCTCTACCAATCTTCTGTGTCAGGATTCCGTCTGGAGAGAATATACTGATACAGTGACCATTACATTCACTCACCAGAATATTCTCATAGGAATCTAGACAGAAGTATAGAGCATACTTGATGTCGTTTCCTGTTACTAGGGACCGTATGAGGGTTCCATCTAGCTTGAATACTTGGATTGGATCTGGATGGTAGTTATTTTCAACACCCCAGTAACAGAATAAAATAAACATTTGTTGTTTGTGTAGGATGATGTCTCGAGGAGTCGCATCTTCATCAAACGAGATAGCCTTCAGAATAATCTTCTTAGTAGGCTTGAGGTTGAGATCAAATATATGTACTGTTAGAGACATCTCGACACAAGTGTAGATATTAGATCCTTCTATAAATATCCCACGCAAGGGAGTGTAAATTTCCAATTTTTTAACTGTTTCTCCTTTCTTGTTTACTTTGAGAAAATAATCCGTGGAAAGTTTCGTGATGGAAAGTTCTGGAATGAGAGAAAATGTAGTCAGATAGATGTGGTCTTTATGACTCTTCATGTACTTGCAGTGATCCATCAGTGGATTGTGTAGAGTTGAGTGGTGATTGCCTTCACTCGTGAAGACTTGTATTCTACCAGTAAAAGAATTCTCTCCTACATATATCAGCTGGCTGGTGGGATCTATACAGATTGATGAAGGTTTGAATAATTGATCTTCTTCTCTACCTTCCTTAACTCCATGCCAGATAGGTAGAGCCCTGAACCTGTATGGATTAGGGCGTTTCATAATGCGACACTTCTCTTCCAGTTTCCTCTCTATCTCTTCCATCTGACAGCTGATGGATACGAGAGGGAACGAAATCTGTTCTGAAAGAATATTCTCCATTTCTTCCTTGATATTCTTAAGATTTTTCTGAAGCAACGCGTTCAGTCTGTTGGCATTAAGTTCTTTCTCCGTATCATCTCTGTTATTTGTTAGCTGTTCCAAGCTAGCTCTTCGCTCTTGGATTTTAGCTTGGATATCGACTGGGATGGCATCCAGCTCTGTTAAGAGTGCCACTTCTTTTTGTGCCACCATTTCGTGGATATGTTTGAAAGTGTCGATGAGTTGTCTCTTCCTCTCTGCCACCTGTTGAGTAAGATCTTCTAAAGCTCTTTCCAATTCTGTGATGGAGACGTGTCGGGGATTTTGTGTGGTTGCAACCACTGGTGCTTGTGGGTACCTTGCTGCCATTATTTTCTTTTGTTCGTTGTAGAGTGTTTGTAGTAGTTTGTTTGTTAGATAAATTAGCGAGTTTGTGAGTCTATTTATACATTTCTCTTAGATTAATAATGGAACTAACATAGCTAAATATAGGATTGAATCTCCTTAGCTACCCATTACACATGTGGTATGTGGGTACTTTCATTATTCTTAGATTCAGTTTCAACTTTTTGTTTCAATTCTAATTAAACTGATACATTTTCGATATTTCTTCTTAACAAAAGGAAATTGAAACCCTTATTTCCTTGTTTGTCTATTTTATGGATTAGATGACAAATTTTCCATTTTTTCTAAAACATGCAATTTTTCATATTATGAGAAACTGTCCCATTAGTTGGACTGTCATCGTGACAACTGTCACTGGAAGATTGGCCCGGGGGAAATCAGTCCTACGCTGAAAATATTGGTCCTATGGCTAGGACCTGACTACTGAGCATAAGATTTGGTACTGTCACGAAAATTTTGGTGCGCGAAAAAATTGGTCCTCCCCTGAAAATTTTTGTCCTGCAATGGATCATTTTTCCATGAAATATTGGTCCAGGGGACCATTTTTTTCAGGGAATATTGGTCCGAGAAACTAATTCTTTCATGAATATTTGTCCGGAGGACGATTATCTTCATGGAAAATTGGTCCGGGAGACTATTAGATGGAATAATGGTTTTAAGCTTATAATTTTCAATTCCAAACGCCTAAGAAGGGTCGATTATATTTTACATGCGCCTAGATCAGGGTTCCAACCCGTTACCCTTTTGGTTAACCCAGTTAACATTAATCTAAACATGTATATCATTAGAATTCTAATTAGATAGTCAATGAGAAACTTTTTCGTGTTTTTTCGCCACTAACTCTGCAAACCGACGGTCTGTTTTGCTCAATGTTCATCTCAAAATCTCCTTGCATTTTAATCTGTTACGTTTTTATAGCAATCAGATACGAAAACCCGGCCTAACATAATTAAGTTGACGAAAATGGATAATATTTATACTTGTATGAACGGAATTTCATTAAAGTGATTAAAATCATCACTTATTATTATTCTCATTAGCATTGAGTATTAACCAAAAGTAATCATAAATTGATTTCACCTGAACCTGCTCAATAGCTAAATGAACTGTTCATTGGAACTTGGCATCATTACGCCCAAAGTACGCCACACGGGGAATTAACTCTGTAACTAAACATTATTGAACTTCATTAATTTGCATTTTCCTATTAGTATTGTCATTTTTAATCACTATTTAGAGCTATTAATAACACTTCTGTTTATTCCAAGGTGTCCTAGAATTTTTAGTTGGGCTAACTAAAAACAGAATGAGAGAAATAATCAGCATTCATATTGGGCAGTGTGGAAATAATGTGGGAACAAAGGTAAGTCGCTGGATTAGATAAGATACTAAATTTCTAAATATTTTTGGAAGATCAAATATCTTTTCAACATTGTATGTATAAATATTAAATGATAATCGTTGTCACATCGCAATGACATTCACTTCAGACCTGTTAACTCTATGTAAAAATATTTGAGAATAATTAATTTCGGTTATTCATTATTTTTAGTTTTGGGAGGAAATAGGACATGAACACAATATTGATGCTACCGGATTCCTTATTCCAGGAATTGATAGTCAGACATCTCTGTTGAAACAAGAGAGAGTTAATGTATGCTATGACGAGTCCAAGATTGGCAGATATGTTCCTCGAGCCATTCTTGTAGATCTTGATCCTGTGATTATAGAAAATATCAAAGTAAATTTTGGAAAACTTTACAAAGCTGAAAATTTATTAGCTGGGAGGGAGAGTGCTAATAATATTTGGGGCAAGGGTCACCATAATGCCGAGGGAGCAGATATGGCGAGCCAAGTGATAGAAAAGGTTAGAAGTGAAGTCGAAAAGTGCGATAATACGCAAAGCATCCAAGTCTCCCATTCCATCGGAGGAGGAACTGGTTCAGGATTGGGCTCCGCGGTCATCTCAAAGCTAATGGAGCAATTCAGAGGCAATATCCTAGCATCATTCACTCATGCTCCATTTTCAGGGATGACTGATATTCCAGTTGAACCTTATAATGCCGTGCTTTCCACACACTCACTAATTGAAAACATTGATCAGACATATTTCTTCGACAATAATGCATTAAATAGAATATGCACACAGATCTTCAAGATAGACAATGCGAGCTACAATGAATTCAATCATTTAGTTAGTTGTGCGATGTCTGGCATTACGTCTTGCCTCCGTTTTCACGGACAATTAAATGATGATATGCGGAAACTAGCTGTGAGTTTGATTCCCTTTCCGCGGCTCCGATTTTTTATACCTGGAATTGCACCTTTAGTTCCATCGCATGGTATGGGGGTCCATTCGTTAACAATGCCAGATATAACAGAACACATGCTGGACTATAAATACTACTTGACTACTTGCAACGATTGGGAAAAGAGAAAGAATTTAGCCATGGGAGTAATTGTTCGTGGGAAAGTACACATGAAAGAAATATACGGGCATGTTTCAGCAGTCCAGACTGAGAACAAGAGCATGTTTATAGAGGACATTCCTAATAGTGTCAAAGTGGCAATATGCAAGGTAGCAGCTAAGAAAATGGAAACATCTTCTACCTATGTTGCGCATACCTCTGCAATTACAACACTTTTAGATGATATGTTATGGCAATTTGATTTATTACTTGAAAGAAACTCCTTTGTGCATAAGTACACAGCTGAAGGCATGGAGCTGACGGAATTTAGAGAAGCGAAGGAAAATGTGAAAGCGCTTTCTTATGAGTATAAAGATTTCGAGTGCAATTAGTCCAGTGTATCTACGAAAGTTTGGGGTCCAGTTGGAACAATTACAAAATCATATATTTCAGTGGTAAATGAACGAGGGAAGCTACCTAAATAACACTAATAATCTCCTAAAATTCCTTTGGTAGAACAGCCCTAAAATAGCACTTCAAGTGCAACTGACACATTTGAAGATGTAAAATGTGTCTAACTTCTCCAGCTTTAAACTATTCCAAATTGTATGAAGATACTCATAATAAGCGTAAATTTCCTTTGTTTAAGCGGTCACTTGACTATTTTTGGAAATATCTTTTTCCCTAGTAACGCAGGAATGTAACAACATTCCATTCCCAAATCTTGTCCCTATCCTATGGAGTGACTCCTTGTCCGATTACACTAAGCATCTGGGTATAACTATGTATGTATCTACCCTCTAAACTGTCTTTTAACGCGATTTTTCGAGATTTACTTGTCATTTAGCTAACGATTCTTGGAAATCTCCGAATATGCCATGTGATTATGTCGTAATCTTTCACTTTATCCAACTAACTATACTCACTCCTTGTCACGGAACCTTTTGAAGAATGGAACGATGCCCCATATGTGGCGAAGATGTAGGCAATAAGAACTTTCTAAATGTGTCCGAAAGTTGCAATTAAAGTGATATTTTAGGGATGTTCCACCGAAAGGATTTGGGGGTTTTATTATGTTATTACGTAGCTTCCGTCGTTTATTCACAACTAAAATAATACTATATGCTGCGATTTGTTCCAATTCAACCACAGATTGACTGAACTTCAAATTCTATATGTATCGCTCTATTCTCTTAATCGTGTGGAATTCACACACATTTTTGCTTCATTGATTAAATTCCTCTAGATTCTATAATGTAAAATAGTCATCAGACAGAATTTGATAAAATTCTTGATAAATCTGAACTTAAATAAATTGTTTTTATATTCATTTGTTTTTGGAAATTAGGGATGAGAGGTGAGGTTGTATGGATATTTTTCGAAGTGTATATAATATGAATTTCAAATTCTATATTGTCATGTCAAATGACAAAAGCCATATTCCCAATGTGTCGTATCGTATCCAGGTCTCGTCCACCTGTAACGATCTCAAATGATCTACGATCGGCATCCTGCAGGGTTGCCGTGGGAATGGGAATCTGTGGGTTTGTGTGGATATTCCCACAGAAATCCTGTGGGAATGGGATGGGTATTGAAATTCCATTACATTGGTACTTAGTGAGTAGTTCCTTTGTGCACGTAACCAGGCGGTATTCTGGGGTTCTGTGTGGGAGTATTGTATGACTCTTGACCCTCAAGCAAATGCTTAGCCCATTCCTTTACAGTGGTACACCAACGGTTAGAATCTATATGTTTCGCGGCAAGTAGGAATTCCTACTGCAACAAATTGGAATAATCCTATTCATAATTATTCCTTTCCTACTTTGCACAGCCGCTAAATGGGAATATTTCAATTACACAAATTATTCCAACTTTGTTGCGCCAAGTAGGTATATTCCTACTTGGCGCGGAAGATCCATAAACTATTTCTAAGTCAGTTAAAATGTCCTTAGGACCATCCCCAAGAAATGTTCGAAATTTTATATCGGCTCTTTACTCAAAATTCGAATCTGTTCCATTTTTAGTAATAAAACGAAAAGAGCGTCAAATTACGTCACTTCACACTTCAATATCTCCAGTTTTGTGTTTTTAACATTTTACTAGTAGGCCTAGCCCTGAAATGAGTTCATACGAGACACACCATGTCTGTAAAGACTGCTTCACTTCAACGCGATTTCAATCTCGACCTAAATTGGAGGTATATCGTGATCGAGAAGGCAAATGTCTGGCTTGTGGTAAAGCCTGGAATGGAGTAACAGTGGGCTACTATCCGCCTGACAATAATTGGTATGAGGTTCGTCCCAGGCCGTTCAATAGTGAGAAAGTTCTTTGTCAGAATAAGCTAAAAGGGAAATGCTACCGAGACACTCGATGCCGTCGAGCACACAACAAGCTCGAGTTACATGTTTGGAGCAGCGAAGGGAGGGAAAGGAAAGGAGCGAATTATATTAAAAAACCCAAGTTTCGCTGTATCATTTGTTACGACGAGTTTCCTAACAGTGAGAATCTGAATGCTCACATGCAGAGTGAGAAGCACCATGCGAGAGCAGACGCATTGTACATCTTGCCAGAGGTCGGCTCTTGTCTAGAATACACTGGCCCAATTAGACAGAGGCCAAAGCTCCCCTACCACAAGCAAGACTACGAGCTGTGCCGCTCATACGCTCGGAGCAACAGGTGTCAGTATGGAACCGGATGTAAACACGCACATTCAGAGGAGGAGCTTGGAGTTTGGAAAAGAGCGCTAGTGAGTGAAGAGTATTACTACAGCCAAAGACGTCGCTTCAACTATCAAGAAGAAGCTGACAGCTCATCTAAGTCGGACTACCGCTCAAATTCTCCATCCTCCTCAAAAGGCGCAGAATCAGGAAGTGAAAGAGCGCATAAACGAAATGAGAAGAGAGTGGACGAAGATCCGGAATATCTAGAGCACGTTATACGAGCTATCAGGAAGAACGGGATTAAAACTATTATTGGTAATCGTCCTAAACACATTGAATTATCTTGTGATAAAAATTTAACAGTAACTGTTAGTGAAGATAATAAGTCAACTCAAATCACTTGGTCTTTCAAGCTTAAAGCTAGACAACCTGACCGTCTAATAGCAATAGTGCTCCACGAGCATGATAACGTGTTCAGACTGGGAGATATCTTCAAATGTAGCGTTAAAGGGACCGGGAAATCTCAGCCTCGTTATGAGTGTACCTCTAAGAAAACCAGCTATCTCGTCGACCAGGAGGTGAGCAGTGAGTGGTTTATAGAGGTAGCTCTGATAGGAAAGCCGAGGATTGGAAGATATACGGTCTGTGTTGTGTTTCAATTGGATCAAGAGGTGTTCTTCGGTCGAGAGGTCACTCTTAAGATAAGAGGCGAGGAGTTTAGGCAAGTTACAGACAACTTTCGAACTAAAAATAAACCACAGCCTAAATGTGTACCAACAATTGAGGACCTTTTGAAGGTCAATTGGGAATCGAGTTTCGAACTAGTCGACTGCAAGCCTGATTCGCTGAGGCATCCGATGCCCGATTATATCGAAGAGAAGCTAGCTAAAAGCGGTTATGATCATATCAATGATGAAATCTTGCCGAAGAATTATGTTCTACGCTTTAACAGTTTACTTTTTATTGAAGAGTTTGAACATAAAAATTCCTTGTTAAAATACGACCTACAAAATGAGGCTATAACATTCAAAACAGTCACTAAACAGATAACCATAGAGAAGGAATTTGGGCGGGATGTTCTAAAAACAGCGCCTCTAGACGCACGCTATATCACGTTCAGACTCAAGCATCAGCTGTTCGAGGGATATCGCTCGTTCCGTCCACCGAAACTTGCCTACGTCATTCCGAATAAGACTAGGAAGGCCTACACTTGCAGCAGTGTCCACTTCGGGATGGACTACATTGTCATGGCCATTGGAATCGATGCTATAAAAGCTTGCGAGAGAAGCGACGGCCTCGCCATGGTGCGCTTCAGTCCCGACAGAGACGAGTACGTTAACATGCACGAGGCAGTGGAAACCACCAACACGGCAATCTTGTTTCCTAAGCTTCGGAATTATCGTCAGCCACGTCATTGGGACGAAGACCATTTGCTGTACATGCTGGACTACGAGCAACTCTCCGAGGCTCAAAAGCTCGCTATTTTGAGTATCATGGATTCGTACTACCAGACTCTGCCTACCATTATCTGTGGCCCCTTCGGTTGCGGGAAAACCAAAACTTTATCCGTTGCTGCGAAATTGATAGCACAAACTTACTACAGGTCGAGGATATTGATCGCGACTAAAACAAACAGCTGTGCTAATCTCTACATAGAGTTACTCGGCGAGGATTTTGATTCTATTTCCATGTATCGAGAGCAGCGCTCAAGGAGAGATATTCTTTTCAGACATTTCGGGAAGAGTCGAAACATTAGCTTTGATAAACACGTGAATGAGTTCGCTAACATTCAAGGAGATGTCTACTACGGTTTGCCTGTGTATGAGTTAGAATGCTGCGCTATCGTTGTGACCACAATTCGCTCTGCAGCTACGCTTCTACCTCCGAGAGCTCGCGGACACAGGCAAGATCTGTTTACGCATATCTTCATTGACGAAGCAGCTCAGATAATTGAGCCCGAGGCTTGCATTCCCTTATCGTTAGCTGGGGACCACACTAAGATAGCGTTAGCTGGAGACATCCACCAGTCTCGCCCAGTCATTCTGTCCGGGGTTGGACTTAAATACGGACTCGACAAATCCTTGTTAGAGCGCTTTGAGCTGATACCTGACTTTCAAACGGAGGAATTTAGTCAATGTAAAGTGAGTTTATACGAAAACTTTCGATCCCGAGCATCAATCGTTCTTTTTCTCTCTGAGCTATTTTATGATAATAAACTGACCGCGAATCCTCCTTTCCTCACCGGCCCGCTGGACTTCCCTGCCCTCTCATTCCTCCACGTGTCTGGAGAAGAACAGAGACTTCACGGCTTCCCTTCATACTTCAACGAAGAGGAAGCCAATCTGACAATCAAAGCTCTGAGGAAGTTCGTATCCAGTGGAGTGTCTGTAGGAAATATAGCCGTGCTCACTACTTTCCATGCTCAGGAAGCTCTCATCAGAGATTATCTAAGACAGGAAGGGTCGAACTGTCGAATGCAAGGACACTTCAGGGAGTCACAATCCCAATTTTGTAGAAATAGCAACTGCATCAACTCACGCACGATCGAGGTTAAGAACCTAGAGGGGATCCAGGGAAGGGAGTATGACCTCGTCATAATCAACACAGTGAGGACCCTCAAGGAAGTTAATGAAGAAGATATTTCTTTGGAAGAGAAACTGGATTTAGGGATGCTACATGACGTCACGCAGTTTAACACAATCCTTACTCGTGCTAGAGGTTGGGTGATGGTTATAGGAAAGGCGGATTGTCTAACTTCAGTTGGTGGCTGCTCACAAGTATGGAATAAATATATAGAGCGGTGTAAAAGCTTGGGTGGTTATTTCGAGACAGCAGAAGAGATGAATGAATTCTCAGCTCAAACTCGACGAGATCACCTCAAGAAAGGGACAAGCAGTGTCCCGAAAGAAAAGCTAGCGACCAATCAAAATTCATCTGATCCTCAAGCTTCTGCTAATCCGGTTAAAAGCAATGATCCTTTGGACCTTTACGATACGAAGTTCAAGTCACTCCAAACTTTCATCACTTCTTGTTACAAAGAGTTAATGTCAATAAAAGCTACAGACCCTGCTTTCAGTAAGATAGATGAACAACTACAATTTGCTAAAATGACCTTAGAGCTTTTGCAAGGCCAAAAATATTCAAAACAACAATCACATCGGGTCGATGGACCTACTGAGCATTCTACACACGGCTACGTTCAAACTCAAGGCAGGGTACTTCCTTCTCTCCCAATTCCCCCAAATCAGACCTTTCCACATCAGCAACTCTTCTTAACACCTACGCAGCCATCAGGCTACGGAGGTTTCCAAGACCCCGCTGTGTATACCGGATATCACCCTTAGAATGTCCCGTGTCCGTTAATTAAAATACTTTTAGAGATACTTAGGTCCTACTATTTTACTCCCATGCTACGTTGAGACATTTTGAATTCCAAGTTTTTGATACTGCTTCCCCATTCCTACTCTATATTCTTTGTTTAGAATGTATTTTCTCGAATAAAATACAACAGTTGAAGTTGAATGCCTCTAAGATATTTAAGTGCAGCTCCTAGTGAATCACAATGATCCCTAAACTTGAAATCTGATCTTTTGATATAGACAAAATTGTTTCCACTCAATTAAGGATGTATACCTAATTATGCAATTAAATTAATCAACGATATCTCAATGATTATTCACCATGTAGATTTCAAATTTCACATTTAGAAAACTCTAAAATGAATAATTCCAGATTTACTATAATAGTCACATTTCGTGCCCTACGAGTCACTTAAATGGAGCTGCACTATCAGTCTGCCGACTGACATTCTTTTCCCATTTAATTTGAATTCCTTATACATATTTATACATAATCTTCCGAATAGTACGTAGCCTGTTTTAATCGATTTCAGGATTAAGTTACTTAAAACCTTTCGTCGTCTGGGAATATTGTAGCGTCATTTCCAGTTAAGCTATTCTTAGTAGAGAAGCCTTATAAAAACTGGGGAAGTTACTATAAATAGGATGTACCCGAATCCTGGAATTTTCATCGACGGATGTTTCGTCGCCGGATGTCTCAACGCTGATATTTCGTCGCTGATATTTCTTTGAATGAAATTATTGAATCCTCACTTTCATTCTCTCATTCATTCTAACAAATAAATGACAATCATCCACCCCCTCACGAAATAAAAATACCACTCTCGCGTGCCATTTGCTATTATTTCAAACTCAAAATGCCCACTTTCTCTTTGCTCTTATACAAAATACTCTCAAAAATGCTCACTCTCACTCTCCCTCTCCTATCAATTCTTTTCAGCTTTAGAACAAATTCATGTTTCCCAACAGTTTGTAATTCCATTCTAAAATATCAGCGGCGAAACATCCGTCGACGAAAATTCCGTTTACCGATGTACCCCAATGCATCCGAGGGTTTTAATTAATTAATAATTTAATTAAATAACTCGTTAGTTTATTATTATGGATGTTAAGTGTATGTATGCAATTGGAGGAGTCTGAATAAGTGCATCTTTTTTTTTGTTGTAGTACTTATAACAATGGGTTTATTGTAACTACTGCACTCGATTTTTAAAATCCAACAGTTTAGTGCACTACTACAGAAATTGGCTTTTTTTGTTATTGAAAATTGTACGTACTAGTACGATCGAAAATGTTCAGCCATCTACTCGAATTGGTGATTAGCACCAACAATATCCTGAATCTTACGACATTAAGACTCAGGGTTTAGGCTCTGTGTAATAATAGTAGTCTGCTCATATTATTACTCGGTTTCTCTCATACCTCCTGAGATATAGTAAAATAGCATTACGGACAGTGGTTCGAATCTTGAGATTTTAATGAGTAATGGTCTCATATAACAGCGAAAGTTGTGAGACACACGACGAGATCGAATTTGAGTTCCAATAAAAATTATGTGTCAAGTACAAAAACGATCGGAAATGTTCGAGATCGCGATTTTTTTCACGATCGACTAATGCCACTAATAATAGCTACAAATATGATCCAAATCAACGTCTATATGATATAGGAAATGCTAATACTCAATATATCGACTGTCATTTGGGACATTTAGATTGAAATATAATGTGAATCTTTAAGTAGTCAATTGAATATCTTATTATTACGTCAGTAATGGTTGTGTAAAGTGTAAGCTAAAGATGCAATCAGATACAAGAATACATCAATGATAGTTTTGAGAGAATGGAATTATGTTAAATAATTAATTTAGGATGTCAGTATACTATACGTAGAATTATGGAATCAATTTTCTAGCGGTGGGCCCTGAGAACAAGTTTATCCCCGGGGCCCCTTAGACGCTCTCAGCGGCTCTGCCCGTAGGAGGTGTGAGTGATTTTTCCGCAGCATAGCGCACTTAACTAACAATGAAACGATCCAATTATACATGTACGTATTTTAATAAAGAAATTATTATAAAATATGTTTTCTATAAACTCAATGATTGTTTGAATCCTAAATATATCGGACTAGTTATCTGATTCTGATACTTCTGGAATTGTGTAGCTCTGTAGCATTTCACCGATGTGTGAAATACCGCATTTGTAGCACATAGGCACTTTGCAAGATTGACAGGCTGTGCGCTTCACGTGTGAACATACTGAGCATCGACTTGTTTGAATCACCATTCCTTCGACCTGAGACACCGGTCGTATTTGGTGCTTAATAATATCGGGTACTGACTGTAGAGGTAAAATTGGTCTTGTTATGACACGACTATGTTGAAGTCTTGAAGTATGAGTTCCAACCAATGAATTGACAACGTTTTCTTTAAACCAATCTAATCTGTGGCGCCTCTTAGCAGCCTTGTTCCAAAGACCTCGGGACTCCATAGCTGATTTGTATAGGATGAATGCATTCACACAAGCGCTATTCAAAATATGATAGAAGATCTTCATATATCCTCGTTTGGAGGTGAGGGGGATGTCTAGCTGGCTGACCATGCTGTTGTGTCTATCCACTCCTCCCATCTTGTGGTTATATGCCTTGACAATCGGTGGAGAAGCAACAGGTTGTCTCGACCAGCCTGTGTGAGGATCCCAGATATTTTTCTCTTGGAATTGTGAAGGTTTCGAGGGTATGGAAGGGAGACAGTTTGAGATGAAAACTACTTTTTTATCCTCTGACCTGTATTTTTTATCATACCAGACAGTAAGACAAACTTTCTCTTTAGCAACTAATTCAGTGACCGTTCCTTTATTGTGAAATTTGAGTTTGGCTTCTTTTTCAAACCATTTAAACGCCCAGCATAGTGGGTGCATATTACGAACTAGATAGCCGAGGTCTTCTGGCAGATCGGATATGTTTGAGGTTCCAACTAATCCCGTCTTTCGAGAACGCAAATAAGCCGCAAGGTCTAAGAAGGAAAAGTAACTATCACAGTAAATAACATGGCCTTTGTCAAAATAGATTTCTCCAAAGTTGAGTACTACATCCCGTCCCCCAACAGTTTCTGTTTTAGATCCAAGAAACAGGTTTTGGCTGATAGAATACCCACAACAGGAACAGCACAGCGCCCACAATTTGATTCCGTATTTATTGGGTTTTCTTTTTATGTACTGTTTCAAAACACTACGGCCGTAATACCGTACCATCATCTCATC
The DNA here is from genome assembly GCA_963281255.1 of Aphrocallistes beatrix. NCBI lineage: Eukaryota > Metazoa > Porifera > Hexactinellida > Sceptrulophora > Aphrocallistidae > Aphrocallistes > Aphrocallistes beatrix. The sequence goes on from OY725490.1 coordinate 3,671,886, forward strand.
AATGGACAAGTCTCTAGCAGGACTTATCAGTTTTCTGGAATTGGCATTTAGGGCATCAAGCATCTTAATTATTTTGGCTTCAAATCTCTTTCCACTAGACAGAGAAGTTGGAATCGTAGAATTATCCGTGAAGTGAATCATACTCTGAATTTGTTCAAATCGATCTCTCGGCATGTGCTGAACAAACGCGGGAATATGATAAATTTCAGATGTTCGAAAATATTTCCGATGATCAGAGAGAGGCACAAGAGAAGTCCATAAAATAAGCCCAATAAAACATTTAATTTCATCATAATTCACTGGTGGGAAAGATTTGGGTGCTCTATCAAACCCTTTCTGCTTCCGAAAACGATTTGTTTCTCTCACGATAGTCCGTAGTTCATATGTCCGAAAAATAGCCAGGAAGAAATCAATCGGTTCATCACAGTCTAGAAGATATTGACCTTCTGGTGATAAGCAATGATATTCCTTCGGTGGATTAGGGTGCACTGGGTCAGTTGGTTCACTGAGAGCTACTGGGACTTTCTTAAACGCGTCATGGGGCAAACGTGATACTTTTAAAGCATCTTCGTAGGGTTCATTGAAAAATGGGTATTTGTTTAATTCGAGAGCAATTTTCGTTTGCCAAATAGATGGGACAAATCGTTCAACTGGTGAATGTATTTGAGTAAGACATCTTCGAACAGATTTGCTTAATTGCGACTTTGTTTCAAAATTTGCATCAATGCACATAACATAAAGATCCAAACGTGGGATGGAAGTGTGAGATTTCAAAGCTTTGTTGGGGAAAAATGCAAATCTGTCCTCCCAATTTTTTGATGGTTTTGTAAAATATTTCGGAATTTCTGTTTTTATATTGAATTTTATCTCAAGTTCACTATTCTTTTTTCCTGAAATCGATTCACCTACATAGTCCAATTTTAGGACTGGAGGTAATGCTCCGGAATTGGGATTATATCTGTATAATAAACGTTTGAATTTCGGAGTATAATCATCCTCTAATGTTCTCTTACGAGATCTGCTGCTAGTAGGAAAAATTATATGTTTAGGATCTTTCTCTTTTGAGTTTGGTGTCGAAGGCAATTCGGACGAAGTTATTTCAATATTAGCATTGTCTGAAAGCTGAACTTGCTGCTCAAGAGATGTGCTGTGACTTTTAGGAATGCATTGGTACGAATCATGATCATTGCTAGATTTCTGAGAAGAAATTACATATGTGTCTTCACTCTCCATATTATATTCGTCAAGTGGTTCTTGAAATAAATCATCCAAGTTCACATCCTCATCCATTATATCGTCTCCACTTGCTGAATCATTTTCTAGGAACGTCCCAAAATCATCTTCATTATCATCAGCCAGAGAATTAAGAAATGGAGTATTTGCTGCCATCAATTTTCTTGTCAATATGCGCAAATTTACGTTAAATTCGAATTTGTATACGATTTAGAAGTTTATGACGAATATAATCTAGCTATCATCTCTGTGAATATATACTAATTACCAAGAATGAAATGGTTTCATGCCTACTAGTGTGGTATACATATTTCAATGCATTTTCATTACTATCGTAATTAGAAGTATCATATAACATAATATTACAATACAGTACACCCTCGCTAACCCGAACACTCAAAATATAATCTTATTCGCCTCTATGCTTTAAATCAATGTTTATAATATTTTTTCAATGATTGAGAAACCTCGTTAAAAAAGCAATAATAACAAAATATTATTCTTAATAATATTCTGTAATTTTTTGATGGTTTTGTAAAATATTTCGGAATTTCTGTTCTTAAGCCAAAACTGGTGCTCCGTCCGAATAGTATACACGTCTTAAATTCATTTCAACGGATATACATACATATACGTACATACAGATACATACACATACTCATACCTGAGTTCATGCATTTACGTACAATTATACAGACACTTATTATTATTGAATTGAACAGCGCAAAAAATAAATGTATATTATTATTATTATCCACCAAGGGCTTGCCTGCAGGCCCGCCAGGACCTGTATATTTGTCGTTTTAGGCCCGGATCGGATTGACTGGCTACCCCCCATGGGCGTAGCCATGGGAGGGCCTGGCCCCCCAAAACTTTCACTCGCCCCCCCCCCCCCAAATTTCTACCATAAACATTGTAATGACTAATGCCCTTCGTTGGGAACAAAGAGACACGTTATTCCTTCACTTATCAATCTTCGAGGATGAAAATCCTTACCATTCAATGTTGATAACCTACGTATTGATTTTCATATGTAATTATTACTTGTATAGCTTATTTATTGAGAGAAAACGAGAGAGTGATAATTCGATAACCTCTTTTTTCAAAAGACAAAAGCATTTTGATGATGAGCGTCAAGTGATGTGACAGGTTCTATGAATGAAACTAGTGCGGAAGGATGTCAACCTTTATTTAGCTCAAATTTGAGTGGAAGTGATGCCTCACTACCGAATGATTTGTCTGGTAGAGATGAAAGCAAAGTTGTACCAGATAAAGCGTTCAGTTTCCAACGAAGGCTATCGGAGGGAAACTTCGCTCTTGTGCTCATCATTGGTTTCAGGACTATACTTGGTTGGAGTACAGCGTAGAGAGGGATGCAGTGTTCTGTAAGCCTTGTCGCCACTTTAGCAGTACTTCAAAGTCTGGAGATCACGATGGTGTCTTTACACTTGCTGGATTCTCGAATTGGAAGAAAATGAATGAGAAATTGGAGAAACATCAAGGATCAAATGTTCATGCGAACAGTGTGGTGAAATCAATGTCATATTACACCGCTAAACTTGTTATATCTGGCACAATCTCTGAACAGCTCACATGTGACACAAACATTGAGCTACGAAAGCTAATAACTGGTGATCCAGGGCATTTGGAGTTCGTCATTGATCTTATTCTCCTTCATGTACGGCAGGATCTTCCCCTACGTGGACATTATGAAGGACTTCCAGTGAGGATTCAAAGAGTAACCGTGGGAACTTCCTTGAGCTCCATGACTTTCTATTAAAGTATTCTCCCCTCGTAAAGTCTGCATATGACAGAGCGACATATAAAATGCTATCTCCTACAGTACAGAACAAAATCCTTATGGCTGCTGAAAATGTGGAACTTCAAATGATTAAAGATGAGTTGGGTGATGGTAAGTACGCAATCCTCTCAGATGCTGCAAGGAATGGGGCCACAAAGAAGTTGAAGCAGTGGTACTCCGTTATCTACATAACAAGTGTTTATACGAAAGGACAGTAGGTTTGGTTGACATATCTAAAGATCAGACTGCTCAGTGGATAGCAATAGCGATACAGGAAATTATATCACCAATTGAACTGAACCCGTCCCAGTGTGTTGGTTTTTCTTTCGATGGAGCATCAGTAATGTCGGGTCCTAAGGGGGGCGTGCAGGCGATCTTGAAAAAGTATTCCCAAAATGCTATATTTGTTCATTGCCATTCACATCGGCTAAATCTAGTCTTGCGAGAGGTTTCATCACTCTGTACTGGCGACTGTTTTGCTATGTGTAATAAACTGTCTGTTTTCTTCAGTCATCCAAAACGTTTGTCTTTACTTAAGCAGAAACAGGCTGAGTACAGGCCAGATAAACAACCATTTGGACTCACAAACGCAGGTGATGCACGTTGGTCATCATACGCAGTGTCTGTAACTAAAGTGAGCTTGTTACTTGAATCTATATTTGCACGCTTGAAGACCTGAGCGATGTGATGCAGGCGAGAGTAGAGGCAGAAGGCATCCTCCATCTGATGCGATGTAAAAAGTTCATATTTATGTTGTTTATTCTCTCTAAAGTATTACATTCCTGTGAAATAACAACCAAAGCTCTACAGGCCCCATCCCAAACCATAGGTGATGTGAGTGACCATGTATTTGCATTGAAAGATACCCTAAAACTGTTTCATTCTGAAGAACATTTTCAGTGTTCTTGCACTGAGTATCCAAGTTTGTACAGCCTACGAAATCGAATTGTATGATTCATGTTCCAAGCGGGTTAAAAGAAGGCCTCAAAGATTAGTAGGCACTCATATTACTTCGGCCACAGGGCAAAGGAGGAGAGTGAGCTGTGACGAGGACTTACGACGAATATACTATGAAGTGATCAATTTCATAATGGGAGAGCTTGACCTACGATTCCAGCCCGAAGCTCTTGACCTCTACCAAGTTTCTAGGCAAATCACTCAATGCAAGACTTCTCGAGTAGGAATTTCGCAATTAAGGTAGGATTATCGATATCAGATTCAGAACAGATGTTATTTCAAGGACTGTGCAAGAGGAGACTACCAGAAAGTTCTGATCTCATGATGTACTTAGATATATGCATCCCAGATATATTTCCAAGTGTCTATCAGTTGTTAACTAGTATTATAGTCTGTCCGATATCTTCAGTATCAGTCGAGCGCCTACTCTCCACACTGAAGCGAATTTATGCACCAAATCGTCGATCAATGGGGACAGAGAGACTAAACCAGTTGTGCTTTCTGTCATTAGAGACTGATCTTACAAGGAGAATGCAGACTGCCCAGGTCTAGTCATAGATTTTCAGATTTGCAAAAATTCTATAATCTAGTAAATAAATCACTTTGAAATTTGATCTAAATAATGGCCCCCCCTAAAATATATCCAGCCCCCCCAAATAATATTTGGTCGCTACGCCCATGTACTCCCCTGCTCGCAACCGCATTTGTTCTGGGAGTTAGCTATCCATTGCCAGGAACCGTACCGCCTATTTCAGTAATTTAAACACAGATATTCAAGAATGAGACCGTCGGCCCCTGAAATTAGACACACCCTCCTCTGTGGTTTGTACATTTACCAGTTTACTTAGAATTAATTATTTTAGTGCTCTTATCCTAAACTAGAATATATTCTTGTGATGATGAAGTGTCTGGTGTTTTTTATTTTATTTGCCTCAACATGTTCTTTTGCTTCTGATTTTCACAAAATTCATAAAGAACTATTCTATGATTTTCAAACTAATGTTATTAACATTTCCTCCTACGTCTGGCCGTTTCCTTCTAAAATACAGTGCGAAGATAATGCGTATCTTATCCAAAATAACGTGATGCACTATGCTCTGATGGAACCCAGCTCGTTTCCAAACGCGGGAAAAATTTTGAAACCAATATTTGAGGAGTATTACATGATAATCCTCAACCTGACCAAACAGATTCCTGACAGCTTAGCCCCTGACTCATCTCAACAAGATCCGGAGTTGGAATTCATCCAATTGAACGTGACTCTCCGTTCTGACGATGTGAGCTTGTCGTTTGATACGAAGGAGGATTACGAGCTGTCAGTAGCCTATCCTGCGTCCACTCTCACCGCCTCTACTGTGTACGGCGCAATGCGAGGCCTGGAGACATTCAGTCAGCTGATTCTAGCGTACAGTGACGACAAGCTGTACCTTCACCAGTGCGAAATATCCGATTCCCCTTTCTTCCAGCACCGAGGAATTCTCTACGACACTTCTCGTCACTTCCTGCCTGTCTCCCTCCTCAAGAAGCACATACAGATCATGTCCTGGAACAAATTCAACGTGTTTCACTGGCACATAGTAGACATACAGTCGTTCCCGTATGTGAGTCACACCTTCCCTGACCTGAGTGGGAAGGGGGCCTACTCCCCCAGACACACCTACTCCAAGGCGGACGTGCAGGAGGTCATCCAGTACGCTAACCAGCGCGGAGTGCGCGTGATGGCGGAGTTCGACACGCCTGGACACACCGGCTCTTGGGGGAAGGGAGCCCCCGGCCTCCTCACACCCTGCTACACTAAGGGGAAGCCGGACGGTACGTACGGACCGATCAATGCTATCTCCAACGTGACCTGGCCCTTCCTGTCCGCTCTGTTCACAGAGATAGTCGGGGACTTCAAGGACCAGTACATCCACCTGGGAGGGGATGAAGTGAGTTTCTCGTGCTGGGCTTCCAACCCGGATATCCAGCAGTGGATGGAGGATCGTGGTTTCACCAACTATGCTCGCTTTGAGACGTTCTACATGAGCAAGTTGCTGCAGCTGATGGAGGAGCTGAACAAGAGCTACGTGGTGTGGCAGGAGGTGTTCGACAATGGAAACAAGATTAAGGACGACACAATCATCCACGTGTGGAAGGGGGGCAGTTCGTGGGGTAAAGAGATGAAGAATGTCACGAAGGCAGGCTACCGGACCCTCCTCTCTTCCTGCTGGTACCTGAACTACATATCCGTATCCCCGGACTACTACGGCTTCTTCAGGTGTGACCCGCTGAACTTCGGAGGAACCCGCGAACAACAGGAACTGGTGATAGGGGGGGAGGCAGCCGTCTGGGGGGAAATGGTGGACGGGACCAACTCGCTGTCCAGGACCTGGCCCCGGGCTGCGCCGACAGCAGAGCGGCTGTGGAACGGCCCTCGCACTGTGAATATCTCAAACGCAGAGGTGTACGACAGACTGCATAAACACAGGTGCAGACTCCTGAACAGAGACGTGCCCGCGGAGCCGCTGGGACCTGGTCACTGCTCCTACCCATGGGTGCCGATCTTTCCTTCCTGAGCTCGAAAATAACTCAGTTACGCCCTGTAGCCGTAACCCTATAAGTTAGATATACTTCCTTGTTCATATGTCTATTACTTCGTTGTATCAATCTTGAGATATTTCTAATTTGTAATTTGTTTCAGACATTTGTTTTAACTTTATTATGTTAGATTTACACTGTTACGTATTAAGCAGGGTTGGGTTCAAAATTCAACTACAATTGTACTTAAGTACTTGATTGTTGTCCTTCAGTTCTATTAATATCAATGTTCTTCGAATCTCTTCTCAAATATAGTAGTGATACTTAATATTAGGGCTGAAACGAATATTCGAAAGCGTAACGAACGAATATTCGAATATTCGTCCGTTTAGATGACGTAAGCATTTTAAGCTTCTATCTTTTAACCCAGCGGTTTTCAACTTTTTTGGCTGTGGACCCCAAAGCAATTTTCCTATATTCTGTTGACCCCTTTCTATTAACCGTAATAATATTGATCATATATTATTTTTATGGTTTAGTGGTCACGCAAAGTAGCCTCCCCTTCGTGCTAATTTATAATGGGATATGTCCGAGTTGAGGCCAAAAGTTGTAAAAGGCGTACTTCTGATATCTAAATAAACTAGTAACTTTATTTTTGTGATATTTGAGGGTGGTTTTATATCAGCTAATACAGTAGAACTCGGTTAGTACGTACTCCTCCGGGAAGCGGAATAAAGTACGTACTATCCGTAAGTACGTACTAACCGAGTTGATATTACATAGGAATCTATATAATAAATGAATTTTGGTTCAGAAAAATGAGTACGTACTAAGCCGAAGTACGTCTTATCCCGAGTACGTACTAACCGAGTTCTACTGTAATACATTTTAATAACCAAAAATAAAGTTACTAGTTTATTTAGATTTCAGAAGTACGCCTTTTACAACTTTTGGCCTCAACCCGGACATATCCCATTATAAATTAGCACGAAGGGAAGCTATTTATTTACCTCAGCATATTTTAATGTACAAAACATTCCCGTTTCCATAGCTGCAATTAATGACATCCGACATATTGAATCTGTTTTTCAAGAATCTGCTTTAGTACACCACTCTAAAAAGCACTAAAGCAGTCATTCCATATACCCCGAGCCTAAGAGCATATTAAGGAGGTCATCAATGATTTACTGACCATCTGACTAACTCTTGTGGTTTTTCCTATGTGTTGTCCTCTTTTCTACAAACAGTTCATGGAACACCATTTTTGGCTGTATCGCATGATGTCGGGTTCTAATTACCGTGTCTCCTATCTTCAAATTCTTGAAACTGAGCGTCAACTCAAGCTTTCTAGCATATTAAATATATTTGCTGACCGACAAGACTCTTGTTTGCCATCAATTCAATCATTTGTCAGGTCCTTTTCTTCTCCTTATTCCACTAGCGATGTTGAATTCAATTTAGAGCCATTTCTTGATGAAATTCCCATTATCGACAATGAATGCAGTCCACAGGTGCTTCAATCATTGGCCTTTATTGCAGGCTACTCTATCCATTAGTACCTAAACCATCGAAACCATGTCATGTCTGCCTTCATCTGTTAACAGTTGATAAAGAAATTATTCTTGATTTAGTCTCTGATTCTGAGTTTAAACTTTTGCAGTTGACGGACCGTGGCGGACTTAAGTTCCCATCTGAGCCTGTTTTGGATTCTATTCTTGTTTTATGGAAGAGATTTATGTCATCGAGAATAATAAAGCCTGTAAGCTAGTAAATAGGTTCTAGAGAAATATTAGTTGAACTCACATTGATGTACTTGAAAGATAGTGATAATCGTGTACGAATATTTCGAAGTTAATTGTGTTAACTGTGAAATATTCAATTGGAGCATCTTACAGAAACTTGTTTCTACCTCATCGAATTACTTTCTCGCAAATAAAGTCAAGAATTATAATTCTCTAGTTCTTTCGAAAGTTGTAGAAAAGCTTAAATTAAATTAATTTTCTTAATTATTAGTTCACTTCTGTATTTCCTACTATGTTTATTTGTAATACTTTGTTATTTTTGGGTTTTTTTCTATTTATAGTAAATACCCCGAATTTTTATGGCTTCCCCGCCCAAAATGGCTTAAACAGGAAATGACGCGACATATTCCAGGGCAACGGAGGGTTTTAATAAGTAGGCTAAGATCCAAATCATTGCTCCATCGATGGTTAGAATAGCTGTAGATCGATATTTCAGCATCTAAGACTTTAAAATTTTCTGGGGGATCACCTTATTTGCTCGCTTCGCTCGTACAGGACCCCCCAATCCAAAATCCTGGCTACTACATTAACGCTAGTCTTCTAATTCTGGGACAGTCGAATTTAAGTTAGCCTCAAAAATTAAAATCTCTGGAGCCGCCACTGCCCATTATATGCTCAACAGTTACAGGTGTCATAATTCCTTGGGTTTTGCTTGTAGTTTATAATTATACCATAACAAAATATCGAATTTACTGACCTATTAATACTTTGTAAAGGAACCAGGATTGTATTTTCATTCTAAATCAAAATTCATAATTTAGGAGAATTGACAGGTTGTGGCGCTTCTAACTTTGCAAATAAAGGCATATGGCACACCACCTTATCTCTTTGGGAAGCCGTGATCTACAGCATCACCCTAGACTTCCCAATTCAATTTGAGATATGCAGGCAGATTCCAGACTCCTTAAATGGTTACGATTTTCGGTCTCACGGGGTACAATAAGGACTGTTATCAAAATTATTCAAGGAACGTTGGTGGTCTCAAAAAGGACAGATTGTTCTGGCTTCTTCCTTAACAGAAATTCAGGTCTTAAACACCAAAATTAGAGAATAATAAGTTAGCTATTAGATAAGGTGCAGCCCCCGCGCATGATTTATGGAGAAATTTCGGGGGTATTTTCTCGCAGCCTTATTGATTGTGACAAACTATGACATAGGGAGAGGATTTTAGGATTTCTGCGTTATGTCACGATTGAACGGCCCCTTGTATGATGGGAACTCGAGTACAAATAATTCTTCCTCCCAAGTTGGTTTAAATTGTCGACATTCGTCCTGTCGGATCCCAAATATCTACCGGACCCGGAAGGTTGTGGGGTTGCAACCTCTTAAAAATTATTAAAATTCGAAGTGGTTCATAACTAGCAAAACACAACACTTACTCAATGCATACAAGCCTATGTCGTTAGATAGTGCTGCACTGGTGCGCACGTTGTTTGTAGCACAGGCGCATACTTCTGTAGAATTTGTTTTTTGGTTGATTTTACATTCCTTTAAACCCAACCCAACACCCTCCATAGATCCGTCCAGCGTCGGAAATTTGGTACCTATAGTTAGTTACTGGTTTAGTATACGCGTATAGAATGTTAATATTTGAGGACTTAATCATTAAGTCCTCAAATATTAACATTCTATACGCGTATACTAAACCAGTAACTAACTTTAGGTACCAAAGGTCAGATTAAGTCTTAATCTGACCTCTGAAAATATATAGCATATAGAAGTGAAATTTTTCTGTCTGTTACGTTCCAACTAGAACAAGACAAATTGAAAGAATTTGGTTCACTGACATTGGAAACACCCGAAAAAATGGTTGATTTTTTTCGTGTTAATCTTCAATTTTTTTTGTGGCCACTTTTATGCGATCTCGTTTAACTTTATTGGTTCTGATCAGGGTTGAAACCGAATAGTTGATTATTCGGTTTAACCAAATATTATTTGCAAATAATTGATATTTGGTTTGTAACCAAATATCATTATTTGGTATTCGGTTGAGAACCAAATAATTTGGTCAACCGAATAATTTGGTCAACCAAATAATTTGGTCAACCGAATAATTTGGTCAACCAAATAATTTGGTCAACCGAATAATTTGGTCAACTGAATATTTAGCCAAACAAATAATTTGCATGCTTTCCCAACACAATAATCACATATTCTTACAAGAAGTGGTCCGAACACAAATAAATATAATAGGCTTACTTATACTTGAATATATTTTTGTATAAATATTTATATAAACATTTATGCAAAAATATAATCAAGTATTATTTGGTTGACCAAATTATTCGGTTGACCAAATTATTTGGTTGACCAAATATTCGGTTGACCAAATTATTCGGTTTGACCATTATTCGGTTAACCAAATTATTTGGTCTACCCATTATTCGGTTAAATTGGTATTTGGTTGAAGCGGTTTCAACCTTGGTTCTGATATACATTTATGTAACTCAAAATCTTTAGTTCTAGCATATAACAGTTCCCATAGGTTAGGATGAACTCTCTAAAGTCTGAAGTTATGGATGATAAACCTGTCGAAACCCCTGAATTTGTACAGAAAAGTATTCCGGAATTGATCGAAAAATGCATCTTGAGTAAAAGCTTTTCGTATTTTCCTTACAGTAAGTTTAGAGTTGGAGCTGCTGTCCTCACCCGCGATGGCAAGATATACGGCGGGTGTAGTGTTGACAACGCTAGCTATGGGTTAACGCTATGTGCTGAGAGATGTGCCATAGCAAAAGCAGTAAGTAGTGGCTATCGAGAATTTGCAGCAATCGCTATCACTTCTGACATCAAAGACGGGTTTGTGACACCATGTGGTGATTGTAGGCAATTCATTATAGAGTTTGGTGATTGTCTCGTGATATTAGTAAACTCTGACAAAAAATACAAAATCTGTAGTATTTTGGATCTTCTCTCTTTCTCATTCTCTTCAGATGATTTGAAAAAACATCGAATCTAATCACTTTTACGTTTCTACAGGATCGTCTCTTTATTATTCTCTTAGTACTAATAGTGAACCCTATTCGTAGTGTTCCTTCAAATTGATTTGCAATAAAGCTATTTTTATCTATCGATTGTTTATGTGATTTAATTATATACATAAACAAATAACAAATGGTCTCGTATAGGATTCCCATGTCGTTCCGAGTTAATTAAGTTCCTGAGAATTTATTGCGAATTGCAAATCCGAAATACGCGATTATCTAACTTAAATACTCGGTGCTAAAATCAGCGAACGGTTAGTCGTGAACTGCGTTGGCTGCCTGTAACGATGATACTATTGTTTTCCCTAATTGCAGATAGAAATAGGGATTCCAAGTACATATATTAAGGTTGAAATATGAGCACATTTTAACATCTGAGGTTGTAGCTCAAAATTATACGTAAGTCAACACATTATTGTGCAACGGGCATACTTTGGACCAATTTTGGCGATTTTCTGACCTGTTTTAATATCAAAATAGCTGCTGTCTAATTAGTACGATTAGTTGGTAGACCACTCAGTAATACAATGAATTCTACCTTTTTTTTACTTTTTAAATTTTTGTCGGTTTTGTTAACTTTAGGCAAAGTTATTCGAAGGCGGTATCCTTAAATAAATGTTAAGAACAACGTATTCATTAAATTAAGTTCTAAAACTTCATGCACCTAAGTTCTAGAATATGTATGTACTTTTAATTATACTTATGTATGTATATATTATTGCTGTCAAGGGCGTAGGGAGAGGGGAGTAGCTGCCCTTCCTGACTGGATAAAGTCTGAATATATATTTATTAAATCATAAAATAATTGGTGAGAGGGGAGCGTTATCGGAGGTAATTTGTATTTATAGAACCTCAAAATTATATGAATCTGACTAAATTGTGGGATAAATTGTTGTTAGCTTCCAGGGGCAAAGCCCCTGGACCACACACTGGGAAGCTTACAGCCTCCCAGACCCCCCAACTGGTTGATATGCCCCCTATAAAAATTCCCGGCTACGCCCATGATTACTGTCTATTATTCTGCAAGGAGTTAGAAGACACCATTAAATGTTTGTTTTCTACTTGTACTAGAAATTCATTAGTAATCGTAGTTTTTGCATCCACGTTGTAATCGTGTTGCAGGGAAGTTCTGTGAAGAAAGCCCCTTCTGCTTTTAGAATTCACTAGTATGAATTACACAATGTGTAATCATTTAAATGACTTTGCACGTTGTACATACTATACATATAATTAAGTGGAATATCTGCTTACATGGAAATGATGTGTTGGATATACTTGTACAAGTATTATGAACTTAATAAATGCTGATTACATTATAATAGCATTACCGACTCACAGTTTGAGAGACCTAAAGACTTTCGATGAACGAGTATATATACGGGTACATATGGTTAATTAATGATAATAAATAGCTCAATGAACACAACAATTCCAAGTGTCCCTCTCTTCATTACTGATATCCTGACAGTAAATATTTACATTAATTATTTTTGTGATCCACTTATCTTTTTCAATGGATTTTGCATGTTTTCCTTGTCTATGGTTTGGAGTGTACATTTACTATACACACTAATGAAGGATCATCGCATTTTGAAAAATGCTAAAAAAACACAAAACTCAATGTGTGAACATGTTTTTAATAAAATTCTAAAAGAAGCAACTATACGACGTTCAAGAAATCTGTTTTTCCTCTTCGTTTGCTTGATTGAAGGTTTATTATTCATTATCTTCTTAATAATGTTGGTTCAGGATTTGCGAGTTCGAGGAACAAAGGACATGAATATTTTCAAGGGTGGTATAAAGGGAATAGTTTATCATAGCCCTTTTGTCTTCACGCATCAGTTTCAACATTCACTGTCATCCGTTTGGTTGAGGATTGCCATATTTTTCTTTCATTTATCAATATACTGCATCATAACATTAGTACGTCTCCTCACAGAATATATGTGTTCCGTCTATGGATATTTTGAAACTAAGCCATTCCTACTTGCAAAATTGTTACTTTCGTTTGGAATAGTGTCAATAATTGGGTTTATTGCAATCTTTCGCCAGTTAGAACCCTTTGCTAGACTTGCGATCTCAATTGGTGTCATCTATCAATTCATTTTACTCTTTATTTCCACAAAAAAGTTGAGAAGGTTGCTTTACAAGAGACTTTTTGATGCACAGAACTTTGAATCTCAGGCATTCTACAAGATCAATTATTTCAAAAGAGTCTTTTGGAACTACAAGTATGCTTCAGCTCTCTTATTAATTTCGTTATTTTTACAAGTAATTGGGTTTTCCGTCTTATCAATTCATCCCATTATAATGATGTCTGTTTATTGGCCACATAAATGGTTGGACGCAATACTGTATGGATTACAATTACATGAATTCTACTATCCAATCCCTCGGGCTTACGACCTTATAATCGCTTCCATTACTCAGTTATTATTGACATTAGGTACAGCTTTACAAATCTTGCCTTTCATTTTGGTATCCATCCGGCTAGGCTATATTAGTACCAAAAATCACATTTTCAGAAAAGATGTGGTGATGAATCAAAATTTTATCAAAGCTCAATTACGAAGAAACAACAATGCGTACTTGAGGAACCATTTTAGCTAATACATAATTTCTACTCAATATTATACTATTTATTTATATTGTTCTTACTATTAATACATGAGAAATGTGTATGTTCTAAATTTAATATTAATAAATGACAGAATAAAATTGTGGCATATTGGAATTTGTCCAGGGTTTCATGAAGTCGAAACTAGATTTTTAGTGCAGCTCCTAGTATAGAGATGCCTTGTATCATATCAACGTGTAACGTCCGTACTTACGTCCGCTCGCTCCTTGAAATTTTATTAGACCAAATTGCACCAAATTTGACCATGTATTCCTTATATGGTGGAGATTTTAATCTGATTGCAAATTCTGCAAAATGTATTAGCGAATCAGAATCCAGGGATTTAACATGACTAATAGGGATTAGATCTAAGTCCATGCATATAAATGAATCATAATGATTCCCTGAACTTAAAATCTGATCGGTTGACATGGAAAACAATGTTTTCAACGCAATTAAGGATGCATACGAGGGACGTTTGAAAAGTTCTCGGTCTAACATGGAAAAACACAAGCCAATGACTTAATTTTTTGAGTGTTTAAAGATTACTATTTTCTATGTTGATATAACAAGTTCAAAGTCAATTGTTAGATAATTTTATTTTGATCTATTTTATTCAGTTAGTGGGTCTTAGCTTCTGCAAAAATGGATAAATTTGGGGATCGTGCAATCATTTGTATTTGAAGGGCTTGTCGCCTAAGGAAATCTACGAGGGTATGATAACCGCACTTCTCGAGATAATGGCCTTTCTTATAACACTGTCAAAAAGTGGACAGCAGAATTCAAACGTGGAAGAGAGAGTCTGGAAGACGATCCCCATTCAAGACGACCTCTTACAGCGAGCACGCCAGAGATGGTCTACAAATCCACGATTTCATTTTGGTAGACGAACGCATTACGTGCGCTACATTGCCAATGAAGAGGGGATTCCCTGCCACCCCTGCATTCAGCGTGAGCCAAAGGAACAATCAAAACAGTGGGTGCACTATGAGTCACAAGCATGAGTTCAAATAAACATAAATCAACACTACATGATCATTAAGTAGGATTTCTTGAATGCGGAATTGCCCAAACATGCCAAAGTGGCATGGGCTTAATTATGGTCAAGGAGACACCGTAAAATTCAAAACCACCAAAAAGTTACATACTTTTCAAATTTCTCGGGGTTTGACCCCCCGTGGTGCTGGACTATTAGGTATTTTCCGAACAACAACCTTAACGTTGTATGCAGTCAGGGAGTCAGAAAAGAAATTTGAGGAGGCGTGATGTAGAGTAGTGCTCGAAATTGTCTATGGGGGTTTAGTATTGGAAAATTGCAATGTCATTGTGGGATGAGGAGAGGTGATATACACTAACTATCAGAACTGAGGAAAGCCCCATACTAGACTATGCCATATAACAAGTTTGACCATGATTGGTACATAATTGGCTGAGAAATTAAGCGCTAAGTCGTGCTCGAAATTGTCTATGGAGATTTTGTATTGGAAAATTGCAATGTCATTGTGGGATGAGGAGAGGTGATATACACTAACTATCAGAATTGAGGAAAGCCCCATGCTAGACTATGCTATATAACAAGTTTGACCATGATTGGTACATAATTGGCTGAGAAATTAAGCGCTAAGTCGTGCTCATATCTCGCTGCTAGACTAGGGTTTGGAATCCGGATAGTAATATCCGGTTACCTAAACCATACAAATTATCCGCTATCCGGATATTAGCCTGACGGATATCCGGATTCATACAATTGATTCGTTTAAAATCGTTATAACAAATCTGATACAAATATAGATTCGTTGCTGTTGACAAGCTTCAAGCATAATACCAATAACAATGATTGTTTTGCTATAACACATTTCTATACATACTACTCGACTATCTGTCTGATTCTATCAGCTACAAGATGACTATAAGTATATTATCAAAATATTTCCTCCAATTATATTC
Source organism: Aphrocallistes beatrix (assembly GCA_963281255.1). Lineage (NCBI taxonomy): Eukaryota > Metazoa > Porifera > Hexactinellida > Sceptrulophora > Aphrocallistidae > Aphrocallistes > Aphrocallistes beatrix. Next base: position 3,687,744 of record OY725490.1, read on the forward strand.
TACATGTCCACAATTCAAGTAAAGAAATCTGAAGTTTGGCAACATTTTTCACGACAGGGCGATTTAGCAACATGCAATATATGTAATACACAAATTTGTTGTAAGGGCGGTTGTACTAGTGCTATGCGAAATCATTGCCGCTCGAAGCACAAAATTTGTTTTAATGAGTTCCCAGAAACGGCAAAGAAGAAATGTAATAATCAATCAGAAATTCTACAGTATTATACCAAGAAGGAGTCTTTAGCAGAAATTATCTCTAGACTTACTGCGGAGGATGGATTTAGCTTCCATGGAATAGTAAGAAGTCAATTCATTAGGAGATCTTTGAATGAAAAAGGATATAGCCCACCTTTGTGCCCGAAAACTGCAGCAAGACTTGTCATTTCCTTCAGCAAAAGTATTAAAGAAAATTTGTCAAGACAAATATCAGGATTACTTCTCAAAGGAACAAGATTCAGTATTTCATTAGATGAGTATACTTCATGTCATAATCGCAGATTTATGAATATTAATTTGCATACCAAAGAATGTTTTTGGAATTTGGGTATGCAAAGGATATCAGGAAGTATGCCAGCTGAGAAAGTAGTTGAGATGGTTAGCCATAAACTTTTGGAATATGGTTTAGTTCTAAGCAAACATATTGTAGCAACTGTTAATGATGGAGCCTCAGTTATGGTTAAGTATGGTAAACTGATCGAACCAGAACAACAGCTTTGTTATGCACACGGGATTCATTTAGCCGTTTGTGATTTTTTATATTCACCTACCTCAAGCTTTATTGAAAAGATGCCCCTTGATGAAGAGGAATTCAGTGATGATGCCATTACTGATTTAGATGGCGGTATTGATTATAGTATTCCACCTCCATTACTTAGAGAATGGATAGAGGAAGTAATTTCTAAGGTTCGGAGAATTGTGCGTCTCTTCAAAAGATCACCGGTTAAGAATTCAATCCTCCAGAAATATGTGAGAGAAGAGAATGGCAAAGAGTTATCTCTCCTTCTTGATTGCAAAACTCGTTGGAACAGTCTGCTAGCAATGATAGATAGATTCATATCTCTTAAAAAACCTATAAGCAAAGCATTGATCGATATTGCAGCTACAGAGAAGATTTGTCGATGCCTAAAACCAATTGAGATAGCTGTTTGTGCCTTAAGTCGTAGATATGCAACTTTGCTCTCAGCTGAAGGGGTATACCGATTTTTGATGGATCAGTTTGATAAAAATTCGTCAATTTCATTCTGTCAAGATCTGAAATCGGCTGTAGAGAAGCGCTTTCTCGAACGAAGACAAAATAATATTGTGAATATACAGGGTGTCCCATAATTATTGTCGTATGAATATTTTAAACTTCTGTTTATAGTATTCCTGGTTCGCTTTCTATATACTTTCAGTAACTTATTTGTAGTATACAGAAGAGGTATTGGAGAAAGCCTATAGTACTGCGGTGAGTCGTTCTAGGAATACAGGGGATACTTTGACCAGGAAGTTATTACCAGACATGTCTCAAACAATTTTCATGCACGACGGTGCTCCTGCACACACCGCAAATCGGACACAGGAATGGTGCAGGAACAACATGTCTGGTTTCTGGGCCAAAGGAATATGGCATGGCAACTCGCGGGATTTAAATCCGATAGAAAATCTGTGGAGTATTTTGCAGGAGAAGCTGAATGGGATGAAGTCCTCAACGAATCTCCAACAGTTATCGGCGAATCTCAAAATTGCCTGGGCTAATATCAACCCCTCGATCCTGGAGAATTTAGTGGCTGGGATGCCAGCTCATATTGCTAAATGCATACAATTGAATGGAGGATATATTGGTAAATAATGGTTAAGATCTGATACATTTAACCTATAATAAGACAACATAGAAACATACGACAATAATTATGGGACACCCTGTATATCGTTTTCTTCTTAACCCAAGTGGAATATCTGGAGTACAGACAAACAATTCCACCCTTGTCTCAACTATTAAGAGATTATTTTTGAGATTATTTCCTAGCGAATTTTCAGATACTGAATCGCAATTCATAAACGTTGAAGGGATATTCGAGGAGAGTAATGCTGGTCAAGAAGCTCCTTGTGAAATTGTACACAACTTCACAAGCCCAGGTCTCATGCAACCTACTAACCTAATGCTGGTTGAACTTGAAAGTGCTATTCGCGAATCAACAACTACCACAAACGTCAAGATTCCCACTCAGACATTAGATCAAATTATAAGTGATGAGTTGGATCTCTTCAGAAAGACTGGTACAAAGTCAAAAAATCTCACCTTAGTCTCGGAAGCTTTGGACACAATACCTCCAACTAGCATAGAGTCTGAAAGAGCGTTTTCGGCTGCTGGTCTCTTCATAACAAAAATACGATCTAGATTAGCTGATGATACTTTAGATAGTTTATGTTTCATCAGAAGTTATTTCAAGAATCAAAAGAATTAGACTAATATATTACACATCATTACTTATTTTGTCATTCGTTTAGATTAATTAATGTTCGTTGAATTAGTCAATTATCTTAGGTAATACATGTGAAAGACAGAGGTATTATTTGTAGGCGGATATCCGGATATCCGGATACTCTGATGAAGAAGTATTCGGTATTCGGATATTTGTGAAAGACGGATAATTCCAAACCCTATGCTAGACCTCGCTGCTGACTTCACACTCCTCGCTGCTGACTTCACACAGTATCATATACAGGGTGGCTCATAAGTTCTGATACAAGCTTCATTATGTATAAAATGATTAAAGCTCAAACAATCTTGGCTATTATGATCTTTAGAGATTGTAATTCGATTATTCTCAATGATTTAATAGATTTATCGAGTCTAAGACCTGGAACTGTGTTTTGTATGGTGAGTTTTATTGGGAAAAAAAGTGTCCTGGCACGCAGCGAAAATCGAGAATCAAGATCGCTACTTCTGTAAAAAATGTCTTTATAATCGATGTCCTATGACGATTTAGCACCAGATACCTTTCATTCACCATGGAAATATTTCATAAATCCATTGATTCATTATCAGAAACGAGAGAAAGTTATTATTTCACGAGTTCAAATTAGGTACATTTTACAAAATCTCCCAAATAGCACTTCTTTTTCACATCACCAAAAATCTGATCCAAATGGTTCTCAATATGTTCTGATAGGGATACAGACAATTCGTGACATTACAATTCGTGACATTGCTATTCGTGACTATTCAACATAGAATTGATGAATTCAATGTTAGAATGTGAGAATGAATTTCTCTCTCGGGAAGTAATTCTTTTAGTTGTCATTGTCTCTCATCTTTAATTAATCAATAAACTAGTTGAATGAAACACTTTAATCTCAACTAATGATTGTTTACACGACTACAAGAATGTCACGAATTGTAATGTCACGAATTGTCTGTATCCCGTTCTGATATAAACATCCTATATTTCTACAAATTTAGAATATTCGAGGGGAATGTGAGAGCCAATTTTTCGTAGAATTGAAGACTCTAGAAAGATCATTTGAAAAGGAGTGGGTCCTGATACTCGATTTTCGCTGCGTGCCAGGACACATTTTCCCCCCATAAAAATCACCATACAAAACACAGTTCCAGGTCTTAGACTGGAAAAGTCTTCTAAAATAATTGAGAATATTCGATTTAGAATCTCTAAAGACCATAATAGCTAAGATTGTTTGAGTATAAGAAATTTTGTACCTAATGAAGCTTGTCACAGAACTTATGAGCCACCCTGTAGTATATTGATCTGAGAATAATTTCTGTAATGTGGTTGATTAACACAATTCAAAAGCGACGAAACGAACCAGAAATGTAATGTTGTACTTATTTCTCTGGAAACTTAATTTATTGAGATCGATTTACAGTATATGATGAGACTGTCTTATGAGGAGTGGTAGAAGTTTGGTGGTTTTAATGCTTTCAATTCTCTTGGCTCAAGTAGGATCATTATACGTACTAGACTAGTATAGTTAAGTATAGTTAACCGAGGAGTTCGGATAACTGAGGTTCCACTAGATCAGCATGGAGTCTGCGCTTAATAATGTATATTATTGCTCTATTGGAATCAATGATGAGTAGGCTAATACGTTGTACGTAATATAGTACAACCAAAAGTATGCATATTTGATCGTAGGTTTGTACTTCTCATTTCTTTACTGTAAATCAATACCTACACACATGGCAGAAGACAAAATCAATTCTCGTGTGGAAGAGCTCATCAAATGTCTACACCTTCAGCCACATCCTACTGAAGGAGGCTACTTCATTGAGAGTTTTCGCTCCAAGGGTACTTACGAACTAGATCGCGGTATGCGAAACTATTCATCTATGATATACTATCTACTCAAAGACCAAGATGTTAGCCCGTGGCATAAGCTGAAATGCGATGAATATTACAGTTTCTATGAAGGATCACCCCTCAATGTGTTTCTAATCCACCCGGGATCTGACAAAATCGAGGCTGTACTCTTGGGAAGAGATGTCTCCCATGGAGAAGTGTTCCATGTGGAGATTCCCGCTGGTACTTGGGTCGGTTCCTATCCTTCAGAAGCGCACTCTTATTCCCTTATTGGAAACCCTACTGCGCCTGGATTCGATTATCGCGATTGCGTTATTGCTACTCCTAAGGATTTGGAACATATAAAAGATCAGAGAGTTGAAAAACTTTTAGCTAAAAAATAATTTCACCGCGTACGTATAGATACCAAATATTATTTCATTTATCGCTTATTTATTAATTTAATTCAATCAATCGACCAAGTATTTATTAGAATGATTGATTAAAGTAGCCTAATATTTCTCGATTTCCACAGGATTTTTGATGGTTGGGATACAACACCCAGCTGGGGGTCTGACGCTCTAAGGCCTGTCAGGCCAAAACTGATCCCCTAGCAAATTTGGTCCCCCCGGACTATTTTGGGGCGCCAAATTTGGTCGCTAAATTTGGTCCGGGGGACCAGTTTTGGTTACCAACATTGGTCTGGGGGACCAGATTTGGCTGCCAAATTATTCCGGGGGATCAGTTTGGGTCGCGAAATTTGGTCCTGGAACCAGGCTGGCAGCCAATCTGATCCATATGTATTTTTATCGATTAATTTAGTTGGTGGTATAATTAGTTTTTAGAACAATATAAATTTAAGTAAATCTAGGACCTATACAATGCTATAGCTGGCCATTGACTTGAGAGGCTGGTTGTGGGCCAGGTAGCAATCAGAGTTGAGACCCTGATCTAATCGTTACAGATACTAACATATAACCAGACTTTAGTGGTGGGACCCGGTGTAGCAGCCCAGATTAACCCCCATCCAGTTTAACCCCGACTATAATCTTGGCTAGCCCAGTTTAACTCCAAGGTATAATCTTGGCTAGCCTAGTTTATACCCCAGGGGTTAAACTAAATTAGCCCAGAATATCCCGCAAAGGTTAAACTGGGCTAGCCTAGATTAACCCCTGGGTATAAACTGGGCTAGCCTAGTTTATACCTGGGGTTGATTTAGGCTAGCCCAGATTAACCCCCAAAAGGGGTTAATCTAGGATAAAGGGTATAATCTGGGCTAGCCTAAATTAACCCCAGGGCTTAATATGGGCTAGCCCAGTTCATACCTGGGGGTTAATCTAGGCTAGCCCAGATTATACCCAGGGTTAAACTGGGTGGGGAGGTTGATCTAGGCGGTTACACCGGCTCTCAAATACCCGGGTATTACCCGGTTCCTAAATTTATATTGCTATTCAAAACCCGGGTATTTCAAGTCAGAGGAACCGGGTAATTGAAGCCAATTAACCAGATGTTACACGATGAATACCGTCAAGATATAGCAAGTTTATGAGAATGGAACAAGGCGTAAAACTACCTGAGTAAGCATACAATGCAACAGTAGTTATACATATCACAAGTACTACATACGTAGGATAGATATAATTTTTTCAAATTTTAAGTATTGATAATCTAATTGACTAATAAATAAGATTAAGCTATCGCTTTATTAGTCAAGGGGATTTTGGTAATTAGATCTGAGAGAATGACGAAAATGCTCAATGTGAAAATCCTCACCTGTTGTGGTGACAGCACAAGTGTTCTTGGAAATACACAAAATTACGATCGAGTTTAAGCGACTCTTTACTCGATACATTAGTATTCTAGAAGGGCACTTCAAAAGGATTGAAATTGGGAATCCTGAATACTCCTGTAACAGACAGCTAGCTATGAAAATTATCCATTCATTGTTAGCAACGATATTATTTATCTACAAGTATTAGTATCCTAATGAACTACTATGTGTTACTCAAATTTCATGCTAAACCGGTAAATTTGGGATAGATCTCAAGGGAAATCACTACAATCGCAATGTCTGCATTGTGAGTTATAATACCCAAGTATTGTGTCACAAGAGAACCGAGAACCGGATCTTAGAATTTGAGGAATCATCGACAGCGCTATAACCAATGTATGCAAAAACTACAGTATTAGATCTGTTCGTTGTTGTTTCGTTGTAATTGTGAGATCAAAACTTTGATTATGAATAAAGGAGTGCTCATCGCATTGTAGAATCCCAGTTTTGAATGAGACTATTCTTGTGTTTGTTTTATAGTGAAAATGTCATAAGTGTCAGAAGTTCGCCATTAATTTTGTCCTTTGGAATTGTTACCCTGTGGTGAGATGTCCCCCGAACCTATGGCACTAGGATGATGAATCCGTGAGACTTCTAACCCTGGGGTAACGAATACTGTGGGGACGGCCGGCACACCGACATAGGTATATACTTTGTTCATTTTACAATTGATGGATACCAAGTTTCATAGTCATACATACGTTTAGTCAAATGTACTCTAGTTTTAGTAAATAACCGATATCCTCGTAAATTTGAATGTTTCCAAGTGATAGAATCCCGACAGAATCCAATGTTTCGGTGAACTCTTTTCACCCAAAGTATGGCTGAAAAGCAGTGAATTGAGCATCTAATTTCTGTTTAGAATCTGTTCGCACAATGAATTATTGTTAGGCATGATATTATCATACATAATCGGGGTCTTACGACCTAACTATAACTTATATAAGTATGGCGTGAGGAACCACAGCTAGAGAGACCTCCTAGAGTGATAGTAACGTTATCACATCATTTAAGGGGAGGCTTGCATTAGTGTAAGGGACTAAATGGCACAAAAAATTGCCCCGGACCAATTTTGGCTGGGGGAGACCACTTTTGGCCGGCTAAAATTGATCCCCCCAAATTATTTCGTGACAGGCCCCAGTGGGATCCAGGAGCAAATCCCCTGGAGCTGACAGTATGTGTCTCATAATATGACCAGATTTAATATAAATTTAATATTAGTTTATGGATTATTAGGCTTCCTTCGGGCAATTTAACACCTGAGAAATGAAATAATGAATAAAAGTAAATTTTGCTATATGGTGTATATTCCTTTATTACGTATTTCCATACGTATAATATTATTTGAAATTGTTGGAACCATTCGTGAACTATTAAATATGTTCAATGGTGACGTCATTGCCACTTTTGAATTTTCTGAATATTCAATTTTAAATATCTACGATTTAGTCGGTAATAGATGCCTCATTCCAAAATGAAATGTTCTCCATCACGCTTCGCAGTTGAGAAATGCGCGCTCATATTCAAGAATTCGTCTTAATATTCTAAGAGAAATTATTTAAACAACAAAGCATGGGTGTTACTTTAGCAGCGGATTCGCCGTGTCGCACTTAAATGTTAATAACTTTATGAATTTAGGTCCAATTTGAAATCTGATGATATCAACGAGTAGAGGAGGTCTGGACGTTTCATAATCTCAGTTCAAATCCCGAAATATCCAGTGATGACTTAGCAATTTACTTTTTAATTTTTGTCACGGTTTTTCTTGAATATCTCAAAAGTTATACGAGCTATCGAATCTATCTTAGACACATATGTGCTCCAGGTCTGGACGTTTATGTAGTTAAAATTTTAAGTCGATAAGTTAAGATTTAGCGAATTTATGGCTGATTCAATTTTTCATAGTTCATAAGTGTTACTTTAGCAGCGGATTCGCCGTGTCGCACTTAAATGCTAATAACTTTATGAATTTGGATCCGATTTGAAATCTAATCATACCAACGTGGAGAGGAGGTCTGGACGTTTGTGTTGTTAAATTTTGAAGCTAATAAGTTAAAATTTGGTGAATTTGTGGTCGGTTCAATTTTTTACTGGTTGTGATATCACTGGAGTTGTATCTATCAGTAATATCTACTTTTAATCACATCAGCGGCCGTATTCACTAAGAACTTAAGACCGATCTTAAGATCGATCTTAGTGCTTAAGTCTTAAGTTCGATCTTAAGTCGTATTCACTAAGAATGGTATTCACTAAGATTTAAGTTCGATCTTAAGACCGAACTTAAGACCGAACTTTAAGCAACCTAGGGAGGTGTCTTAAGTATTGGAATTGATTCGATTTTCACTAATTACTCCATAAATGTTGTTCAAACTTACTTCTATCGAACATTTAATCTACCTTGATTGATATTAGACTTCAAATAAAATTTAAATATTTAAAAAACATTTCTCCTTATTGTGTGTAACATCGCAACATGTATCACATGCTATATTCGTGGCAAATTCTTTTTGGATTTGTATGAATAAACAAACATACATTCTTTGATCATATAATCATTCCAATATGCACAATTATAGAGACAGGCTTTATATATTGATTCACATGACTGATAATAATCACTTTGATCCTATTTTCCTATTCACAATGATTTTTTCAGTCTCTGACGTTTCAATCTATAATAGTCCCTCTGCTCTTCATCAACCTGCTGTAATGGAAGTAAGTCTGCAGCCTTCAAGAGTTCGACCGAATCATCTTGCTCATCAACAGTTCGCCTTCTCTTCCGACTTTTCTTTGATGGCTTACGAGTATATATTGTCGGGATTTCAACTTCTGGAGACTCTAAAATTGGAGTATCTTCAAATTCAACAGGACCTGCAGCTGATACTGTTGATGCTATTGGAATTTCATTGTTCTCAGCTGGTGCTTTGAAAAAGATCAGCAGCACCTGTAATTCCGCTAAAAGCAAGGGTGTTTTGAAACATCTCTGTTACCCGATCTGCAGAGTCAGAAATACTTCTATCTGCTGATATAATTGCATGTCCTCGTCTTCTACCTGTCCAGCAATGTTTGTACCCCCTCCAGTCTTTCTGGCTTCCTGTCTTTGTCAGCAGAATTCCTGAGCCTCTCAAAATCTCACCTGCTGATTCAATTTCATTAATGAGACTGCACTCTTCTTCTCTGGTCCAATTTGCTTTGCGGGATTTGTCCATTTGGTTTGGTATTGTTAATGCAAGTACTCAGCAGCAATTTATATACACGAGAGGACGCCGACTTACCATAACCACTAAGACACCAATTATTTTCGTAACACCAAATGACGCAGAAATTTTACCGTCAATAGAGTTCAATTTATTGTACTTCTCATATCCAGTGTTTAATACTTTGTTTTAGAGAGGTTTCATGTTACAATATACAAAGACACGTCGTTTATATGTTTTGTTTAATATAATATTATGAATCCATGAGGTATAACTTGTGCTCTTTGATAGCTCTTCCTTTGATATTGGCTAGTGTAGAATAATTATAGATTACATGCATAAAACATTGAATTTTCATAATAGAATTCAAAGTTAAAACAAAGATTTCACCACAGATATGTAAGAGACTCACTAGCAGGCATTCCAGGCGTACAACTACATAGATAGAAGCTATGTCATACAGGAGTGGGTTAATCAATCTTCTTTGCTCCTAATATTGACATTAATTGCCCCAATTTTGAACAAAAAAGAAGAAATATAGTTTATTTTCACTAGATCAATAATAAATGACCACTTACTACCATTACAATATTATAGTTCAGTTTTGTATTTGATTAGTATAATGCTATATTCTAATCATATTAACCCTAACGTTATTTCTAAGTTCTATCTTAAGATCGATCATAAGATCGATCTTAATTCTTAGTGAATAGCTCTAAGTTCGATCTTAAGATCGATCTTAACTAAGATCGATCTTAAGACTTAAGATCGATCTTAAGACTTAAGATCGATCTTAGTGCTAAGATCTTAGTGAATACGGCTGCAGATCATATTTTTATTGTTTAATTCGGGGTCCAGCACTAAATTTCCAGCCATTTGATATATATATTGACCATATTTGGAGAATGTTTAGGTTGGCCGTTCCTAGCAACGGCAGGAATGTTGAAAAATTCGATCTCCAAATTTTGGAGTAACCATATCGAGTGACCCCTTGTTCTTCTCGGCTAGGTTCAGCGAGTACGAATATGCTATTTAGAACGCTCTAATATATCATATGTGGAATATATGAAAGTTTTGTG
>OY725490.1:3698330-3729332 GCA_963281255.1 Aphrocallistes beatrix
GGTACACCTATATTCTATAATTGTTGTGGTAAGGCGAAGTCATGATAATTATCTGTGAAGATAAAATACAAGTGATATACGAAAAGTCTGTATCCCTGAAAGAATGCACTTTAAAAATTTCCAATTGTCTTCTCACTAATTTATATGACACTGATAATGTAGGTGCAATATGTATTTTATCTTCACAGATAATTATCATGACTTCGCCTTACCACAACAATTATAGATGATAATTATAGATAAATATAGGTGTACCAGGGTTGCCGTGGGAATGGAATTTTAATACCCATCCCCATCCCATTCCCACAGGATTTCTGTGGGAATACCCACAAAAACCCACAGAACCCACAGGAAATAGGGGCGTAGCCAGTGGCTCCGACAAGGGCCTGCCAGGGGCTACGGTCCGTCTTAACTGGGCCTGCAGGAACATTTTCTGGGCCTGTAGGATATTTAGTGGGCCTGCGGGCAGGCCCTGCAGGCCCATTGGCTACGCCTATGATAGGAAACCTCACAAAAAAAACACAGAAACCCATAAGAAAACGGGCTTGCCTAATTCCCTGGACTGGACGGCATCCCGTCCAGGGAATTAGGTATCTCACCCGTCCCGGAAATTAGGTACCTTTTCTGTCCCGTCCGGGAGATTAGGCATTTTGACTCGTCCCGTCCCGGAAATTAGGTACCTGATGGTTCCGTCCCGTCCCGGAAATTAGGCATGCTCCAAGAAAACCCACAGAACCCACATGTGGGAATACCCATAGGCTTAAAGTAATTCCCATTCCCATCCCATATGGGAATACCCATGGGAAAACCCACAGATTCCCATTCCCACGGCAACCCTGGTGTACCCATCTTGTCACGAAAAGTCTTGTCACGAAATGTCCTTGTCATGGAAAGTCTTGTCACGAAATGTCCCTGTCACGGACATACAATTATTCTCACCAGCTCAGACAGATAATACCTCGTGGAGAGGAGAACTTGGTGATAAATCCATTTTACTTCTGTTTAGATATAGCTAGCAATATTCTAATGACGGATTCGGCTACTAATTTTGTGTTAATCTTCTCTAACAGAGGAGAATTGATACACAAATTCGGTAAAAAAGGAGGAGATAGAGGAGAGTTCCTTGAGGCTAAGGGAATAGCTCTAGACTCTGAAGATAGAATAATAGTAGCTTCTGAGGATCCTAATCATTGCATCCAACTATTCTGACTTTAATATTCGTTTACTGTATTGTTACTAGATAAGTTTTCATTATTGATAAGCATTGGTTTGCATGGAACTATGATTTCTACATTTGACTCATTATTTCTTTAAATTCTCAAATACGCTACGAAACGTTCGACGTAAGAAAATCAACTTCTATTCCCTTGGTTAGTGTTTTGTCTTCTAATTTTATCATTTACAAATATAATATGTATGTGACCACTGCTCGTTGGAAACTTGTTCTATCACCTAAAATGACTGAGTTATAGTCGAAAAACTGAAATTTCAGATTATAAAATAAAGGTGATAATGACGTCATAATTCCAAGATGAGTCGACATTTTCGTCTGAGGTCAGAACTTAGTGGAGCCATAGCCAAAAGACACCAACGTGCCAAAAATCAGCTTTCTGTGCCTGGCAATTTCTTCCATCAATTCGTTGCAGATATATATATATACACCGTATACTATATACGTGTATATATATATACAAGCGCACTTCGCTTGCTTGCGCTGCGCGGCTGGCGGACACTTCGTGTCCGCGGGAGGCTCCCTTCGGTCGCCTGGCGGTGACATTGGTTAATTATAAGGGAGATATCATCTCTAAATATGTCCATCTTAGTTTTAAAATCGATTTCACTCGAAAAGTCACAAAATTTGTCAATTTTTAAAATTTTGATGAGTAATGATGACGTCATAACAAAGTGATGAGTCATCATTTTTTGATGATAATTGCATCATATGTGAGGTATGTTAGTATACAGATTCTATTGAAATTTCAGCCTTCTATCTCCTATAATGGCTGAGTTATGCCCGAATAACTGTGTTGCTTAACTTTTTAAAATGTGACAATGACGTCATAATTCCATGATGAGTCGACATTTTGCTCTGAGCTCAGAACTTACTGGAGCCATAGCCAAAAGACTCCCACATGCCAAAAATTAGCTTTCTGTGCCCTCCAGTTTCTTCAATCAATTCGTTACAGAGATATATATCCTTAATATTAAAACTCGATTATTGTATATTTATATATACAAGCGCGCTTCGCTTGCTTGCGCTGCGCGGCTGGCGGGCACTTCGTGTCCGCCGGAGGCTCCCTTCGGTCGCCTGGAGGTGACATTGGTTAATTATAAGGGAGATATCATCTCTAAATATGTCCATCTTAGTCTTAAAATCGATATCACTCGAAAAGTCACCAAATTTGTCAATTTTTAAAATTTTGATGAGTAATGATGACGTCATAACAAAGTGATGAGTCATCATTTTTTGATGATAATTGCATCATATGTGAGGTATGTTAGTATACAGATTCTATTAAAATTTCAGCCTTCTATCTCCTATAATGGCTGAGTTATGCCCGAATAACTGTGTTGCTTAACTTTTAAAAATGTGACAATGGCGTCATAATTCCATGATGAGTCGACATTTTGCTCTGAGCTCAGAACTTGCTGGAGCCATAACCAAAAGACCCCCACACGCCAAAAATCAGCTTTCTGCGCCTGGCAGTTTCTTCAATCAATTCGTTACAGATATATATATATATATATATATAAACAATAATCGAGTTTTAATAGTAAGGATATACATATATATAATATAATACACTCGACTACGCTTAATAAGGTCACATCGGTCAGAGGACATTTTGACCCGATTAAGCGGAGAACCCTATTACCCGAAAATATTTTGACTAGCTTCTATGTGTGAGAGCTATTCCGGTCCTGCCAAAAGTGAATCGATTAACTCGGCAATTAGTACGCACTCGGTATATATAGTCCAGTCAAACTATGGTTTGAGTTGGAACAAATTGCAACAAAATTTATTTCAGTGGTAAATTAACGAGGGAAGGTACTTAAGTGCTTCTTACCCGAGTTCTACTGTGTATCAAATTATCAGCCTTGATTATATAATATCAATTGATGAATTTATCCTTACTACGTATTAAAACTTGAGTATGTATATATATCTATATCTCTGTAACAAATTGATTGAAGAAACTGCCAGGCACAGAAAGCTGATATTTGGCATGTGGGAGTCTTTTGGCTATAGCTCCACTAAATTCTGACCTCAAACGAAAATCTCGACTTATCATGGAATTATTACGTCATTGTCACCTTTTTTATAACTTGAAATTTCAGTTTTTCGACCTATAACTCAGCCATTTTAGGCGTTAGAAGGCTGAAATTTTAATAGAATGTTATATTAATATATCTCAAATATGATACAGCTCCATCAAAGAAAAATTGGCAAATTGACAAATTTTGTGATTTTTCGTGCGATATCGATTATAACAGTAAGACAGACATATTTAGAGATGTTATCTACCTTATAATTAATCAATGTGAGCCTAGCTAGGCGCCCAAAACTTATTTTTTATATTTGTTCACACTGCAAATAGTCATTACGAGGATATCTTTATTGTAAAAAAGTGCCCCCCAAATAATAGAACTCTGATTGCTTGTGACATTTCTCGACCACTCGACTAGTTATGTATGCTACAAGCCGGCACATTCACTCGGATAGTCGTACGGTACAACAGAAATTTTAAATTCGAATTTATTCCAGTTATGCAGAATCAGGTATTTCCTATGTAGGCAGTTATGTCCGTACGCGCGCTCCTGCGACATCTAACCGTCCGAATTTAACAAACTTTACATGTAGGATCTCTTGAATTTGTCTTTCCATATATTTTTTAGAGAAATTCCATCACTTCCTGTTTTTCTAAGCATTTATTCATATTAATAACCACTACAAAGCTTTTTCTATTCAAGGATATAAAAGTGTACTCCATGCTGTATTCTCCTGAAGCAACAGACATTTAGTGAAGCTATATATTGTATAGAAAAGGTTTGAAAATTTGTTTTCCATTTTTTTGGAGAGGCATGGAAATTTCGCTTAGATCTTCGAACTTAATCGTAGACTCATCATTTGACACCACAAGCCAATTTTCATTTTTGTTTACCATTGTTTACAATTGATATACATCAAGTAATTAAATATCTAAAATATGCTAGGAACTAGCAATTTTATCCTGGACAAAGGTGGTCCCCTAGCCAAAATTGGTCCGGGTCAATTTTTGTGCCATTTAATTGCTTATACGAGTGTAGTCCTCTCTTCATAAGATGTGAAGACGTTACAATCACTCTAGCAGGGCTGATATGGCTTCACTTCATACCTTATATACTAAGTCTTAGTAAATTTTTGCAACGGATATGGGTACTTTGGCACCATATTTATATATACTGGTAATACATTCCTAAGCTCTATCCTGCGTGGTTAATGATTTTAGGCAGATAATGTATTTTTCAACCATCTTCGACCGCATCCCTGGTCCATTTTTGAGATTTAGATGGCAGGTCTTATATACAGAGGGCTATGACGTACTTATTTTGGTAGGAATCAACACAAATGATTGTTTCATCCTACCAGCTCCATCTCTACTATCCATACCTATGAAAATTATTTCCATATTTATCCAATACTTGGAATATGTCGTTATTCCGGTCTCCAACAAAGATTTTACCAGTTAGGTCATGTACTAACGAATGGCGGATGCTTCATCCCTGGTTTCCCTTTGAATTTAATTATTGATCACACAGTTTCCGAAACCTAATGTTTTTGTGCATTTTATCTCACGAATTGCTATTATAAATACTCCAAAATCTTCACTTTGACTCTCCCATTCATTCTAAAATACTAAATTCCAATCAATCACCCCCTCACGAAATAAAAATGCCACTTTCACGTGCAATTTGATAATATAATCGGATTTCACTGTTCAGCACAATTTGTCACCTTTTTCCTTTGTACCAAATTTCGCATTTCTAGCACCTCCCAGTTATGCAATCAACTTGCACAAGCAAAAAGAAATTAAGTAAAATTTTTGATTATAAAGATTTCAATTCATCAGTTTAACTGGAATCTGAAAGATAGGATGTGGTTCTTGTATCAAATCAACAAATTTGAAAATTAGTACTAAAACCTTACTTATTCTAAATTACGGCAAATATAGTATAAAGTAAACAACATTGAAAGTAATTTCTGAGTGTAAAAGCAAGTTCCACAAGGAGATATCCTTTCAGAAACATGACACCACTCATGCTTCAAGGAAACTAGCCACAAACCTACCAGTCATTCTCTAATCAGTCTCTCCCTCTCACTACGACACAACACACACTATCAGCTCATGATACCAACAAACTTCTCATCTGCTATAAATATACAATCAGTAAACAATTCATTATTAACTCAAATCAAACAAAGAAAACAATCGATGGCTTCAAGATTCCCTGAGAGTGAGCCTTCCCTCCATTCCAATCCATTTCAAAGAGCAGAACTCCTCATCAAATCCACCTTCAACTCCCTGATCAAGAAACTGGAAGAGAGGAGGGACCAGCTGCTGGTAGAGCTGGATGAAATGAGTGCTAACTACTTCAGCAAAGAGGAGACGAGAAAGAAACAGATCAAGGATCTGGATCAGCTAATCAGAGGGATTGAAGAAGCGACAATAAAGCAGAATCCCATAGTCGACCTACAGAAACAACAAATTCAAAAGATTCAGAAAGAGAAAGAAGAATTCCTACAATCAAATCCTACCCCACTTCCCCAATTAGACACGTCTCTCCTGGGGGATCTACTGCAAAAGATAGAGATGTTTGGCTCTCTACAAGATGTAGCTCCCATATACCACACGAAAGTGCATCCTATTTGGTCTATAGGAAAGTATGGGAAGGGTAAAGTAGAATTAAATCATCCACGTGGTGTAGCGACAGATGAGAAAGGGAATATATTCATAGCTGACATGTGGAGCAGTAGAATTCAGTTAGTTAGCTTGGAGGGTCAGTTCATTGGAGAATTTGGTAAGGGAGAGTTAGGTAGGCCTCACTCCATAACTCTATACAATGATTGGTTGTTTGTAACTGATTGTCATTTGAATGAAGTCCTGAAATATAAAACACAAAACTATAAATTTGAACGTAAAAGTGAGTCAGAACTTAGTCGTCCATCTGGTATAACAGTAGATAATAATGAAGTTTTTGTAGCAGATTGCAATAATAGTGGAATAGTAGTGTTAAGCTTAGATCTTAAATTTATTAGAGAGTTAGGAAATAAGAAATTAGTACATCCACAAGATGTCAAAGTAAATGATAATAAAGTGTTTGTAGCTGATAATAGTAAACATCATAATGTACATGTATTTTCTAAGTTAGGAGATTTACTGAATAGTATTATAACCTTGAGAAGTGAAACTGGTAATATATTTATATGTTTTGATAAGTTTAATAATATTCTAATTAGTGATAGTTCAGGTAAAATTATACAAATATACACATTAGAAGGTCAGTTAATTCATAGTATCGAGTGTGACTATACTCCTGAAGGAATAGCAGTAACTCAAAATAATATTATTATATGTGTTGATATTTATTCTTGTAAATTTAACTTGTATTAAATTTTATTATTTACGTATTTATTTTTACTTTAATTTTGTAGTTGTTTACTTATTTATTAAATCTTGCTACCAGTATATCTTATTTCAACAATCAACTCAACTGTGAATGTTTATTCAAATTTATTTATTGGTAGAAATTTTGAGTTATTTTATATTGGAACTAATTTTGACATATCCGGCCGAGGAGCATTCAAAGTGAAATATACCTCAAAGCCTTTTTTCGAAGAGATTTTCTTTCCTCTGTCTAGAATTCCTACAGCCACTTTATTGCGTTTTGTTTACGGAAATTTAATGAATATTTTCCTTGATTGACAATTTATCTTTGTTGGTGTAGCGTAGATTTCTCAATCATTTCTATACGGAGATAATTCTAGTCTACAACTGTGTAATAATACTAGCACATAATAAAATCTTGTAAAGCGGTTTGATAAGGCTATTTTAGATTTAACTCAATAATCAATTTGTCGATCGACATATTATTCCTAACAAGCGCGCTTAGCTTGCTTGCGCTGCGCGGCTTGCGGACACTTTGTGTCCGCAGAGTCGCCCTGCGGGCGCCTGGAGTTACTCAATCTAGCCTATTTTGAAATTTGCTTACTTTATATAAATATTGTAAACAAAAGTTAACAAATAATTTCTCATATAGATCCGAAAATATAATATTCTTAATCTACACCCCTAAAACCCCATGTCAACCGTTGGAAGCCAGTCTCTAGCCAATTTTTGTAATTTGTTTACTTTATGTATCTAATGTAAACAAAAGTATACATATAATTTACCATATTGATCTGAAAATGTAATATTCGAACTCTAGACCCCTGAAAACCCCAATACAACCGTTGGAAGATAGTATCTAGCCTATTTTTAGAATTTGTTTACTTTATGTATCCATTGTAAATAAAATTAAACAAGTAATTTATCACATATATTCGAAAATATGATATTCGAACTCTACACTCCCGAAAACCCAATGTCAACCGTAGGAGGCTAGTCTCTAGCGAATTTTTAAAAATTCATCAAATGGTGCTAAATATCCTTACTATTAAAACTCGATTAATGTTTGTGCATGTGTGTATACATGTGTATATATATATATATATAAGCGCGCTTCGCTTGCTTGCGCTGCGCGGCTGGCGGACACATTGTGTCCGCAGGAGGCGCCCTTTGGGCGCCTGGGGTCACATTGATTAATTATAAGGGAGATAACATCTCTAAATATGTCTGTCTTACTGTTAAAATCGATATCACTCGAAAAATCATCAAATTTGTCAATTTTGAAATTTTTGATGCGTAATGATAACATCATAACAGAGTGATGAGTCATCATTTTTTGATGATAGTTGTATCACATGTGAAGAATATTAATATACATATTATAGTAGTATATACAGTATAACTCGGTTAGTACGTACTCGGGATACAACGTACTTCGGCTTAGTACGTACTCATTTCTCTGAACCAGAATTCATTTATTATATAGATTCCTATGTAATATCAACTCGGTTAGTACGTACTTTTTCCCGCTTCCCGGAGGGGTACGTACTAACCGAATTCTACTGTATATATATACAGTCGACTCTCGTTAATACGAACACGGATAATACGAACAGGTGTGTGCCTACGAGCACTTTGAATATGGTACGTAGCAGGGCTGTATCAACTCATTTTGAGTTGGTAAAAAACTCATTTTATAGGCACCAACTCATTCATTTATATTGTACCAACTCATTCAACTCATTTATTTGGATGTAACCAACTCATTCAATTCATCCAGCTTTATGTAACCAACTCAATCAACTCTTTCAACTCATTCAATTCTTTCAACTCATTCAATTCATTCAACTCATTCAACTCATTCAATTCATTCAACTCATTCAACTCATTCAATTCATTCAACTCATTCAACTCATTCAATTCATTCAACTCATTCAACTCATTCAATTCATTCAATTCATTCAACTCATTCAATTCATTCAACCCATTCAACCCATTCAACTCATTCATTTACAAATAATCTTCATTGCTAAGGCAATGCATATGGTTGATTAATAACGTAAGATGAGTTGGTTAGAACCAACTCATTTCTAAAATGAGTTGGTTGAACCAACTCATTTTGAATGAGTTGGTTCAATCAACTCATTTTGAATGAGTTGGTTGGAACCAACTCATTTCAGTGAGCTATCAACTCATTCAACTCATTCATTTGACCACTACCAACTCATTCAACTCATTCAGAAAAATGATTTGATTTTGCCAACTCAAAATGAGTTGATACAGCCCTGGTACGTAGTATGTACGTAGATAGATACTAGACAGATATTTCTCAATGAAAATACAGTCGAATCTCGTTAATACAACATGGATAATGAGTTCTCTATTTGACAAGTACAATTTCATACTCTCACGTAGTTATCACTATGTATATTAAGTATTTTGGACAAATGTAGCTATGTACGTACTTCGGTTAATACGTACTCCGGATAAGGAGTACAAATCTCCACGGTCCCTTGGTGTACGTGTTAACGAGAGTCGACTGTATACACATTAATCGAGTTTTAATAGTAAGGATATATACGTATATATCTGTATAACGAATTGATTGAGGAAACTGCCGGGGACAGAAAGCTGATTTTGGCATGTGGGAGTCTTTTGGCTATGGCTCCACTAAGTTCTGACCTCATACGAAAATGTCGACTCATCATGGAATTATGACGTCATTGTCACCTTTTTGAGAATTAGAAATTTCAGTTTTTCGACTATAACTCAGCCATTTTAGGTGATAGAAGGCTGAAATTTAATAGAATGTGAATATTAATATATCTCAAATATAACTATCATACAAAAATGATGACTCATCACTCTCTTATGACGTCATCATTGCGCATCAAAATTTGAAAAATTGACCTATTTTGTTTTTTATCGAGTGATATCGATTATAACAGTAGGACAGACGTACTTAGAGATGTTATCTACCTTATAATTAATCACTGTGGGCCCAGGCGCCCGAAGTGTGCCTCTGGCAGACACTTTGTGTCCCCCAGCTGGCTTGTACCATATAAATACTATTAAAATGGGCCTATTCTTGAGATTTTTCGATCAAACATAGAGATACTTTATATCTGATCTCAGATTCGTTAGTTAGACACTAAAATTTCTCAGTTTGGATCTTTCAACTTGAATAATTATTGTTATGAGTGATATTAACAACTTTGTGTCATTAATCACCATATTTTATAGTAATTATATTCAATGACCTATGTTAGGTTGTAAAGGATTATATTTACATGAAATAAAAAATTTATTTGAAAGTCTCTGAGATGATCATTTTTGAATGCGTAAATAACTAATCCTTACTATTAAAACTCGATTAATGTTTGTGTATGTGTATATATCCTTACTATTAAAACTCGATTAATGTGTATATATATATATATATATATCTGTAACGAATTGATTGAAGAAACTGCCAGTCATAGAAAGCTAATTTTTGGCATGTGGAGGTCTTTTGGCTATGGCTCCACTAAGTTCTGAGCTCAGAGCAAAATGTCGACTCATCATGGAATTATGACGTCATTATCACATTTTTAAAAGTTAAGCAACAGAGTTATTCGAGCATAACCCAGCCATTATAGGAGATAGGAGGCTGAAATCTTAATAGAATCTATATACTAACATACCTCACATATCATGTAACTATCATCAAAAAATGATGACACATCACTTTGTTATGACGTCATCATTACTCATCAAAATTTTTAAATTTGATAAATTTGGTGATTTTTCGTGCGATATCGATTATAACAGTAGGGCAGATGTATTTAGAGATGTTATCTCCTATATAATTAATCAATGATGACCGCAGGCGACCGAAGGGAGCCTCCGGCGGACACAAATTGTCCGCCAGCCGCGCAGCGCAAGCAAGCGAAGCGCGCTTGTATATATATATATATATATGTTACAGGGTATCTGTAAAATCAGGGTAATTGTAATTACCCTGATTTTTTTAGGGTAATTGTAATTACTTGTTTTTTTAGGTTAATTATAGTGACCACTCATTGTATAGTGGATCATTTGTATAGGCGCAACTTGGGCCATTTTCACATGTCCATCCAGATTTGCTCAGTCTGTAATACACAAGTACGGGAAACACAATTTAGCTCACCTAAGAGCAATTGTCCTATTAATAGGATTCCTCAATTGACAGTTGCATTGTAACAGGTAACATTGCCCACCCTGAATTTCCCCCCCTGAATTCGCCCCCTTCCATACTATAAGTTAACAATTATACCACCTAAGTACCATATTAGGAAGTGGAGTTTTCTAAATGTAATTGTGTAACTTATAAAACTCAACTGGTACATTAATGGGTGTGTTATATGTACTATGTACTATGTATTTTCTGAAATTCTACAAGTTTCAAATAGGCTGTTAGATGTTCTCATCTAGAAAATTATAATTGAATTTTAACCGGGGAATGGGGGATAAACCAGTTTTATCCCGTCCCATGCTCCCCCACTTATGGAGGTTATACTGTAATTACAATTACCCTGAAAAAGTCAGGGTAATTACAATTATCCTGATTGAACCAGGGTAATTACAATTACCCTAAAAAAATCAGGGTAATTACAATTACCCTGATTTTACAGATACCCTGTAACCATATACACATACACAATAATCGAGTTTTAATAGTAAGGATATATATCTCTGTAACGAATTGATTGAAGAAACTGCCGGGCGCAGAAGGCTGATTTTTGGCATGTGGGAGTCTTTTGGCTATGGCTCCAGTAAGTTCTGAGTTCAGACCAAAATGTCGACTCATCATGGAATTATGACGTCATTGTCACATTTTTAAAAGTTAAGCAACACAGTTATTCGGGCATAACTCAGCCATTATAGGAGATAGAAGGCTGAAATTTTAATAGAATCTGTATACTAACATACCTCACATATGATGCGACTTTCATCAAAAAATGATGACTCATCACTTTGTTATGACGTCATCATTACGCATCAAAAATTTTAAAATTGACAAATTTGGTGATTTTTCGAGTGATATCGATTAGCACAGTAGAACAGACATATTTAGAGATGTTATCTCCCTTATAATTAACCAATGTGACTCCAGGCGACCGAAGGGAGCCTCCGTCGGACACAAAGTGTCTGCCAGCCGCGCAGCGCAAGCAAGCGAAGCGCGCTTGTTAAAATAAAATACTATCGAGTTTCTCTACGGCTGTAATCTTATTCTGGCAATTAAATTGTATTTTTTGGGATGCATTATTTTGGAAAACCAATGGAATTAATGGAATCTATTTTTCCAAAATAATGCCATTTCGGGGTTTTTTTGCCAAAATAATGGTACATCCGTTTCTCTACACTTTAGCCGCATGATTTTCAAAATATATATCCAAAAATTTTTATTAAATTATTCCGTGGTTAGTAAAAACAAGTATTCCCGTACTATATGTATGCAACGCCGATACTCCTATAAACCCCAAATAAATATCAAATAAATACTTGTCCATATATTATTCCTACTTGGTGCAGAACAGTAATACTACATTCTAGTACATTATAATATTGTTATAATACTTTGTTTAAATTATACATATTAATATCTGCAATTCACTGCGTTCGATCAATTCAAAAAAATGAAACTCATCATTAAGTAATACGTCTTTTTATTATACCACGATTCGATATGTATATATGTATGTATGTATGTTAAGTTTAGAATTGAGACGTCGGCATGGGGGCAGGGGATATCGTCAAAGGAGGACGATGCCGCCCCTGGAAATTTTTAAATTCCCTCTAGTATTAATTTCATACTGTAAATGTCTTTTACTCGTAATTGATCTATGAGAATAAGATTTTGTCTAAGGTTGGTTATATGTGATTCATCCCTCCCATCCTAGGTTTAATGTTGCTCAGAATCTATTAATTCATAGTTCCCAGTGTTTCGTACTCCTATCAGGATTAATCAACTACGTTCTGTGACAAATATTGCATTTATATACCTAAACTAAATCAGAAGAATTTGCGCGGTGTTGTACCCCGTCATGGTATTTCTACCACTGATTAATTGTTCTGCTCCCGCTTGAGGAAATTCTTTACAGATTGAGTTTACCACGCTCGCAAACGAAAATAACATCGTCAAAGAAGGAAGATAAAAAGTATTGATATTATTTCAGTTCACTACATTTTCCGTATCCCAGAAATAAAGCAAGTCTGCACCAATGAAACAATGCTACATCTGCGAATTGTGGAACCTTGTGTGAAATTTTACTAGATAAAACTTGGTTCCATTACTCAAATATCTTACTAACAAGACTACGTATAGGCTATGGACGGCAGATTGTTAAATAATAAGTGATATACTTATGCCTTATAGGCGTGCGGGTGAATGTTTCAATGGGTCCACCATTCACCAAAGCTTCAATTAATATTTAAACACTTCTTAGGAGAGGAGTCACACGGGACACCAACATCGATTATAGAACTTTTCAACTATACCACTGTATTATATTGAAAGATTCATCCAATATCATCGTAGTATAAGAAGCATCTTTAAAGTTCAAACTGTGGAAACCCAAATAAGTTAGAGTTGTTATAAAACCCTGGCAAGTCTATTTAATATAAAATAATTTTCTTGTCCTTGTGCATTTTTAGTATTCCTATTCTATGACTCATGCTAGAAAGGTCTGCTATAATTAACTAATCACAAAACAGATTCCATCTAGAAGCCTGCTTTGTATGTAACTATAATGGCTGCTCTATTATAAAGTTTCACCAGGAAAGGCATAGTGCCCCATCTGTTGAAACAGTTCTATTCACACTTTCGTATAAAATGGCAAATTTAGAATAACCCTAATACATAATAAACTAGATTCGATCAACTAACATGAGGTGGGAATTCAAAGAAACTTGCTCTTTCGAAGCTCGCTGCAAGGAATCTGCGAAAATACTCCTGAAATATAATGACCGAATACCGGTGATTGTTGAGAAAGTACCGAAATCTTCCATTCCAGATATTGATAAGAAGAAATACCTCGTCCCCTCTGACCTGAGTGTAGCCCAGTTCATGTACATAATTCGGAGAAGAATACAGCTTCCACCTGAGAAAGCAATGTTTATCTTCGTAAACAAATCAATGCCGACAACAAGCACTCCAATCAGTAGCATCTATGAAGAGCACAAGGATGAAGATGGGTTCCTCTACATAGCGTACGGAGGGGAGAATACATTCGGAAATTAGACTGGCTTCCAATGGGATATCCACACATTTATTTTGTATCTTGTTTTGTGTTATGCCAGAGTGTCAACACTAGGTAATTGTGCCAGTTGAACACTTTGTATTTGTCTTTCACCATTATTAAATTTATTTCCAATAAGATGACAAAATTCAATATTATTGGGTACTACACAGCAAAAGGATAGTCTGCAAGAACGAAACGTTCCTAGTATAAACACATTATTTAAGTTTTTCAAAAGTAAGGGTCACTCGATAAGGTGGAACCTAAATTTGAGAATGGAATGTTATTATATTCCAATTTTTTAAATCTTTTGCTAGGGATGGGTACAGTCACGTAATCCCTCAAATATGAGGCTCGAATTTTTATGCTGATCACTAATTTCAAAATATAAACTCGGTTTGAAATAATTCGAAGAACTTATAGACGGCGAGAATTTCCCCTATATAGTATATAGCAAAATGGTCCAGAAATTGAAACTGAAATTGGGATCGAAGATGTGACTGAAAAAGATGGCACCTAACTTATTTGAAATCAACACATCAGAATTAACAGAGTTAGCTAGTGTTAGCTAAATGGTGGCTCGAATATTACACAGAAATACAATGTAACAAAACGCGAATATATTGAACTAAAGGAAATGGCATTAAATTCTAAGGCAATATAATCAAATCTCTAATATCAGATGTAAGGTCCAAATCGTTTGACAGTATCCTGGCACCTCCTAAACACAGATCCTGTAGATAGAACACAGCGAACTGCCCGGGAGCTACTGCGCGTATTGAGTCACCTACTATCTCCACACGCAGGCTGGATGCATTCCGCTCTTTCACGATGCAGAAGTACGGATGGCCTCGATACTTAACTTGCACAGAGCAGAGCAGTGGGTAGCTTAGCTCCAGATGCCATTCAGGACGCTCTATGATAAACTCGCTTGAATAGAGATCCATCGTATTGTCTGACACACGTATGACGTTATTCACTGGGTCCTTCACCACTACAAACAGGGCATTCGGTTTCCCGGAAATTCGAGCTCTCTGCCCAATGGTGTAGAACTGTTGTCCGATATGTTCGCCCATAAGCTTACCATCAACTGACACTGCCTTCCCAGGATTGTATGGGATATACTGTGAGAGGAATCTATGAAAAGTTCTTCGTTTTCCAACGAAACACAACCCCATACTCTCCTTACGAGCTAGTATAGGAAACAGACCAGCTTCCCGCGCAAGTAGCTGTACCTCATTCTTCAACATATTTCCAACAGGAAATAACACCCGCGAGTATACCAGTGGGTCGGTGAGGGCGATAAAGTAGGACTGGTCCTTCGTTTTGTCTTTGCCCCGCTTCAATCTATTCCCATCTGTCAGTGCGTAATGGCCGGTGGCTAACAAATCTGCTTCAAAGTTTGGAAGCTGCTTCAAGAGGAGATTAAACTTGATGTGTTTATTACACAGGACATCAGGATTTGGGTTTAATCCTCGGTTAACATCAGATAAGTATGGTTGAAACACTTTATTCCAGTATTGTTTGGTAAAATTTACGATTGAATAATCAATGCCGAGTTTCCTACACATCCAGTCTACATCTCGGTTGTCCTTTTCGAAGGAACAATACGAACCTTCCTCATTATGGTCCCAGTTCTTCATCAGGACACCGTGCACATCGTACCCTTGTTGCTTCAAGAGCAATGCACTCACTGACGAGTCGATCCCTCCAGACATAGCCAGTAGCACACGTATACGACGACTCATTCTACTTTTTAATAAACACACACTCGTGCCGCCATCAATTATATTAGGGTGGCGCATAGATCAACAAAATGTGTTCAGATGCATCTCAACTCATTATATTTTATGCCCAATGACGTATTGAGTTAACAAGCGCGCTTCGCTTGTTTGCGCTGCGCGGATGGCGGACACTTTGTGTCCGCCGGAGGAGCCCAAAGGGCGCCTGGGCTCACATTGATTAATTATAAAGGAGATAACATCTCTATTGCTCGAAAAATCATCAAATTTGTCAGAACTTAGTGGAGCCATAGCCAAAGGACTCCCACATGCCAAAAATCAGCTTTCTGTGCCTGGCAGTTTCTTCAATCAATTCGTTATATATACATATATTCGAAGGTAGGCTGAAATTTTAATAGAATGTGTACGTACGTATATTAATATTCTTCACAAGTGATACAACTATCATCAAAAAATGATGACTCATCACTCTGTTATGAGATCATTACGCATCAAAAATTGAAAAAAAGGTTAACATGGCATCATATCCTAAAAAAAGGTGTGAAAACCAGATAACTCGCAATCCACAAATAGTTGAGGTAACGCAACATGTCAAAGGACTCCAAAAATACTACTTCCTATTTAACAACGAGTGCACTTCGCGGCTGGCGGACACTTTGTGTCCGCCGGAGGCGCCTCTACATCGGTCAGAGGACATTTTGCCCTGATTAAGCGGAGAACCCTATTAACCGAAAATATTTTGTAATAGCTTCTAAGTGTGGAGCTATTCCGGTCCTGCCAAAAGTGGCTCGATTAAGCGGCTGACCCGATTAAACAGTTACCCTATTAAGCGGAGTCGACTGTATATATATATATATGGAGAGATATGGAAGAAAAATTGTCAACAGTATGTTTTGGATCTCACAGCTCAGATTTATACGTGTTCCAGCCCTCGGTATGCCCCATAGTGGCATAAGGGTACAGTAACTGCATTTACTGTTTATGCAGGAAGGAAATTAAATAATTGAATGAACGGTTTATTGCCGATGATTCATAACATTAAGTAAGAGGAATTCAACGGTTAGCTAAATTTCTCAGTATTAATCATGATAATATCGAAGTAATAGACTGTAATCATATCTGGAGCGTTATTAGCAATTCATTAGTATATAAAATGTGTTAAAATTTGATTTAAAATCTTAATCTCCTACAGCATCATCATCCGTAGTCTCAATATCAGCACTAGCAATCTGTCGTCTAATTTCTGTGAGTTTCTTCTCTAACTCATAAGTTCTATTCAACTCACGCTTCTCTCCAGCATAGGAACCATTGGAACTAGCCTCAGTTGGTAGGATAACTTCAGGCTCATCAGAAACAATATTATCATTGGAAGCAATATATTCTGTCCTATCTGAGTGAGTTACAGCTGTAAACTTCGTCGCATCATTAGACTCAGGCATACAACCACCTTTATTAGAATTCACAGCCAACTGTTCGCTACATTCGGTGCTATGTTTATCTTCACTAGAAATGCATGGTTCATTACAAGCATTGTCTGCAGCGCTATGCTGCTGAGTTAGAGAAGGTTTCATTCGATCAATGCATATGAATACTGGGTTAGATTCCCTGGGATTACTGGTGCATATCTGCTCAACAAGAGTTATCCTATCAGAAATAACACATTACACAATAGTGAAGAGAAGACCTACGCAGTGGGTATATCGTATATTGAGATAAGCTTACTTGTAAAAGGCATTCGGATTTAATCCTTCTAAAAATGCTTTCGTCTTTTCAGAGCTAACCTAAATAAAATGTAATCAAGTTTGTTCTGGTGCATAATTAACAAATTACTGTGTTAGTAAATGAAATGTATGACTATGACTACAGACTATATAGAAATCCTGGTCAAGTGGACCACAGGATCAGCACCCGACCCGACCCGCCCGGTCCACTAGTTCTATCTCTGATACGGCACCAGTGTGTTTCTCTGTATCCAATCTAGTACACTCACCGTCCCAACCTGATGCCCGTTGATACAGATGCTGAGCCCCGCAGTGCTAGGCTGTACTGCAGAACTGTACTGAGTCCATGTTAACAACAAACTGGAGTCAGATTGGACTGTGGCACGCAGATCGGTAATGAATTCTAACCCTAAATAAATTTATCATATCAGATTGTGAGAATTCTATCGGAGGATTACTATCGGAGATTAGTCAATAATTACCATTACATGCCAAATTGCCACCAAATATGATGCATGGACGTTGCTAATAAAGCCCCAACAACAATCAATATATAAGAGATTAGATGGATGCAAATTTAAGTTAGATCATATCTGTAGGACAGCCAGTATTACAACAATAAAATTAGCAGTTGACATCGATAGTAAAACTTCAGAACTCTAGCCAGAAAGTGTCAATATGTCTATTTCGCATATACAGTCATATGTCAACGTTTTGCTGGGTATGGGAGCATTGCATTTTCAGACAAAAGGTACTCCAGACACCTGGTAGCATATAGGGTGTTGAAGTTGTGTTCTAAAAAGACTCTCTTAAAGCTTTCGGGTAGATATTAAAACATTATAGGGGTTGGAACTTGGATGAAGGTCTACTTAGGTTTGGTAAATACAAGGCACACAACTAAAAGGTGAAAATGGAACTCCATCATGACTTGATTCGTACAAAATACTTTGAGGTACAACAATCATTATATTACATTTATCAAGTACTGGACTAGTAGAGTATCATAATCACACATTGATTATTGCAATTAAGTCATACGTATGTATAATTTGACTATACGAATTGGAGAATTTCAATTTATAACGAATGAAATATCATGTTTGTTATTAATAACTGGCTAACTGACTAATTGCTTAAGTTCCAAGTTTTGTTTATTTACAAGTTCGCTTCACTGGCTTGTGCTGCTGGTTTGCGGACCCCCTTTGTATTCTCGTCATTCTCTTTTTTATCAAATAATCAAATAATTTTAAAATAAAAAATTTCAAACAAATTATTCGCAATATTCTTCTAAATTTGATTATAGTAACTATAATCAGTGATAAAAACCGTCGAAAGTCAGTCTCTAGTATACTTTAGAAACTTGTTTATTTATGTATCTATTGTAAACAAAAACAAACAAACAAACAATAAAAATTTATAATTGAAAGCTGAAATGGCGAAAAGTAACAGAAAGATACGCCCTGATAAGATCACGTCAGACAAGCTAGCTATCCGTAAACTGGTTGATGCAACAAAATTTGATATTTAGGGAGATGAATTCACTATAGTAGTTTTTTTTAAAAAATGTTTGGTGGATTTCGATGGAAATCTGAGTGTGCTGCCTCTCATGCATGCCTGCATCAGAAAGAGCGTGCCCCACTGCTCTCCATATGTTGTGCCTAGTTAGACAATGGAAATAATAATAACAAGCGCGCTTCGCTTGCTTGCGCTGCGCGGCTGGCGGACACTTTGTATCCACCGGAGGCTCCCTTCGGTCGCCATTGATTAATTATATGGGAGATAACATCTCTAAATACGTCTGTCCTACTGCTATAATCGATATCGCAAGAAAAATCTCAAATTTGTCAATTTTTAAAATTTTGATGCGTAATGATGACGTCATAACAGAGTGATGAGTCATCATTTTTTGATGATAGTTGAATCATATGTGAGGTATATTAATATACACATTATATTAAAATCTCAGCCTTCTATCACCTAAAATGGCTGAGTTATAGTCGAAAAACTGAAATTTCTATCTGCTTGGGTGGTGCAGTGGTTAGGGCGTTTGAATACCAAGACTTAGGTCGCGGGTTCTAACCTCACTCTAGTCATTTGCATTTTACTCTCAATTACATTGCTTCGGTAATGTAATCTGAGCCTACACTCTTGCAGAACCTTAGTGAGCTGAAAGCACTAAGGATGTCATCTCGTTTAAAGGTAAAGTTAGGTCAGGTGCTATCTTTCTTGCCTACTGTTAGCCGAGTTTTTCTCTGTAACACGCCATCATATGCACACAGACATGCCATCATATGCATACATACACGCCGCATGCACACATTCAGCAACTATCAGTAGGTTTAGCACCTCACCCAGATTGTAAACCCCCTGAGAACATATTAGCATGGATTCGGGGGGTATATAAATCTATAAACTTTTTAACTTTAACTTAGTGGAGCCATAGCCAAAAGACTCTCACATGCCAAAAATCCGCTTTCTCCGCCCGGCAGTTTCTTCAATCAATTCGTTACATATATATATATATATATATATATATATATATATATATATACGTATATACAGTGGAACCTGTATATAACGGCCACCGAAGGGACTGGACAAAATTGGCCGTTATACACAGGTGACCGTTATATACAGGTGATTGTCTTAATCCCCAAAAGATATCAAAATAGTGCAATAAATATAAGTTTTTAGAAATCTATTACTTGAAGTAATTACATAAACCTGTTTATCGTTCTTGACAGGTCCTGTAATAAACACATAAAAAGTTAAAAAATGATGGCCGTTATAGACAGGTAGTGGCCGTTATAGACAGGTGATGGCCGTTATACACAGTTTTAGGGTCAGTAAGGGACTATAAAAGGGTGGCCGCTGGCCGCGTTGAGCAGGTGACCTCTATACACAGGTTCAACATTATGGAATTTCGGACGGGACTGTTCATTGGTGGCCGCTATAGACAGGTGACCGTTATATAGAGTGGCCGTTATAGCAGGTTCGACTGTATATATATATATATATATATACACATACGTACACACATACACATTAATAGAGTTTTAATAGTAAGGATAAGTACACGCGAAACTTCTGATATACTACAGTAGTAGGCGAACTAAGAACAGATATCAATTAATTAAAAAATTTGTATTTGTTGTGCAAATCGATTCCTCTACCAAATTGAATTTCAGACGTAGTACACCACATGTGCCATGCATCTCCCAATCCCAATTCCAATCCGGTTTGCAATAAGGCGAAACCAACGAAAATATGGATGACATTTTAGTAATTGCAATTTATCATATAGAGTATGTGTATAGTCGTACTCATTAGTTCGGGATTGATTCCCGGACATAAACTATTCTACCATCGGTTAAAACCTAATGCAAGTAGCTTAAACACTTGTTAAACGCATGCATCATATACGTGTCAAAGTATCAACTTATAAACGCCCACTGGGGGGTAGTAAATCCCCGTTGACTGTTAAGAACCCCTGAGTTAAGTGGTCATTCTTCTGCTAGTTCGTTCAACAACCCGCATCACAAGTATAAAAGAGAAAATTTCTTGATTAAATTTATATAGTCATACGTATAGTACGTATATTGGACAGAACATGTACGTTTAGTATTATTAATGAGTGAGAGAGAGATGAAGAGAGTAAGAAAGAGAGTAATTATTTGTTAGTTAAAATAAAATACTGAAATAGCACACCAGATAGAAACAAGTTCAGTGAGTACACGAGACGAAGTGATCAGGTTACTATCCAAATAGTACCACAGATTGATCCCTGGTCTAAGGCGCTTTGACAAACACTACCGGCTTAGGGTCAGGTCCCAGCTGCTGCATAGCGATGCGGGCGGACTCTCTGATGGCAGAGACTGACTCCTTCACGTGCAGGATTTCCTCCCGCTTACTAACGAGACGCTGGAGGTCCAGTGCTAGGGCGGACCTAGAGCTCTTCACTTTCCCATTCTCTTTCTCAAGCTCCCCCACCCTCTCAGACAGGTGCTTCAGTCTGGCTCTGGCCTCTCTCAGCTCCACTTCTCTGCTCCTCAGCAGCTCCGTCAGATAGGAGCTGGGCTGTCGTGAGATGTCGGCGCTCTCTTGCGCTGCTACTAGCCGATCAGTAGCTGCCTCTAGCCGCCTCTCGCTCTCCTGCAGACCTCGCTGCAGCTCGTTCTTCTCGCTCTCTAACTTCAGCACTCGTCTCGCCAGGTGGGCGCTCTGCCTTAGAGCGCGGGTTCCCTTCCCACTCACAGCGGAGTCGTAGAGTCCGAGGACGCTCAGCATCCGCTTGCTCTCCTCCTCATTCTCTATCTGCGCGGCGTCGTACACCGCCTGGTCCATGTCCTTCTCCAGGCCCTCGTACGACTTGACTCGCTCCTGCAGCTCCGCATTCCTAGCTTCGAGCTGGACTGTGCGCTGCGCATACTCCGAATCCTTCGCGTAGCATTGCTGCGTAGACACGTCCAGCTTCTTCCTCAGTTTATCCAGCTCGACCTGACTCTGTTTCAAGGTTGACAGGTACTCCTCCTGCAGCATCTGACTCTTCTCGAGCTCGAACCTGCTCATCCTCAGCTCCTGGTCCAGCTGCCCCACGCGCGAGTCCGTGGCTAGCTGGAGCTGTCTGTACTGGGAGAGAATGGACTCGTGTTTGCTCTGAAGCGCCAGCAGATCCCTTCTACACTGCTCCCTCTCCAGGACGGCGGACTCTCTGGACTCCCTCTCACACGAGATCTCTCTCTCGTGCATCTCCTTCGTAGAGCTCCTCAGTCTGCCGATCTCGCTCTCCGTCCGCTCTCTAAGCGAAGAGATCTCTTCCTCCAGCTTCTTCTCGAACTCACTCTTGAAGTTCTCTCTCACCTGACCATACAGAAGAATACGATATCATCTAGGTTAGGAATATGATCGAACAAATTAGCCAGACAGGACCAGTCAGTCCCACGGCTTATAACTACTCAGGAAGTGTGCTGTGTAGGCTGCGGGTGTCAGACCATTGACACCGGGAGACACCTGCCTGTGGCAATTTAATGAACGGATTAAACAAACGAACTAGAAAGTACTTAATTTATTTACAAATTGGACTGTAGTTACATGTTCCATAATGATACTGCTTGATTCATGTGGGATGCCCGAATCAATAATTTAGTAAGATTAATTCGTTCCATTTCAAAAGTTATATTTGAAATTATTATCCGGGCCTGTCCTAAACGGAACCCTGAGCAGTCCCATATCGTTCTGACCGTTGGTCATGAGTTGCTTGTAGTGACATTGTCTGACAACAAATGCACACTGCAGTATGAGTAAGCGAGAACTTGCCTGAATGAACTTATCGTAGAGCTGCTCCCTCGCCTCTCTCAGCTCATACAGCTCCCTCTCGCTCGCTCTCAGCCTCTCCTCCATTCCCTCGCAGCGCACGCTGAGCTCCGCGCTCTGTCTGGACAGGTAGGACTTGTCCTGTGTGAGGAGGGAGCTGCTCTGTCTCAAGGATATCAACTCCTCACTCAGAACACGGGTCTCGTCAGTGCGGGCTTTCACATCAACTTCCAACTCTGCCTTGTGCTGTCTACTCGTCTCCAACTCCTGTCTGAGCCTACTTCTGTCCTGCACCACCTCATCGTAGTTGCCCGCCTTGTACTCCCCACTTCTGACCTCCTCCCTCACGCCAGCGAGGGCAGCTCTCTCCTCCCGCAGCTCACCCTCTAGCTTCTCCTTAGCCTGGTTGAGGTGTATTAGCTGCGCTTGAAGCTTAGTATTCTCAAATCTGCCAGTCTCCAGCTCCTGCTTACAATCATCGAATGTGTGTCTCGCGGTTTCTAACTCCGTTTGCAATGATTTAGTGGCCTCGAACACAAACACACGGAGCTGGTCATGTATGGGGAGCAGCGTAGGAGGGCATTGCTTCAGTTTTGTATACTCTTGAAGTGTTAAAATTCGCGAGGTGTGGAGTTGAGTGGAGGCTAGTGCCTCACGAATCTCTGTCTCTTTCCCTTCTAGCCCTAATATCTTATCTCGTAGCTTCTCTAGCATGACGGACTGTTCTCGAGACTCTGTCTGACTCTTCTTCGTCGTGCTAGTGCCTGAGTTCTGCAACTGTATCTGCGAGATAGAGAATAGAAGAAACAGGTACAATCACACCCAGAGACTGTTTAGATTACATTTTAAATGTGCTTCTCATCGCACTATTCCTAGAACAGGAAGGGAGAATAATGGCCATATTCATTCATTCATTAAAATATAATGACTTGAAAAGGTGCAACTCTATAAACTCGTATGTACGTAAATGTTCACAATAATCTAGCCTTATCTTGCTACAGAATTTCCCGGAATGAATTCAAATGGCATGCAGCAGTTGCATCAGTCAACTCTCGTTATAACAAAGCCCTCGGGACCTCAATTTTACTTCGTTATAAGCAGAGTTTCGTTATTCCGAAGTGATTTGCATTAAAAATTAAGATTACAACCGCCAGACCCAAGAATCAATTCACATATCCGACTTTCTCAGGACTGGAATGCACTGCATAACCTG
The DNA here is from genome assembly GCA_963281255.1 of Aphrocallistes beatrix. NCBI lineage: Eukaryota > Metazoa > Porifera > Hexactinellida > Sceptrulophora > Aphrocallistidae > Aphrocallistes > Aphrocallistes beatrix. Next base: position 3,722,226 of record OY725490.1, read on the forward strand.
AATCAGCAAAGCCCCAGAGGACGCTATTTATACCTCTGTGGGGGGCATTTCACTCTCATTTCTCCATATTTGATGACGTGATGCTCTATGTATTCAACAAGCTAGAAGCGACTATGGGGAAGTGGTGCAGCTGTCAATTTCAAATAATTAATACAATAATGAGATGAGGAATAACACGGTCCAAGTTGGATGAGGGAGCTGAACAAAAGTTCTAGCAACTGCTGCCCCAGTACAGCCATGAGCTCAGCACTGACCTGCAGCATTCTTATCTGCGCCGTGGCTGCGTGCATGCTCTCCTCCCACTCCTCCCTCTCCGTGAGTCTGCGCGCCTCCTCCGTCTCCGTCTTCAGCCTCTGCTGCGACATCTCCAAGGCTAGGATCTGCAGTCTGTGCAGCAGCTCCTTCCGCTCCAGCTCCCAGCCGATCTGCTCGCGCTTCCCCTCGCGCCGCAGCCTCTCCAGCCGCTGCGACAGCTCAGTCTGACTGTGGCTGAGGGACGAAAACAGGTCGCTGGTGCATTCGCTATTGAGTGTGACGTCATTACCTGAGAGAGTGAGGGAGTTGGAGAGGTCTGTGAGAGGCCGCGTAGTGTGTAGAGAAGTGGAAATGTCAGAAAATAGACTTCCCATGCTCAGCTCAGGAACACTCATACTTCGATACGAGATTAGCAACAATGTAGAGCTATGTTACAAGAGTAAATCCAAGTTTAATGTTCCGATAAGAAACAGCAAAGCTCCCAAGTGACCCTCAGGCAGGTCAGACCCGCGGCTGACCCGCTATTAGTAAAACCCGCATTCGCGTTTGGAATTTGCATTTCTTCGTAATTGAATCTGATTCAAAAGCTGCTATATTCATTTCGAACTATTTATTAGTTTTTATGGGTATCATTTGTAAGCATACAATTATAGGTTCTAAATAGTATCAGAAATCACAGGAAAAAGCGTTCCAATGAGAATATTTTTTTAAATTTGTTTGGGAGCATGGCCAGAGTCCCTATTAATTCACATCTCCGATGCGAATAATTCTTAACAAGTTTTGGAAAATGACACCTACCTGGGGCCGGCTTGTCCAGCTCCCATAGTCACAAACCTTGCGACTAGGGTGCCCTCATTGGGCCCACTCAAACTATGAACAGGTAGACTCTCGCTGGAACGAACATGAATAAGACGAAACTCTGGATAAGGAGTGCGCTTTTTAAACACAACATTGGAGTAAAGGTGTAGTCATATGGATATAGTAGTAACTAAAACCGAAATTGATAATTCCGCGAAGGATGGCGCACAATGCACATTACCATTTTGGACTCTTGTATGTTTTAATTTGGTAAAATCGAACTGTAAGATTTCGCAAGATCGCGGGTAGGTTGTACAGCTGCGGGAGAGGGTCCATGTCATAGGGGCATCTCCTACATGAGCCGCACTAAAATTGAACATTTTATCCATCAAAGATTTTGTAGCAATACGTATAATGTGATTGTTGAATATTGATTCTCAAAATATCATCTAAACTAACCAGGTGTAAAGATTTTTGGGCGGTGAGGGGAACAAGCTACCCAGGCCCTCTTTTTGATTTTGCAATTGTTTCCATGTCACTCTGTCCCAGAATATATCCAAATGCTGCTTACACCCAGATGCTACTAAACTAATATTGATCGAATTATTTCAACTAATTCAAAGAAAGTATTCTCATCTAGCATAGACTGATTCATTACTTCGACGCAGTCCTTTTCATTCATGACATCTATCCCATGGGAGAGGACGATAATCCCAGCTAATTCTCCAGACGCTAAGAAGAAGGGAGGTGTCTGAAGGCCTGCCTCGCTCTCACATTTGCCTAAAGTAGGTCTTCGAGGGAACACTAGCACCAATCGAGTCGAATTGGACCGACTACAGACTACAATGTTATGAGGGATGTCCTTCTCAATTAGCACATCAATCAACCTAGTCAGATGATCTGAAACTTTCCCAATACTTTCCATTGTAACTTCAAATAGGAAACCTGGAAAGAAATACTCTTTCAAAAGCATGCACGTCTCTGTTAGCTTCTCCCCTCTAGCCTTACAAGAGGGTGGAGGGAAGTCAGGGTAGAGTAGGTGGAAGTGCAAATGGTTAACGGTTGCATGAGCAAGCAAGCTATTGCCGAGAATGATAAAGTTGGCTTCACTGATTTGGAAGGAGAGATGCAGCATCATTCGAATTGAAGTGGAGTCAAATACCTGGGGCTTGCACTCGAGGGGGTAGGGAATGAGCAGAGAGTGGTATCTGAAAATAGGAGACACATTGATGGCGATAACTAGATGATCTTGAGGGCTTTTAATAAACGGAAAAATTAAACGCAAAATTATTTCTTCAGGTTTCAGTTTGTTGAAATGGAACCCTTCAGGATTAAATGGTTGGAGTAGACCCTTATAAGGAGGTGGTCTCCGCCTCCTTTCGAATCTATCTTTATTATACGTAAGAATGAGTCCATAATTACCAAATATTTCTTTGAAATTCGGTGCTTCTATTTTATACCAAAGGAATACTTCTTTTTCTTTCCACAGGTCTTTGATTAATCGGTCAAATTCAGTATTTTCTCCGAATCTTAACTCCATTCCATTCGTTATAAAATTGTATTACAGATCTATATTAAAAATTAATTTGAATTAGATCTATCTGATATATTAACATCCAATTTTTCAGAATTTCATAGCGAGGTAGCGAGCAAAATAAATTACTTTCAAATGCTAAATCTACCAGTGGCGTAGCCAGGATTTTGTTTGGGGGGGAGGGTTCTGAGCGAGCGAATAAGGGAGTCTGGTGGACAAGCCCCCCCAGAAAATTTTCAAATCTTGGACGGGCCCCAGGCCTCTCAACTCTCACGATCTCATCGTGTATCACACGATTTCGAGTAAAATGTCACGATCTCACGACAGACCCCAAATCTCACGATTTGTCTCAAGATATCACGACGCTTCTATCACATCCCACGATTTGAGAGCTCTCTCTGGTTGAAGCCCTGATCTGATACGATTGTGTCATACAAATAATCATTATATAATGCCTCACGACAGAATCGCGAGATTTATGAAATCTCATGATTTCGAGCCCTCGCAGGTTGAGAGCCCTGGACGCTGAAATATCGATTCATAGCTAAGGAGCAATAATTTTGATATAATCTCATTATTCATTCATTTTGATGCATAAAAATCAAGAACAAAATTAGAAAGAGACGAACTAAAACAAAAATTCTCGTCTTCTATCAGGCGCCTGAAAATTTCAGCACAAATTTTGTTGATGAATTACATTTAGACAAATAGATCTAGCATCCGATACCTCTTTTTATTTAGAAATAAGGAAGATTATCTTTGTTATTTTACACTCCAATGGCTTGTATTTCTGAATTTATTTTCTATGGTGGATCAGATATTTTTCGTACTTAAAATGTTTTTGTAAATAAAAAAATCTCAGATACCAAATACAAGGCCATATAAATAAAAAAGTATTTGTAGTATTAAATAATAACAATATTTAGTATTATGAATTAATAACAGAATATTAGAAGCTGTATATGTAGACGTCCAAAAATGCCATTCAAAAGAAAATCGCAAATTAAAAATCATTGATTCAAACTCATCAGTGCACTTTTTTTTAGCAACTTTAACACTCACCTTCGTATTTGCACTTGTTGCTACGTAGATGTCAGACAAATTATGGAATAAATCAAGATGTTGCTTTTTAATACTTTCGATTAGCAATTAATGTTCCATCTTATAAACACTTTTTTCAGAAGCCCAATGGCATTTTGCATTATGGTGATATCATATGATTTATATTTCCAATATACTAATAAAATAAGTTTATATTTCTACAACAAAATACAGTCGACTCCGCTTAATAGGGCCACTGTTTAATCGGGTCAGCCGCTTAATCGAGCCACTTTTGGCAGGACCGGAATAGCTCTTACACATAGAAGCTAATACAAAATATTTTCGGTCAATAGGGTTCTCCGCTTAATGGGGGCAAAATGTCCTCTGACCGATGTGGCCCTATTAAGCGGAGTCGACTGTATATGTAAAAATACTTCTCCTAGCCTTAATATATCTGAAAATCGGCGGTAAATAAAAATAGTAAGAAAATCCGATTGAAATTAACATATAATTTGAATTTTTTACACCATAAATATTCTGAAATAGCAAGAAAAAAAATTCGGTTTCAACCTTGGTACTTTCTAGCTATTATAAGGTGAACCCGCAATTTGAGTTTCCCTGCTTAACAAAAATGATCAAGCAACATCTGCACACATTTCACTACACCTTTCCTGAAAGGTTGGTCCTTAATTAACAGTAAAGGAATTCAATGAATATTTACTTAAATTGTCAATTATACTTGACCCACTGTTAGTCGGAAACAGGGGCCTCATTCACTAAAGTTCTAAACTGAAATTCTTAGAATTTTTCTTAGAATCTAGCGAATTCTTAGAATTTTTCTTAGAATTTAGCGAATTCTTAGAATTTTTCTTAAATCTAAGAATTATTCTTAGAATTATTTTAAGTGGTATTCACTAAAGTTCTAAACTGAAATTCTTAGAATTTTTCTTAGAATCTAGCGAATTCTTAGAATTTTTCTTAGAATTTAGCGAATTCTTAGAATTTTTCTTAAATCTAAGAATTATTCTTAGAATTATTTTAAGTGGTATTCACTAAAGTTCTAAACTGAAATTCTTAGAATTTTTCTTAGAATTTAGTGAATTCTTAGAATTTTTCTTAGAATTTAGCAGATTCTTAGAATTTTTCTTAAAACTAAGAATTTTTCTTAGAATTATTTTAAGTGGTATTCACTAAAGTTCTAAAGTCAAATTCTTAGAATTTTTCTTAGAATTTGCTAAATTCTTAGAAAATCCTTGAATTCTAAGAAAAATTCTTAGAATGCATACGAATTCTAAGAGAATTTTTAAGTGAGGTAGGAGGTTGACTTAAAGTCATTCTAAATCGTTGAAATTCGATTTTTTTAATATTAGCTAATTAATGATGAATAGAATGGGTATAGTTTACGTTTAAGGTATAGTTTACGTTGTTGGATACCGTTAGTTTCAGTAAAAAAACATTGGCTTTACTTTATGAAATGGTTAGGTGCAACGTCGTAACATCTACGCCCTTCAGCTCTCCCCAATGTTGAAATTTGTAAAGGATTTTATAATATTAGCATCAACTTTAATTAATGTTTCAAGAAAATTTCTAAGATAGTATTCTATAAGAATTCTAAGAAAAAATGCGATTCTAAGAATTATTCTAAGAATTGATCAAATTCTAAGAATAATTCTAAGAATTAATCAAATTCTAAGAATAATTCTTAGAATCCGTAAAGAATTTGATGCCACATAATTCTTTATGAATTCTAAGAATTTCAAAGCAATTCTAAGAAATATTCTTAGAATTGCACTTAGAATTAAATTAAGAAAAATTCTAAGAACTTTAGTGAATGAGGCCCCAGGTTTCAGTTCTTCCGCCCACATCAATATATAGCTACCACCTATACTGTCATTATTGCAATCAGTATCCCATTCAGGGCGGTCCAGCTGGTCTGGCTTGGCCGGACCAATTTTTGACTCGTCAATTTGGTCCTGTCATGGCTGAACTAATATCCTTACCATGGCCGTACCGATATTTACGGCTGGTCCGGCAGAACCTTTACTGTAAGATATTTTCCAAATAAGTAATTGTGTTTGTATTGATGATGTGAATTCTTTTTACAGGACCAAATTAATCAACGACTTAAGTATACACAAGTTCATATTGATCCTCTGTCATAATAAACATGATTCCCTGCTAACATCCTAAATACCAGCAGAGCTTCTGGGTAAAATTGGCAGCTAAGGCAATTCCGGTTGGCCGGACCAATAAAAACTTTCGCCAGGCCTGCCATTATATTTCAGGAAATTCAGGTGCGGGAATTTATTACTATTAAATGAGTTATACCAGAGGTTCTAAACCTGGGGGGGCGTGGCATTTGATTTCGTATTTAGCATTTTGATTTTTTCAAGTGTATAAATCATTAAATTTTTGACATGGCTAGTACTTACATTTGAAGCTTGGTGCCTCGAATATCATCCATAATGTGAATTTAGAATCTGATTTTAAAAGGGACAAATAACCACATCGTTATAACCCACTTGGTTATAATGGGACTTCAGTGTGTATGTATATATCCTATAGACAATTTATACCTCCCTAACCGGTATTTACAACCCTCCACTAATTCAATAATACTTTACCCAATCAATTAATCAGTTACTCAATTAATCAAAATAATTAAAATATGTACATTTAACAAATAGATTTCAAAGTCAAGGGGGCATAATGATTTAATGGTTATAAAAGGGGGGCGTAAGGACAAAAAGGTTAAGAACCCCTGAGTTATATAGTCGATATAACTAACATTTCAACATATCAATTTATATTGATGGATAGTGAGACTTCAATGCGTTAATTAAACTAGCGCGCTTCGCTTGCTTGCGCTATAATCGATATCGCACGAAAAATCATGGGTGTTACTTTAGCAGCGGATTCAGCAGCGGATTCGCCGTGTCGCACTTAAATGTTAATAACTTTATGAATTTAGGTCCGATTTGAAATCTGATGATATCAACGTGTAGAGGAGGTCTGGATGTTTCATAATCTCAGTTCAAATACCGAAATATCCAGTGATGACTTAGCAATTTACCTTTTAATTTTTGTCACGGTTTTTCTTGAATATCTCAAAAGTTATACGAGCTATCGAATCTATCTTAGATACATATGTGATCCAGGTCTGGACGTTTATGTAGTTAAAATTTTAAGTCGATAAATTAAGATTTAGCGAATTTATGGTCGATTCAATTTTTCATAGTTCATAAGTGTTACTTTAGCAGCGGATTCGCCGTGTCGCACTTAAATGTTAATAACTTTATGAATTTGGATCCGATTTGAAATCTAATCATACCAACGTGTAGAGGAGGTCTGGACGTTTGTGTTGTTAAATTTTGAAGCTAATAAGTTAAAATTTGGTGAATTTGTGGTCGGTTCAACTTTTTACTGGTTTGGCTCGCACACGAGTGTTCGAGGCGGATTCGAAGTCACACTTAATCGTT
>OY725490.1:3729532-3800881 GCA_963281255.1 Aphrocallistes beatrix
AATCAAACGATAAAAATATGATCTGGTGTGATTAAAAGTAGATATTACTGATAGATACAACTCCGGTGATATCACATTATTAAATGTAAAATTCAAATATTAATAATTCGTTCAAAAATTAGTATTTTAAATTGAAATTTGAAACACAAAATATACCAAGGCTGAAATAAACGTAGTTTACAGGAAAAGTTTGTATCATAAATATCTCTTCGAGATATTAACCAAAAACTGAGACCGAAATTTGATGTGTCACTGCTAACTCATTTTGTAAAAATTTAAAAATTAAACTTAAAAGTTAAATACACCAACTCTCTTCTTTCCACTGGCATAATTATTTTTTATCTAGAACGAAAACTTTTCGAGTTATAAACGATTAAGTGTGACTTCGAATCCGCCTCGAACACTCGTGTGCGAGCCAAACCAGTAAAAAGTTGAACCGACCACAAATTCACCAAATTTTAACTTATTAGCTTCAAAATTTAACAACACAAACGTCCAGACCTCCTCTACACGTTGGTATGATTAGATTTCAAATCGGATCCAAATTCATAAAGTTATTAACATTTAAGTGCGACACGGCGAATCCGCTGCTAAAGTAACACCCATCGAAAAATCACCAAATCTGTCAGTTTTTAAATTTTTTGATGCGTAATGATGACGTCATAAAAGAGTGATGAGTCATCATTTTTTGATGATAGTTGTATCATATGTGAGATATATAATTATCCCGCGCTTGGCGAGGTGTTTTGTAGCGTCATTTCCGTTTTAAGCCATTTTGGGCGGGGAAGCCATACAAGTTTGGGGTCTGACTATAAATAGAAAAAAACACCAAGCCAACCGCAGGATAAATATACACCATAGCCTACTCTAATAATGCCTCACAGTAGACTGAAAATCATGGACTAAGGATGAAGTAGTAGCCGAATGGATTAATACACGATTAGCCTAAAATCGTTAACCATGTAGAATAGTCATTAAGAATGTATTACCAGCATATATAAACATGGTATCAAAGTACACATATCCGTTGTTAAAATTTCGATTAGTCATCATATCATTGCGCAACAGGTCATTCTAAGGACAATTTTAGCGATTTTCTAAGCTGTTTTAACCCTATGTCTAAATGGTATAAAGGTGTGAATTTTATGTAGAACCAAGATTAGTACAAGGTGATTTGAATAATTCAGAAATTTTCAATGGAATGTTGTTGCATTCCTACGTTGCTATGGTAAAGCATTTTGGTCAGTTTGGGCCATTTCATGCAAACTGTAATGATTAGAGCTCCAAATTTGATTGTGTTTGATAGGCAATGGACTACTTCCTATTAGGTAATAATACAACTTGAACTTCTAAATTCAACGAGTTTTGAGTTATGGGTTGATTTTAAGATTGTGACCAAACACTAAATTGTCGCATAACTCTGTAGTCTGTGAATTTAGAAGTAAAATTTGTATTATTACCTAATAGGAAGTAGCTAATTGCCTATCGAATACGATCAAATTGTAAGACCTAGTTCTTACAGTTTGCATGAAATGGCCCAAACTGACCAAATGCTTTACCATAGCAACGTAGGAATGTAACAACATTCCATTGAAAATTTCTAAATTATTCAAATCACCTTGTACTAATCTTGGTTCTGCAAATAAAATCACACCTCAATACCATTTAGAAATAGAGTTAAAACAGCTTAGAAAATCGCCAAAATTGTCTTTAGAATGACCTGTTGCGCAATGATATGATGACTAATCGAAATTTTAACAACGGATATGTGTACTTTGATACCATGTTTATATATGCTGGTAATACATTCTTAATGCCTATTCTACATGATTAACGATTTTAGGCTAATCGTGTATTAATCCATTCGGCTATTACCGCATCCTTGGTTATTTTACTGTGAGGCATTATTAGAGTAGGCTATGTATACACATTCTAACACATTTTATTAAAATTTCAGCCTTCTCTCACCTATATACATACACAAACATTAATCGAGTTTTAATAGTAAGGATGTTTGTAGCCAATTATATATATCAAATTATCAGCCTTGAATCCTTGATCATAGAATGAAATAATGAGATACCCACAGTGTTTTCCTCAGGATAATTGGAAAGCGCGTTAATTTTGCAATTTTTGTGCTGTTTATTCGGGTAAATTGCATTATTTAACAACAAAATCACTTTATTCGACAAGCTAAGCGTGCAAAATAGCGCGCTTAACGTGCTCGATGGGAAACACTGGATACTCATCCCCCGCATCCCCACTGAATATATTTTTGGAGCTAAAAACAAGTTTACTATAACAGTGGCCTTACGTCTTACTTGCTATTGTGTAGAAATATACGTATAACCATGAGGATAAAATTCAGTGACAAATTGAATGGAAAGGATCATGCTGTAAACTTTGCATGTATAAAATTTTGTCATGTGTTCATATATGTATCTAATACGTATATAACTTTTTGTTACAATTAACATAATATTTTTTAATATGAGTTTAGAGGAAGAGAACGTCTTTCTTAATATCACTAATCGTACTGAAAAAAAGAAAATCAATTTCTTTTTATCTGAGCTTTATTCATTCATTAGTGCATTAACGGTATGTAGCGTAGTGTTCGTTACTGGGCTGAGTGCTGGAATAATATCACCAATTATTAGAGAATTGAAAACAGATGATTTGATTAATTCGTACACTCTTCCAATCTTGGTTTCTGCATACTTCATAGGTGGACTAATAGGAGATATTGCAATTGGGACTATAGCCACATTTGGAAAAAAATTCTTAATAGTAACCCTGTCATCAATCTTCTGGTTCGCGAATATTGTATTCATGCTAGGCCTGAATACTTGGTCAATGGTCGCTTCTAGGACCCTTGTGGGTTTGCATGATGCACTTGTCTTCAACTTGGGCATAGTTTATATATCAGAAGTTGTTCTGGAAAATAGGAAAAAAGTATACTGTACAGCAATAGGGAGTGCTCTCAGGATCAGCATGATCGTAGTTTACGTTCTAGGGATATGGCTCCCGTTCAGACTCATAATACTAACTTATATGTTATTTTACTCAATTGTAATAATATCAATGTTATTTCAACCAACGTCTCCACATTGGTTGGTTAGAAAAGGCTACAGAAGCAGAGCAAAAGATGTTCTACAACATATATATCAAGACCCAGATATAGCACAGGTGCAGTTAGAAATAATAATCAAAGAACAAATTAAAGAAATGCCCCAAAATGAGATTGATAATTCAACTGTGCAGAGATTGAAGGCATTTTTCCAATGGTCAGTAATAAAACCCATCTTGATTGTATCAGGCTTACAAATGTTAAAAGAACTCTCAGGACACGAAATGGTAGTTGGTTACACATCTGTTATCATGTCTCAAGGTGATTCATCATACAATGGATCCACTTTGTGGATTAACCCGAACATTAAAGCACTAGCCTATCCTTCACTCCTCGGAATTGGTACTATTGCATCTATATTCCTTATAATACGCATACGACTCAAAACAATACTTGTCCTAACTACAGCAGCTCAACTGATCGCACATTCATCAATGACTGTGTATTTCATAATGACTCAATATTACATAACTAACTCGACTCCAGAATTCAGAAGAATTTACTTTATTTGGGCAGAGATTAACATTGCGATGTATGGCCTCTTTTTTTCAATGGGATGGGGATCACTCATATTCTACATTTATGTCGAACTTTTCGATGCACGATACCGAGAAATATCTGCATCAATTGCATCATTCACAATGGACATAACTACAATAGTGAGTCTAACATTGTATGGATACTTACTCGAATTTTTCGGTGGTGTTAGCATCTTTTCGGGATTTGCTATTGCATGTATTGTTGCACTTATTTTTCAGATCAAGATACTCTAGAATAAGATTAACAATAACGCTATTTTGTAATGTTTCCTTAGTTAATCAATAGTCGCCTTGTTTTGCTGATATTTAAATTTAAAAGCTCTTTCAGATTTTTCAGGTCGAACACTGGTTAATCTATTTGTTAAATGTTAAATAATAAATGATACCAGCATCTCAAATATATCAAGATTGAGAGAAGTTTGCTTATAGGGTGTTGATCCATAAGTTCTGTTACAAGCTTTATTGGATATAGAATTTCGAAAACTTGGACACTCTTGGTTATTAGCCGCACCCTAAAATAAAGTTGACTACACCTCTGCTCGCCCTATATTATTTTCTATTATATGCTGGTCAATTTTGGCTGGGGACGTACACCCTAAATTGATCTAGGGTGTCCCATAATTATTGTCGTATGTTTCTATGTTGTCTTATTATAGGTTAAATGTATCAGATCTTAAACATTATTTACCAATATATCTTCCATTCAATTGTATGCATTTAGCAATACCAGCAGGCTTTCATCCAGGCGTACTGGGCGCGCCTAGAGGCGCGTATTTGGTCCCATGGATCATAATTAGGCGTATGATTTAGGCGCGCGGCATACGCCTACTTAGGCGCGTGGCATAAAACATATATAAAAATGCAGAGTCTAGGCGCGTAGAAAAATGGTGGCGCCCATTTAGGCGTATGACTTTGGAAAGCTGGATGAAACACTGCATACCAGCCACCGTTTAACCGTTTATCCAGACACATGGAAACATTTTTCTGAAGCATGCCACCAATGATCATACCAACGGCCCTGTTTCTCAGTGTTTCTTTCGAGTTTATGACATCCATTTCGGTAGAATTATACTCCGATGATAAAATCGTCCAAACTCGTGCAACAATTGGAATTTATTACAAGGTTCTATTTTAATTCGAAAGATGATTCATAGTAATACTTATCACATGAAAAGAAAGTATATAGAAAGCAAACCAGGAATACTATAAACAGAAGTTTAAAATATTCTATACGACAATAATTATGGGACACCCTGTATATGCCTGTATGTATAATAGAGTTTGGAATCATTTATTGAAAACTACTTTAATATTCATTATTCGAAGTCCGCATCTACTGTAGAGCTTCCGATAAGGGAAACCTTGTGATCCGAGTCGTTGCCCGTTATTTAGAAATCGTCCGATATTCGGAGGTCGATTAAACAAATTATCTAATACACTCTCGTAGTGCTAATTTCTAAATATCTAACTTTATATACTTTAGAGCTCGAATTATTTCTCCAATTGTTTTCCTTTCATGAATGTAATGAAGTTTTCCCTATCTCTTTGACAGATATTTTTGTAGCAAAACCCAATTGAACCCAATTAGGAAATATGCATCATTTATTTCTAAAAAAATCATGGATTTATTTAATTACCTCTACTCCCTTATTCAGCTTAAAAGCTGTCAGTAAGTAATATACTTTCCAAGTTTTATCATTGAATGCCATTGTATATTTTAATATACAATGGGAATCGGGATTTTCTAAAATGAATTTCGGGAAATGGAGGCCACTGTACTATACTGGAAGGCGTTATAAAAGTAGTGTCTTCAAGGGACATTTCGAGAGCTGTAAGGGAATGGCGAACAGTGTCTAGCCTGTCCTTCCACTCATGATAGACAAGATTGGCACAAAGAGACAGAGAACTCAGTCTGAAGCAAAGATTCAGCGTGAAGAGGAATCAATATCACTTTTATGGAGAGAATAAATCAACATTGAAATCGCTCTACATTGGTTACAAATGTGAAATTTACGCCATTCAACATCGAATGCCGCACCTCCAAGATGTGGTAAAGCATCTTTTGCAAGAGCAATTTTTCAAAGTTGGTGGATATTGCTAGTTGTTTGCCTGCTAGTTCTGCAGCCGCAGAGCAAGTGTTCTCTGCTCAAAATGGAATTAAGAACAAATACCGAAACAGGTTATCTATCGACGTTCTTGGTCAACTAATGAGGCGAGACTCTTGGAAGCTCCAAAAGGGTATGAAGCCAAGGCATTAGAGCAGTGGTGGTCCGCGAAAGATAGAAGAGTATGTAAAAGCAAATCTGGTGTAAAGAAGATTAAATCCAACTTACTCAGTGCAATTCCCGGGATGAGTGCATTGATCTAGACAGTAATACAAGTGAAGGTGAAGATTCCATCCCTGAAGGAGATTATGACAGTGAAGATGGTGATTCAGGCTGGTTAGAGGAGCAACATTTAGACAACGAACATGTAGCAAACAAAGAAGCAGAGGTCAAATGGCCTAGCACTGAAACATTGTTCTTATATAAAACCGACATATCTGAAGGCTGGGAAAGTGATTGATATTTACTAATTAGTAGTAAATTTTATTGAGTTAGCATGAAATAACGAGTTAGCATGAAATAACATGGAAGCAGTTATTGTGTCCTAAGTTTCTCTTATAGTAAATATACCAACAAACTAAAATAGGAAAAAATATTGTATATACCCTCTCATATCCGGGCACCCACTCAAAAAGTCCAATTTCTGGGGGGGTAAGATCAAAAAGGAGAAAATTCCGGGGGGTATCCCCCCGGAATGCTTAGAGGGAACACTGGTTAAGAAAAATAGACTCTGAGATAATCACTCGCATTGACAAGAACAATAACCTCGAGCAACAGGTTATTGTGATACCTGATGCTGATGTTTCCGATCCAGAAAATGATTCTATTACAGTGAAATAAGTATACCAGAAGATAACGAAATCAGTGATTTGAATATAGATGCGTTAGATACACCTAAATGAATGCCCAAGAAAACGAAACAACAGTTTTCATGGCTAAATAATAAAAATCTCCCTACTCTAAATCTAGATTTTGAACAGGATGATGAAAACTTTTCAGAGGTTGAGTATTTCAGAAAGTTTTAATGATGTAATGGATCTAATAACAGAACAGACTAACCTATTTGCAGTTCAATATAACCAGAATGGAGCTTGAGAGGTATTTTGGTGTTCTAATTAAAATTGGGAAGATGTGGATTACCCAGATATCGCATGTATTGGTCTAAGGAATTTAATTTGCCAGCAATATCAGATTATATGAGTAGAAATCGGTTCGAAGCAATCAACAAATATCTCCATTTTGCTGACTTCACAATTACTGCAAATCGGGATGACCTTAATTGTGATAGGCTAGCAAAGATTCGGCCTTTGAATATACTCCGTAAAAATTGCTTGATCAACTCTGCACAATGACAATCAGTTGATGAACATATAATACCGTTCAAAGGAAGAACAGTTCTAAAGCAATATTTGCCGAAAAAGTCCAGGAAATGGAGACTTTTACTCACGATTATTTTATGCATGAGGGAAACAGAGAATTAGTGGAAGATTCTTGTGGATATGTTATCAGGTGATATTGTTAATTAACTGAAACATTGCCCTCAAATACAAACCACATAATTTATTTTGACAATAAATTTCAGGGCTGTATCAACTCATTTTGAGTTGGTAAAAAAACTCATTTTCTAGGTAGCCGGACTCTAGTCAACATATGTAGCTACTAATCCAGTCAGTTTGGTGAAAAAGTGGGATAAAAAGAATAAAAAGAAAGTTGAATTCAAATGCCCAAATAAAATTAGGGATTATATTGCACATATGGGTGGGGTTGATTTGTTTGATATGTAAATGCGGCTCTATAGCGTCGAGAATAAATGTATGAAGTGGTACAGATATGCATTCTATTGGTGCTTAAATCTTGGAGTAGTCAATGGTTGTATCATCTATCGCAGAAATTGTCAATTTCTAAAAATACCCCCCACGTCAGAAATTGATTTGCTTTCATTTGCTGCTAACGTTGGGCAGTGTTTGATTCGAGAAAAATTTTTTTCATACAAATTGGCGTGAAAAAGGGGTAGACCTAGCCTCGATGGTTCATTTTGCTCAATTGATAGCTTAAATCCAATGCAGATGAAATGTCGCGGCACAAAGTATCCGCCAGAGGCGCTTTTCGACTATAACTCAGCCATTTAGGTGATAAAAGGCTGAAATTTTAATAGAATGTGTAGATTAATATTCTTCACATATAATACCTATCATCAAAAAATGATGACTCATCACTCTGTTATGATGTCATCATTACGATCAAAAAAATTAAAAATTGACAAATTTGATGATTTTTCGAGTGATATCGATTATATCAGTAAGACAGACATATTTAGAGATGTTGCTCCCTTATAATTAATCAATGTGATCCCAGGCGCACAAAGGGCGCCTCAGGCGGACACAAAGTGTCCGCCAGCCGCGCAGCGCAATACCAACTTAACCCCAACTTGCCGAGGAATGTTGAATTGAAAGTGAAAGTTAATTGAAAGTGAATTGAAATTGAAAATGAAAGTGGGGTCATTTCTATTTATACTTTTGACCCCACGTCAAATTAGGGTTAAACCCTTAGAAGACATTGGGGTCAAAGGTATAAATAGAAATGACCCCACTTTCAGTTTCACTTTCAGTTCATTTTCAATTAACTTTCACTTTCATTTCAACATTCCATGTCCTGGAGGGTTAAACGTAAACCAAGTTAGTTGCTTAAACTTAATTAAAACTAAGTTTAAGTTTAAGGTTTCTTGCGAATAAGGCCCCTGAAATTTTAATAGACTGTGTATATTAATATATCTCAAATATGACACATCTTTCATCTGTTATGACGTCATCATTACGCATCAAAAAGTGAAAAATTGACAATTTTTTTATTTTCCGAGTGATATCGATCATAAAAGTGAGACAGACATATTTAGAGATGTTATCCACCTTATAAAGAATCAATGTGAGCCTAGGCGCCCAAAGTGCGCCTCTGGCGGACGCAAAGCGTCCGCCAGCCTCGCAGCGCAAGCAAGTGAAGCGTGGTTGACAGGATAAAATATTCAACTATGAAGTAGAGTAATTGAGTTAAATACTATAAAATGGGGAGCCTGCACATGTCAGAATTTGGAGTTATGATTTTGTCAGAATATCTAGTTCTGCACATGTCAGAATCGGCTATTATAGAGTTCTGCACATGTCAGAATCGGCTATTGTAGAGTTCTGCACATGTCAGAATCGGTTTTCTAGAGTTCTGCATTTGTTAGAATGTAATTTCTATAGTTCTAGTAAATGCTACTCGACCACCTCGTAAAATGCCACTTTCAGACTCAAATGGACACTATTCTGAACATAAAATGCCCCTTTTCACACCTTTATTTTACATATTACTCTCGAAACTGCTCACTTTCGCTCTTCCATTCATTCTAAAAAGAAATAAAATGCCACTCAACCACCCTCCCACGAAACTAGAGTAGAACTTGACTCCCATTCTAACAAAGTCATAACTCGATAAAACTGATTCTGACATGTGCAGAACTCTATAATAGTCGATTCTGACATGTGCAGAACTCGATAAAACTGATTATAACATGTGCAGAACTCTAGAAAACCGATTCTGACATGTGCAGAACTCTATAATAGCCGATTCTGACAAGTGCAGAACTAATTATTCTGACAAAATCATAACTAGAAATTCTGACATGTGCAGCTCCCCCTATAAAATGAGTAATTCGAGTGTATTAATACTTCAAAGCAATAACTTAAAAAGATATCTTAATTTAGTTAAAATAAACAAAATTGTTAATATTATAGGGGTTTTAGAAAAAATTGCCAAAAAACGGCGAAAAACCCCCGATTTTCTTTGGAAATCAGCAATAAAATCACAAATTTGTAAGATATCGAAAATCGAGTGGTCCTACGCTCATCGCCTAATAATATGGAACAACTCCTGAAATTTTCAAACCTCTATCTCAAAGCAATTTTGAGTTAAAATTTTTGAAAGACGGTCAATTTTGGAATTTTAAAGTCCCGAGATATAGGGATTTGAAGTTTTGATGTTAAGTACGATGTAAAATGAGCTATTACCGATAAATAAAAGCATACATGGGCATTTAATCGCATGTATACTAATGAATTAGTTGTATTCCAACAGATTTTAGTGAAAATAGCAAAATTATGCTGAAAATTCACAAATTACCTTGAGGCCTCTAACCCCGAATATTTTGAACCAATTAGGGAATATAATTCATATTCCTAGCACTACAATGTATAATTCATCGGTTTAGAATGAATAAAGAGCTTCTAAAAAGTATATTAGGAAGTTAGAGCGAGAGTCTACGACTTTTAGTTTTAAAGTTAGGATTTTCGAAAAATGCACGTCATCACGTGATAAAAATTTAAAACTTAGCATTCCATTCCATGTAGTACACTTATTATTTAAGAATCAGATATATACCGTCTTGAAAAGTATATTAGGAATTGAGAGCTAAGAATTTGGGTGTATATTTCCTGAGATATGGAGGAATCTGTTTTTGGACTATAAATGGGGGGCTTTGACCTAATTTTGGAAATAAATGCTTTGAACTTCCAAAATAATCATGTTGAGTGCTTCCAAATTTCTGTATACATTGCAAGTGACTATTGCATTGTTTTTTGAGTATAATAATTACTTTTGGGAACCTATTTCACGACAAGTTCGCCATTTACTAATATATTAAAAGTTCTCCATAGAATTTGTATTACAATAAAATCGATGATAAGTCAAGAAATATTTACTTTTTGACAAAGAGATGTTTGAGGAACCTATATATTATCATATATATCCTTTCATTTAAGATTATAATAGATTATATATCTTCAATAGTTTTTAAGCATTGACATCGAGCACTTTCGGGGCCATAGAGAGGTTTGATGTCCGAACTTTACCTACAATATACTATAACTTACGAACTAATGGTCGGATCTGAACAAATTTTTTTTTTAACTGTTCAGAATTCTTTTCTATACACAATAGCCAATATCACAACGGCCATTTCCCGAGCATTTTAGAAATGAAGTCCCTCATAAAGATATTTTTGATTGGATTTTAAGTGCCTCTTTTTCTAAATTTATCTGTTCTATAATATTTAAAGGGGCCAAAACCTTTTTGAGGTTCATATAATTGAAAAAATATCAGATAAGTTAGAAAATAATTGATGAATGCGCCGCAAAACCACGAATAACTTTCCGATTTTTAGTACGGCTGAGCTTTAGGTGCTCAGTTCTAGAATACCAAAATAAATACCGTCCAACAAGTATGATTAGATGGTAGACTACTCAATAATCCGATGGAATTAGCAATAAAAAATTTCACCATTTATTTTTATGTCAGGCGATGTTTTTCGAGGGCGGTATCCTTAAACTAGTAAACCATCCATGGTTATGTAGTATAAGAATCACATGAATCTACGCAACAGGCCGAACAATAACTTGCGGATTTTGGGCTAGGGATGCGGTAGAAGATGGTTGAATTAATATATGAGCTGTCTAAAATCATTAACCATGCAGAATAGAGCTTAAGAAAGTATTACCAGCATATCCTTACTATTAAAACTCGATTAACGTTTGATATTTACTATATATATATACTTGTATTTATATATATCCCTACTTTGCCGAGGAATGTTGAATTGAAATTGAAAGTTAATTCATTTTCAATTGAAATTGAAAATGAAAGTGGGGTCATTTCTATTTATACCTTCGACCCCACGTCAAATTAGGGATACATATATACAAGCGCGCTTCGCTTGCTTGCGCTGCGCGGCTGGCGGACACTTCGTGTCCGCCGGAGGCTCCCTTCGGTAGCCTGGAGGTGACATTGGTTAATTAAACGGGATATATCATCTCTAAATATGTCCATCTTAGTTTTAAAATCGATATCACTCGAAAAAACACCAAATTTGTCAATTTTTAAAATTTTGATGAGTAATGATGACGTCATAGCAAAGTGATGAGTCATCATTTTTTGATGATAGTTACATCATATGTGAGACGTGTTAGGATACAGATTTTATTAAAATTTCAGCCTTCTATCTCCTATAATGGCTGAGTTATGCCCGAATAACTGTGTTGCTTAACTTTTAAAAATGTGCCAATGACGTCATAATTCCATGATGAGTCGATATTTTCGTCTGAGCTCAGAACTTACTGGAGCCATAGCCAAAAGACTCCCACATGCCAAAAATTAGCTTTCTGCGCCCTGCAGTTTCTTCAATCAATTCGTTACAGATATATATATATATATATACTATATAAATATACATTAATCGAGTTTTAATAGTAAGGATATATATATATATAACTGTAACGAATTGATTGAAGAAACTGCCATGCACAGAAAGCTGAATTTTGGCATGTGGGAGTCTTTTGGCTATGGTTCTATAAAGTCCTGAGCTCAGACGAAAATGTCGACTCATCATGGAATTGTGACGTTACAGTCGCCTTTTTTATCATTAGAAATTTGAGTTTTTTGACTATAACTCAGCCCTTTTAGGTGTAGAAGGCTGAAATTTTAATAGAATGTGTATATTAATATATCTCAAATATGATGCAACTATCATAAAAAAATGATCACTCATCACTCTGTTATGACGTCATTATTTCGCATCAAAAATTTCAAAATTGACAAATTTGATGATTTTTCATGTGGGCCTCGGCGGACACAAAATGTCCGCCAGCCGCGCACTGCATGCAAGCGAAGCGTGCTTGTATATATATATGGTGTCAAAGTACTCATATCAGTTACTAAATTTTGATTAGTTATCATATGATTACACAATAAGTTATATTTATGACAAATTTATTGATTTTCAGAGGCGGCTTAAGGATACTTCTAAATGTTTTCAACATAAAGTTTCTGTATCGAACTGAGCTGTGAATAGATTGATGCAAATTTTTTCAAGGAATGTTGTTATGCAAAAAAATTTGGTCAGTTGGGGTCATATCTTGAAAACCGCAACAATTTGGACGTAGAAATTAAAATGTTGCTTAATAGAAGTAGCCTATTGGCTATCAAATAGGATCAAATTTAAATGCCTAGTTTTTGCGAGTTCAAAATATGACCCCAACTGACCTAAATCGGTTTCCATAGCAACGCTGGAATGTAGGAGCATTTATGAAAATTAACCAATTTTTTTCGCATAAACCCATTCGCAGCTCAGTTTCATATTAAAAACACTCAGAAGCGTCCCTAAACCGGCTCTGAAAATCACTAAATTCGTCATGAATATAACCTATTTCGCAATCATATGACGACTAATCAGAAATTTAGTAACGGATATAGGTACTTTGATACCATATTTATATATGGGAACTGCATGTAATGTTCTTATAACCGGCATATGTCAACCGTTTTCTAGTAGAAAGTTCTTATATCCGGCATGTTCTTATAACCGGTGCTCATATATCCGGCATCTACCGTAATACATTCCTAAGCTGTATTCTGCGTATTTAATGATTTTAGACAGCTCATGCACTAGTTCAACCATCTTCTACCGCATCCCTAGTCCAAAATCCGCAAGCTACTGTTAGGCGTTATATGTAGCTGGCCATGGCCGACTATGTTAGTGGCAAAATTCAGAAATACCCGGCTACCTATTATTTTTTTCTCCAGAACGGATTTTTCAGGAATACCATAAGTATGAGATGAATGAAATTTGAACACAAGATGTAGAATGTTTATAGACAGACCAAGTTAATGTACTTGTACGATTTTCAATTAGACAATATAGCAACACAATTGTGCCACTTTCTCTTCAAATTTCTGTCGATATTTATCAACTCAATTTAATAGCTCATTCATGAAGGCAGCCCATTAAGTAGAGCCGTAGGGACCGGTTTGCCTCTATTCGGTGATAGATTAATCGTTTTAACAAAGTAGCTTTTGCCAGCGCCTGTCGATGACAATAAATGGGCCAAGACCACAGATAGTCTATTGATACCGAGTGATCAGAACAACGAGGACCATTTATTAATTATTGCTATTGAACTCTCTGCGACAATAGCCACTCAGATGAAGTCATACTACATTTTAGCAATACCGGTCGATGTCAATATTCACTTCGTTATTCAGGGTTCTATCTGCTGGGAGAGCGGGGGGAAGCTTCCCTCTCAAACTCTTCAGTTCCCCCCCAAATTTTGCATGAAATGTAATATAAATTGCAATATATTACTCCGGATTCAATCTACTGGGGTGGGGGAAGCTTCCCCCCCCCCCCAATTTAACATCCCAGATAGAACCCTGTTATCCTTACAATTAAAACTCGATTAATGTGTATGTGTATATACAGGGTGGTCCACGGATAATCTACTGATTTAAAAATTTTATATTTCAGGAACTTCATCTCAGATTTTTAGGGATGACCACTCGTTTTATTGCCTAAACCATAGCCTACTGTATATAAGGCCTCACAGTAACTTACGAGTTTGGGACTAGGGATGCGGTAGAAGATGGTTGGACTAATACATGAACTGCCTTAAATCATTAACAAAGCACAATAGAGCTTAAGAATGTATTACCAACATATATAAATATGGTGTCAAAGTACCCATATCCGTTGTTAAAATTTAGATTTGCCACCATATGGTTGCGCAATAGGTTATATTTGTGACAAATTTGGTGATTAACAGAGGTCGTTTAAGGGCACTTCTAAGTGCTTTTATTATGAATCTTTCCATGGAATGTTGCCACATTCCAGTGTTGCTATGGAAACGTGTTTTGTTTAGTTGGGGTTATATCTTGAAAACCACGATAGCTAGACATTCAAATGTAATCCCATTTGATAGCAAATATACTACTTCCTATTAAGCGACGATATAATTACGACGTCTAAATTCAATGGTTTACGGGATATTCGACAAATTACCAAATGGGACCAATATGATAAATTGTCTAATAACTCGTAAACCATTGAATTTAGACAAATAGATTATATTATCACTTAATAGGAAATAGTCTATTTGCTATCAAATGGAACTACATTTGAATGTCTAGCTATCGCGGTTTTCAAGATATGATCCAAACTGACCAAAATACATTTCCATAGCAACACTGGAATGTAGCAACATTCCATGAAAAATTCTCAATTTTTCGTATTAACCCATTCACATCTCAGTTCTATGCGGAAAATTTATAATAAAAACACTTATAAGCACCCTTAAACGACCAAAATGAAAATCACCAAATTTGTCACAAATCCTATTCCGCAACCATATGGTGGCTAATCTAAATTTTAACAACGGATATGGGTACTTTGACACCATATTTATATATGCTGGTAATACATTCCTAAGCTCTATTGTGCTTTGTTAATGATTTAAGGCAGCTCATGTATTAGTTCAACCATCTTCTACCGCATCCCTAGTCCCAAATCCGCAAGTTACTGTGAGGCCTTATATACAGTAGGCTATGCCTAAACTGATACATTTTGATATTTACTAGCAAAAATCCCGTTAGATTATGTCATTGCGTTTAGAGACTGAAATGAAAGTCAACATTGTGAAATGGCACTATGAAAATGTTAAGAGTATAGTCAGAACACAAAGGATGATTCTAGCAGTGAAAACTGGACCTGGTGCTGGTTTATTGGCAACTGAACCATTCTCCTCGAATTTCTTAACAAGATTCCTGATTGTTTGTCCACATGGAGCTCATACATGCCAACCTGAGCCATGATAAGAGCGGGACTCAGCGTTGAATTTGGCGGGACATGGCGGGACGCAATAGAAATGTACTAAACATAGAATTAAAAGCGGAACACAATGGGGAAATTTCATGTAAAAGTGGGACACTCGTAAAAATTAGCTCAATAGAAGAGTGAAAAAAACGGGACAGTTGGCAAGTATGGGAGCTGTTTTACACTTGTAAATTCTCTTGAAAGTGCTCTGTGTTCTGTCTATACTCTTAACATTTTCATAATACCATTTCACAATGTTGACTTTCATTTCAGTCTCTAAACGCAAAGACAATCTAACGGGACTTTTGCTAGTAAATATCAAATTGTATAAGTTTGGGCAATAAAATGAGTGGTCATTCCTAAAAATCTGAGATGAAGTTCCTGAATTAAAACATTTTTAAATCAGTAGATTTGCTGTGGACCACCCTGTACAAGTAATATTGAAATTTCGAGATTCTCAGTTCATCTCTTGAAGTTGGCAAGACTTCCTCTCTGTAGAAACAGTTCTGTTCAGGGGTGTAGTGGAGGGGGGACTCAGGGGGACACCGTCCCCCCACTAATTATGCCAGCCAAATTTTTGGTAGTTGGCTAAGTGAGCTATCACGATAATATATTTACTGTTATTTTAACATACATAGTTTGTTACAAATGAAACTAAATGTTGTTGTTCTAAATGGTATCGAAATTAATAATGTTGAATTCAATTACATTTTTTTGATTTAGGAGTAGATAATATCATGAAATGGAAGTCTTAAGGACATTAAATTCCTTATAAGCTAAGCAGACATATTTTTAAGAATTTATCCTCTACTTCATCCATGGTACATTTGATATCAGGCCTTATATTGAGTAGGCTATGACTAATCATACAATCAGTAGTACAATCCTACTAACTATCTACCAACTAGGCGCCATATCCGCCAGGGTGTGGGATTTTCAGGTGTAAGGTTTTCGCCAGGGTGTGGACAATTTGGACAGATTCATCTAATTTTGGGGTTATAGAAATAAAAATTTACTCCGATGACACTCCCCTCTCATCAAGTTTTTTATAATTTAGTAAATAAATATTCAGGCTTTTTCTAGCCAGGGGCTCAGCTGCCCCCTGACCCCCTCCCTACGCCCTTGGTCCGGGCCAATGCCCCATTATTTCCAAAACTTAGCGCTGAGATTAAGAATGATTCGCATCGGAGATATAGACTACGAGGGGATTCTGGCCATGGTCCCAAACAAATTTTAAAAATGCTTCTCACTGAATTACTATTTCCTGAATTCTGATACTATTTAATTACAAATGATAGCCAAAAGGCCTAATAAATAGTTTGAACTGAAATTTATCAGTATAGTATGACTATCAGATTCGAGGTATTAAAAAGTCCATTGCGCATGATCAATTGACACATTACCCACGATTGGTTGGAATAAGTCCATTGCGCATCCGCAATCGTCACATTGCGCATGATCTATCATCACTTTGCACATAATATGCAAAAATCACTTAAAATATTTCTATATATGCAAAACTATTCCAAAAATTTAATGTCGCTAAAACCACCACATTGCATTGCATTTTTAGCGCAAAAAAGCCTCATTTCGGATCATTGTTTTGATCCAATCTCCAACTAAAACGCCTCGGACCGAGCAGAGGATCCTATCAATCGGACCTAAAAGCCTCCATTCTTTACCATTGGGATTGTATTCCTCCCTAATGTGTCAATTGATCATACGCAATGTGCCAATTGATCATGCGCAATGTGCCAATTGATCATGCGCAATGGACTTTTAATATATGCAGATTCAGTAGAATTGCGAGGAAATGAGGATTCAACCTCGAATGCGGGTTTTATTATCCTTAATGCCGGTCAGCGGGTTTCAGCCTTCCAATGCGGGTCACTTGGAGCTATGTGTTTCTAGTAACTCGTGTAATTACTAGATACGAAATACACTGTAATTGGTCATAATTCTGAGATTGATGCGGCCGTTTCTTGCAGCTCTTCGTTTGAAATCAATGAGAGTCTACACCGAGTTGCACTACTGATGACACAGGGCCGGCGCCACTGGTCCGGTTTTAACCGGACCACTTTTGAAAAGTGGTCCGATTGGTTCGGTAAAAAACGGACAGCGTCTAAAACCGTGGCACCGGCGCTGTGATTGATTTCGTTAAATTAGATACATAGTACCGTACATCATTTTTCCCCGAAAGGGTCAAGTGCAGAGGCGTAACCAGGGTGCGGCACATGCGGCCTAGGTCCCAACCTCAAAGGTTGTGCCCACTAAAATTTCACAAATTAGCATTGGGTGCCACAACCCTCCCACGGAATGGAATGGAATTGCCGCAACCTAAAAATTGGGATGGCTACGCCTCTGGTCAAGTGGCAGGCCTCCTACATTATCCTCAGGTGCTTTGTTTCTTTTGATATATTTTTAGAAAACAATTTCTGGTCTAGCATTGATCTGGTTAAAATTCTTATTTTATTTTTGTACAATTTTATTTATATAATTTACTTCATGTTTAGCAAGCAGTTGGGTTCCAGTAATATTTTGATTATGTTCGAGCTCTTGGGATATCTTATTTACATATGTTGCCTACAATTTTCCTACATCATCGTTTTTCTCTTCGAAATTACGTGGTACTGCGTCTCTTCACTGCTCTACTATACTCCATTCATTTTCCTCAATATGGTTAGTTTGTTATCGAGTTTTATTTCATACACTCTGACTTCTCTAATCCAGGTAGTATTTATCGGATTGATTTTTTTCTTTCAAAAGATGATTCTTCCTCTTTATCAAAGTACAACCTTCACACAATTCGCTAACTTTTTTGGAAAGTTCATATTTACAATTCTTATAGCCACATTAATAATAAAGCTTCTAAATTCGGTCCTTAAGCAAGCTCTATCGCCTATCATAGAGCTAATTAACGCGTATCTCTCTCCGATATTCTTACCATTTCGCTTGACCAAATCCCTTTTTCTTTTCGTCTTCTTTTCATTTCAAAATAGAAATCAGATTCCAGACGAGAATATACAAGAGTATGTTACGCGAGTACAGACAGAGAGGATCTCTGATAACCATGGCACAGTAAGGAGTAACACTGAAGAAGATTCTATGTGCGTTGTATGTTACAGCAATCGGAAGTCTATCCTGATGCGTCCATGTAATCACGCTTGTGTGTGTCCTGATTGTGCTGACGCATATATGAACGGAACTATTCCAAGACAGTGTCCTCTCTGTAGAGTCTACATTGAGAGGACAGAGAGGATTTATATCTGATATACGTATATATATATTCCTATTCCATAATATTTTCATATTCGTTATAATAACATTACTTCGTGTCGATCTGTAAATCAATTAATATGTCTATCACAGAATGCGAATTACTGAGTCTGGACTCAGGAACATTGGGCCTGTGGTCGTTAGGGCGACATTAGCCCCCACTCTTACAATACAATGTTAGTTCAATGTATGATGGGACGATTGAGCCGCTACACTTTTATGAGCTTCCGGATACATCATACACTAAGTGGACAAAAGTATTTCAACACTTGATTCTTTCCCATACAAATAATACTAAAATGGGTCTATTCATGAAGAGGGTTACTTCTAAACGGTATGGGATACAGCTAATTGGATTCCAGATTTGAATAATACGCATTCAAATTAGTCACAGGTTAATTTTTCTAATTAATCATTAATTCCTAACTTTTTGTAATTATCAATCAGTGCCACCTTATGCCACATACACCCATTTTTACCATTATACATGATGGCAATGAATTACCTATGGTGGCTCAGGCTGATAAGATTGTTCATTGAGTTGAGTAATTTATTAGTTATGTTCAACTATGACTAATTCGAATGTGTAGATTTCGAATCTGAAATCAGATTTTTAGTATCTCTTTTAATTTTAACATATTGCCCTTCATGAAATAATCCGATTTAGTATTATCTGTATGCGAAAGAATTCAAGTGTTGAAATACTTTTGTCCGCTTAGTGTATACTGAAGTATCTCAAACTTCAGCATTTGATCAAATCGTTTCTCAAGCTCATAAATTATTAGTGATAAAGGGTCAAAAATGCTTGGAAGTATTCATAGTTATTGAAGAAGCAGGGCGAAACTTCTCTTGTTTGTCCGATATTTTCAATGATAAAATATTTTTCTGACGCGTCAAAAAAATCACCTGTTTTCATCGTAGCTGCTTGAATAAAAATAGATTGGTTATACGTATACATATGTCTTATTTGAATCTCAATTAGGTTGGATATCGGACTTTGATTGGATTACTTTCCGTATCATATTTTTCTATCGTTACCATAATTACTTATAGGTAAAATTTTAAATTATACTTATTTCACGTGTACTTGATACTAAAATGGGTCTATTCATGAATATCAAAACTCCAAAACGGTAAGTGATACAACTGATCAGATTTAAAATTCGAAATCTCCGCATTCGAATTAGTTATTAGAATATTTCTAATCAATTATTAATTTCCAATGTTAAATTATCAATCACAGTCACTTTATGCCACATATGTCCCTATTTACCACTATACATGATGGTGATGAATTACCACTTGTACCAGAGGTTGATAATTTACTTATTGGGTTGAGCAATTTATTAGAAATCTTCAACTACAGTCAGGGTCGCTTATTATGAACCCGCTTTATATGAACATTCGTTCATTATGAACTAACCTCCTTGTCCCAAATTCATTTTGTAGATAGGATTTGTATTGAATTAAGTTCGCTTAAGGATACCGCCCTCGAAAAAACATATGATTTGCATTACAGCATACGATGAAAGTAGAGCTATAAGAGATGTTAAGCGTGGGGAGGTATCTCCATCAAGAAATACTGGCACATTCCAAACCGTTTTTGATTCTCATTTCTAGATTTTGAGATACAGTGTCTCAAAGTCTGTTTTTTAAATTTTCCGCTAGCACATCTTAATGGTAGAAATTTAGGCACTCAATGAATTGTTTAGGACATACCAAGGAATCAAACGCTTCCAAAATCGAATCATAGATAGTCTACCATATTTGCAACTTCATAGGACCAGAAGAAAGTTAAAATGACAAATATTGTAAATTTTATCGGTGTCCGAAAAAAAAGGGCCAAAAATGTCTGTTTTTTTGGGGAAATCATGAATAAAATCACCGAGTTAGAATATATCCAAAAAATGGTGGTCCTACGTTCATCGCCTAATGATATGAAACAACTCTTGAAATTTTCAAACTTCTATCTCAAACCAAATTTGAGAAATAATTCTGTAAAGACGGTCAATTTTGAAATTTTAAAGTCCCGAGATATAGAGATTTTAAGTTTAGGTGTTAAGAAGAATGTAAAATGAGTTATTAATAATGCACATAAGCATCCACGGACATTTATTCGCATCCATACTGCTGATTTAGGTATATTAAAGCCAAATATTTACCAAAAATAGCAAAAGTACCCTGAAAATCCACAAATTTCCTTGAGGCCCCTAACTCCGAATATTTTGAGATAATTGTAGATAATATTTCATATTCCTGGCACTGCGAAGTATAATCTATCAGTTTAGAATGAATAAAAAGCTTCCAAAAAGTATATTAGGAAGTTAGAGCGAAAGTCTACGACTTTTAGTTTCGAAGTTAGGATTTTCGAAAAATGCTACGTCATCATATGACAAAAATCTAAAACTTAACATTCCATAGGGTGTAGTGCAATTATTATCAAAGAATCATATATGTACACTAGTAAAAAGTATATTAGGAAGTGAGAACTAAGAATTTGGACTTGTATTTACAAAGATAGAGAGATATCTCTTTTTGGACCCTAAATGGGGGTTTTTGACCGAATCTGCGAGGTCCAAGGCCAGAACTTTCAAAATAATTATCAAAAGTTCTCCAATTTTTCTGTACATATTATTAACGGCAATAGTATTCACTATTTAGCATAATAGCTAAATTTGGACACATATTTAATGATTAGATTCGCCATTTTCTAATAGATTCAAAGTTCTCCATAGAATTTGTATTACAATTAAATCAATGATAAGTCGAGAATTATTTATTTTTTGACAAAGGAATGTTCGAGGAACCTATATATTTTCGCATATATCCTTTTATTTAAGGATATAATATATGATATATCTACAATAGTTTTTAAGATATGACATCAGCCTCTTTCGGGACCTTAGAGGGATATTATGGCCGAACTTTACCTATAATATGCGATATCTCAAGAACAAATGGTCGGATCCGAACAATTTTTTTTTGAAACGATCAGAATTTTATTTCTGACCCAGTGATCGCTAAATATCTGAGATCAAACTTGCGATTTCCCGAGGATTATATAAATGAACTCCCTTATAGAGCTATTTTGTTGGGATTTTATTTGCCCATTCTTTTAAATATTTGTGTTTTATAATCTCCAAAGGTGCTAATACAATGTGAAGGTTCATATCATTAAAAAAATATCAAATAAGTTAAAAACTAACTGGTAAATGAGTCAAAATCCTCTAATAATTTTCAATTTTTATTAGCGCTAAACTTTAGGGGGTTATTTCGCAAAAAATACAAAAAAATGCCGTCCAAATAGTGCTATCAGATGGTGGACCGATCAGTAATACAATAAAATTAGCAATAAAACATTTTGCAGTTTTTTTTTACGCCAGTCAAGATTTTTCGAGGGCGGTATCCTTAATATGAAGTATCTCTATTATGAAAATATTTTTTGGTCCCCTGGTGGTTCACAATAAGCGACCCTGACTGTATTACTAATTCCAATGTGTAGATTTCTGATTTTAAATCGGGCTCTTAATATCTCTTAGAGCTTAGAATACATTTCCTTTCATGAAAAGATCTAATTTAGTACTTTTGCATGGGAAATAAACGAGTGTTATCTTAGCAGCGGATTCGAAGTCACACTTAATCGCTTATAACTCGAAAAGTATTCGTCCTAGATCAAAAGTAATTACACCAGTGGGAAGAAGAGAGTTGGTGTATTTCATTTTTAAGTTTAAGTTTTTAAATTTTACAAAATGAGTTAGCAGTGACACATCAAATTTAGCTCTCAGTTTTTGGTTAATATCTCATGAAATATTTATGATACAAACTTTTCCTGTAAACTACTGTATTTTGTGTTTTAAATTTCAAATTGAAATATTAATTTTTGAACGAATTATTAATATTTGAATTTTACATTATAATAATGTGATATGACGGGGATTGAATCTATCAATAATATCTTCTTTTAATCACACCAGATCATATTTTGATTATTGAATTCGTGTCCAGCACGAAATTTTTGAAAAGATACTGGGGGGCGGCCCCCCCAATTTTTGGCTCTTTTCAAAAACGGGGGGGCGAGCCCCCCCCCGGAACCTGACGACCCTGCACAAAACATAATCATTCTGGAAGTATTATTAATGAGGACTAGAAAATAAGAATCAATTATATTTGTATAGCTAGATTAAAATGGATAAATACAACTGTAATCGCTGAAAAATAAGGAATTTTAAAGCAAAGTTAGTCTAAGTTTGATTATATTACTAGAAAATTAATACTCATTCAAAACCACAAATTGACGCTTCAAAATAAAAATTTTAAGAGATCTCCTTAATAATATTCCCTCAAGATAGTATATTTTAGAGAGTTTCCCCCCAAATGACACCCAGAGGTGTGAAATTAGTGACTCCCCAAATATTCCTGTAAATTTATAAATTTGGCAGAACCCTCCCCTAAATGAAATCGGAGTTATATAAATGGGCGCGCGCCCCCAAAATCCCCCCCCCAAATAAAATCCTTATTTTTTGAGCGGGCTCAGGTCGGGGACGTTATCAGTTTTTAAAAATAATTATCGATGTAGCAAATATCAGTTCCCCATATCAGGGGCTAAACTAGGATTTTCAGGGGGGCATTGAGAGAGCGAAGCGAGGGTTGGTAACTAATATATCAACTGAAATATTTGCCATCTTGAAATTGATTTAAATATATAATTATCATTCTATTAGTTTAGACTCTAGAGTCATCAGCACTAGCGTGTGATGGTAATACAAGTACAGTCGACTCCGCTAAATAGGGCCACATCGGTCAGAGGACATTTTGCCCCGATTAAGCGGAGGACCCTATTAACCGAAAATATTTTGTATTAGCTTATATGTGTGAGAGCTATTCCGGTCCTGCCAAAAGTGGCCCGATTAAGCGGCTGACCCGATTAAACAGTGGCCCTATTAAGCGGAGTCGACTGTATATGGATATCCAGGTTCCTGACCGCGGCCTTACTCCTGGTTACGCCACTATTTGAAAGCAC
This sequence comes from Aphrocallistes beatrix, assembly GCA_963281255.1. NCBI lineage: Eukaryota > Metazoa > Porifera > Hexactinellida > Sceptrulophora > Aphrocallistidae > Aphrocallistes > Aphrocallistes beatrix. The sequence goes on from OY725490.1 coordinate 3,753,270, forward strand.
CTGAAAAGAATAACTTACGTTCACCAAACCGGCGATCTTTGCTGGACGCCATATTTTTCTCTCATAAAATTATTATCCGGACAGAAATTCAAGTGGGTTCATAGCCAAATCCTACATCGTGCCATTGATTTACTTTACATTTTCATTATTTTTTGCACCTATTGCCCGACTATTAGTGGAACAGAGACATGTTTGTTAATTGCCCATGACTAGTTATAAAATTGTGTTTTAATATCCAATTGAATTGCTTAGCAGAATACCACTCTAGTCAGCCACTGACTTCTTTTAGTCTCTTGGTGTTACAAGAGTGGGATATGTTTACTTGTTACTACATATATTAAACTATACATAATTAATAAAATTATGTATTATTTGTATGCAAGTAAATCTATACCACCCAAGCTCTCATCAAATTAGCCCCCGGTAGAGCGTCGTAAACCCACCCAAGGAATGACCTGGGGGCCGGAAATAATCCGGATATAACCAGTATTAACTAGAAAGGATATTACAAATCCTAGCATTTTAATATACTATAAGTTGTCTACTTAAATACTATAGACCAGGGGTTGGCAGCCTATGGCACGCGGAGTTGAAATATATGTGTGTCGGCAGACCGACATTTATGTTATTCAGAAGTATGTATCCCTAGGCAGGCGTGCCACTGGCACAAGATCATAAATACAAGCGCGCTTCGCTTGCTTGCGCTGCGAGGCTGACGGACACTGTGTCCGCAGGAGGAGCCCTTTGGGCGCCTGGACTCAGATTGATTAATTATAAGGGAAATAACATCTCTAAATACGTCAGTCTTACTGTTATAATCAATATCGCACGAAAAATCACCAAATTTGTCAATTTTTAAAATTTTGATGAGCAATGGTTACGTCATAACAGTGATGAGTCATCATTTTTTGATGATTGTATCACATGTGAGGAATATTAATATACACAATCTATTAAAATTTCAGCCTTCTATCATCTAAAATGAGTTATAGAGTTATAGTCGAAAAACTGAAATTTCTAATTATAAAAAAGGTGACAATGACTTCATAATTCTATGATGAGTAGACATTTTCGTTTGAACTCAGAACTTAGTGGAGCCATAGCCAAAAGACCCCCACATGCCAAAAATCAGCTTTCTGCGGCTGGCAGATTCTTCAATCAATTCATCACAAATATATCCTTACTATTAAAATTCGATTAATGTGTGTTTATATATCCTTACTATTAAACTCGATTAATGTGTATATATATACAGTCGACTCCGCTTAATAGGGTCACTGTTTAATCGGGTCAACCGCTTAATCAGGCCACTTTTGGCAGGACCGGAATAGCTCTCACACATAGAAGTAATACAAAATATTTTCGGTTAATAGGGTTCTCCGCTTAATCGTGGCAAAATGTCCTCTGACCGATGTGACCCTATTAAGCGGAGTCGACTGTATATACAACCGCGCTTCGCTTGCTTTCTCTGCGGGGCTGGCGGACACTTTGTCCCCTCCCCTAAATGAAATCAGAGTTATATAAATGAGCGCGCCCCCAAATAAAACCCCACAACCAGGATTAATTTTTGAGCGGGCTCAGGTCGGGGACGTTATCAGTTTTTAAAAATAATTATCGATGTAGCAAATATCAGTTCCCCATATCAGGGGCTAAACTAGGATTTTCAGGGGGGCATTGAGAGAGCGAAGCGAGGGTTGGTAACTAATATATCAACTGAAATATTTGCCATCTTGAAATTGATTTAAATATATAATTATAATTCTATTAAGCTTAGAGTAATCAACACTAGGGTGTGATGGTAATAAAAGTATATGGATATCTCGGTTAATGTATATTTGCTTGCTTGCGCTGCGCGACTGGCGGACACTTTGTGTCCGCCAGAGGGGCCCTTCGAGCGCCTGTGGTCACAATTGATTAATTATAAAATAAATAGCATCTCTAAATACGTCTTTCCTACTGTTATAATCGATATCGCACGAGAAATCACCAAATTTATCAATTTTTAAAATTTTGATGTGTAATGATGGCGTCATAACAAAGTATTGAGTCATCATTTTATGATGATAGTTGCATCATATTTGAGTTATGTTAGTATACAGATTCTATTAAAATTGCAGCCTTCTATCTCCTATAATGGATGAGTTATGCTCGAATAACTGTATTGCTTATAACTGTATTGCTTAAAAATGTGATAATGACGTCATTATTTGATGATGAGTCAACATCTTGCTCTGAGCTCAGAACTTAGTGGAGCCATAGCCAAAATACTCCCACATGCCAAAAATCAGCTTTCTGTGCCTGGCAGTTTCTTCAATCAATTCGTTACAGATATATATATATATATATATATAAGCGCGCTTCGCTTGCTTGCGCTGCGCGGCTGGCGGACACTTTGTGTCCGCCGGAGGCTCCCTTCGGTCGCCTGGAGGTGACATTGGTTAATTATAAGGGAGATATCATCTCTAAATATGTCCATCTTAGTTTTAAAATCGATATCACTCGAAAAAACACCAATTTTGTCAATTTTTTAAATTTTGATGCGTAATGATGACGTAATAACAGGGTGATGAGTCATCATTTTTTGATGATAGTTGTGCCATATGTGAGATGTATTAATATACATAATCTATTAAAATTTCAGCCTTCTATCTCCTATAATGGCTGAGTTATGCTCGAATAACTGTATTGCTTAACTTTTAAAAATGTGACAATGACGTCATAATTCCATGATGAGTCGACATTTTCGTCTGAGCTCAGAACTTACTGGAGCCATAGCCAAAATACTCCCACATGCCAAAAATCAGCTTTCTGTGACTGGCAGTTTCTTCAATCAATTCGTTACAGATATATATATATAAATAAATAAATAAATATACATTAATCGAGTTTTAATAGTAAGGATATACACTACCCACCAAAAGTATTCGTACACCTCAATATTTCCCATTAAAATAGTACTAAATGTGTCTATTACTGAACTGTCATGCAGTTAAACTAGACGAGATACAGTATATTTGATTTCAGATTCGTATTCGACGCATTTGAATGACCTATTTTAGAGTTTTCAAATCAATTAAGTTTTAACTATGCCGAAATTTATCATCCTGTGCTACCCTGTGTCACCTATCACCATCTGCTACAGTGATTGAGACTCTAGAAAAGTGGTACATGGTGGCACAGGTCGGGAATTTTAACCTTGGCAATTAGCAATTGATTTGAAACTTCGAAAATAGGTAATTCAAATGCGTAGAATACGAATCTGAAATCAAATATACTATATCTCTTATATTTTAACTGCATGATCATTCTTTAATATAGCCATTTAGTAATATATTAATGGGAAATATTGAGGTGTACGAATACTTTTGGTAGGGCAGTGTATATATATATATATATATATATATATATATACAGTCGACTCCGCTTAATAGGGCCACATCGGTCAGAGGACATTTTGGCCTGATTAAGCGGAGAATCCTATTAACCGAAAATATTTTGTATTAGCTTTTATGTGTGAGAGCTATTCTGGTCCTGCCAAAAGTGGCCCGATTAAGCGGCTGACCCGATTAAACAGTGTGGCCCTATTAAGCGGAGTCAACTGTATATATATATATATATATGTAACGAACTGATTGAAGGAACTGCCAGGCGCAGAAAGCTGATTTTTGGCATGTGGGAGTCTTTTGGCTATGGCTCCAATAAATTCTGAGTTCAGAAGAAAATGTCGACTCATCATGGAATTATGACGTCATTGTCACGTCCCAGGCTAAAATGAGGGGAATAAAATTATTGATAGATAATGCTAGCTCCCATACAACCAAGCTCACTAAAAATTTCTTGGAATCAGAGGGGTTAGATTTACTTCCCCACCCACCCTACTCACCAGACCTAGCTCCCTGTGATTTTTGGCTATTCCCAAAGCTCAAAATCTACCTTCAAAGCAGGGAATTTTAGTCGAAACAAACCCTCGGGTCGGCCCTGTACCAGTTCTTCAAATCCACCCCCGAAGAAGAGTACAGAAATGCATTCATAAAGTGAGTGGAAAGATCGAAACGCTTTGTAGAAGTAGGAGGGGGGTATTTCGAATAAATAATACATTGAGACATATTCTATGACATTTATTTATGATTTTATGGTATGACCCGCAATACTTTTTGAATGCCCTAGTATAATCTATCATATATATTCGGAAATATTGATATTCCAAATCTACGCACCTAAAAATCTCAGGTTAACAGTTAAAAACTAGTTTCTAGCATATTTTTCATATTCACATTTTTCTAGCAAATTTTGTGAAAATTCACTAACATTTAAGTTTGTGCTTAAGTTTAAACTTAAGTAGTAACAACTTTAAGTACCTCCAGAGGCAGTGGCGGATCCAGGGGGGGGGCAGGGGGCCAGGGTTCCCCCTTCGAGAACTAGCAAAGTTAATGTAGTCGTGGAATAATTGTATTATACGTACATTATAATCCTTACTATTAAAACTCGATTAATGTTTATTTGTGTATATATATCAAGGTTGAAACCGCTTCAACCAAATACCAATTTAACTGAATAATAGTCAGACCAAATGATTTGGTTAACCGAATAATGATCAAACCGAATAATTTGGTTAACCGAATAATGGTCAAACCGAATAATGGTCAAACCGAATAATTTGGTTAACCGAATAATGGTCAAACCGAATAATTTGGTCAACCGAATATTTAGTCAAACGAATATTTGGTCAACCAAATAATACTTGATTATATTTTTGCATAAATGTTTATAAATTATATAAATATTTATACAAAAATATAATCAAGTATAAGTAGGCCTATTCATGGCCTACTTAATATACGGCTATATATGTCACCGAGAAGGCCAGAAAACGAAGAGGCCAGTTTTAACAAAGTCAAAATTTAATTAGACCGATAAATCAAAAACCGCTTCCGATAGACCTTTGAAATCTATTATTACCATATACAAACATTATATCAGAGTATCCAATTCCGGTGTCAAAAATTTGATATGTCATCATGTGATTGCGCAATAGGTTCTTTTTAGAGCGGAGAATGTTGCTGTTCCAGGTCATATTAAACATCGTTATCTGCATTTCTAATGCCTGATTTTTTAATAGAGCAACAATAGGAAGACTTCAAGCCAAAAAATGTGAAAATTTTAGTTGGAATGTCTATGCATTCCTCAGTTGCTATGGAAACAAAAAATTACATGTTTAAGCCATAACTCGAAAAGTATAGATCGTAGACACTACAAAATTATACCATTTAATCCGTAAACTATTACTTCCTATATGAGAATAATACTATTTACATGTCTATTTTCAATAAGTTCTGAGTTATCTAGGATTTTGTCACATCTCATTACTTCTCAATAGATCGTGATAAAATCCTAGATAACTCAGAACTTATTGAAAATAGACATGTGAATAGTATTATTCTCATATAGGAAGTAATAGTTTACGGATTAAATGGTATAATTTTGTAGTGTCTACGATCTATACTTTTCGAGTTATGGCTTAAACATGTAATTTTTTGTTTCCATAGCAACTGAGGAATGCATAGACATTCCAACTAAAATTTTCAGATTTTTTGGCTTAAGATCTTCCTATTGTTGCTTTATCAAAAAATTAAGCATTAGAAATGCAGATAACGATGTTTAATATGACCTGGAACAGCAACATTCTCCGCTCTAAAAAGAACCTATTGCGCAATCACATGATGACATATCAAATTTTTGACACCGGAATTGGATACTCTGATATAATGTTTGTATATGGTAATAATACATTTTAAATGTCTATCGGAAGCGGTTTTTGATTTATAGGTCTAATTAAATTTTGACTTTGTTAAAACTGGCCTCTTCGTTTTATGGCTTTCTCGGTGACATATATAGCCGTATATAAAGTAGGCCATGGCCTATTAGATTTATTTGTGTTTGGACCACCTCATGTAAGAACATATGATTGTGTTGGGAAAGCATGCAAATTATTCGGTTGACCAAATTATTCGGTTGACCAAATTATTCGGTTGACCAAATTATTTGGTTGACCAGATTATTCGGTTGACCAGATTATTCGGTTGACCAAATTATTCGGTTGACTAAATTATTCGGATGACCAAATTATTTAGTTCTCAACCGAATATCAAATAATGATATTTGGTTACAAACCAAATATCAACTATTTGCAATTTGCAAATAATATTTGGTTAAACCGAATAATCAACTATTCGGTTTCAACCCTGATATATATATATATATATATATATATATATATAAAAATTTGAATTTTCGATTTATCGAAATGCATCCTATGTTTCATTAATTCGATCAGACTTTTTGGTTTTAAATTCCGAGTATAAGACCGACTTCAGACGAAAATGTCGACTCATCGTGGAATTATGACGTCATTGTCACCTTTTTTATAATTAGAAAATTCAGGTTTTCAACCATAACTCATCCATTTTAAATGATAGAAGGCTGAAATTTTAATAAAGTGTGTATATTAATATTATTCAAATGTGGTATAACTATCATCAAAAAATGATGACTCATCACTCTGCTATGACGTCATCATTACGCCCCATTTTTATATTTAGAAATTTCAGTTTTTGACTATAACTCAGTCATTTAGGTGATAGAAGGCTTAAATTTTAATAGAATGTGTATATTAATATATCTCACATATGATAAAACCAGTAGCGGATTTAGGAGTGTGCGGAGTGTGCGGCCGCACAGGGCCCCCACATTTTCGGGCCCCCCCACAAATTGACTTAAATTATATGTACTTGTTTTTCTAATGAAATAATCTCACTAATATGAATATTGTATGCAGCAAATCTCATTTTTCATTTTCATTTCAAAATTTTAATAAAATTATTATAATAATTATAATCATTTTTTAAAAAAATTTTAGATGCCAGGGCCCCCACAATCGCACTCGCACAGGCCCCCCACATTCCTAAATCCGGCACTGGATAAAACTATCGTATTTAGAAATGTTATCTACCTTATAATTAATCAATGTGACCCCAGGCGACCGAAAGGAGCCATCGGCGGACACAAAGTGTCCGCAAGCCGCGCAGCGCAAACAAGCGAAGCCCGCGTGTATATATATATATATATATACCTGTAACGAATTGATTGAAAAAACTGTCGGGCGGAGAAAGCTGATTTTTGACATGTGAGTCTTTTGGCTATGGCTCCACTAAGTTCTGACCTCAGACAAAATGTCAACTCATCATGGAATTATGACGTCATTATCACCTTTTTTATAATTAGAAATTTCAGTTTTTCGACTATAACTCAGCCATTTTATGTGATAGAAGGCTTAAATTTTAATAGAATGTGTATATTAATATATCTCACATATGATCCAACTATCATTAAGAAATGATGACTCATCACCCTGTTATAACGTCATCATTACGCATCAAAAAAATTAAAAATTTACAAATTTGATTATTTTTCCAGTGATATTGATTATAACAGTAAAACAGACATACAGTCAGGGTCGCTTATTGTGAACCACCAGGGGACCAAAAAATCTGTTCATTATAGAGATACTTCATATTAAGCGAACTTGATTCAATGCAAATCCTATCTAAACCACTGAATTTGGGACCAGGAGGTTAGTTCATAATAAACGAATGTTCATAATAAGCGGGTTCATAATAAGCGACCCTGACTGTATTTAGAGATGCTACCTCCCTTTTGATCAATCAATGTGACTCCAGGCGCCAAAGGGCTTTTCCGGTGGTCAAAGTGTCCGCCAGCTGCGCAGCGCAAGCAAGCGAAGCGCGCTTGTAAATAAATAAATCCTTACTATTAAAACTCGAATAATGTTTGTATATATATATATACAAGCGCGCTTCGCTTGCTTGCGATACGCGGCTGGCGGACATTTTGTGTCCTCCGGAGGGTCCTTTCGGTCGCATGTGGTCACAGTGATTAACTATAAGGGAGATAATATCTCCAAATATGTCTGTCTTACTAATAAAAATTGATACTATTCGAAAAATCGTTAAATTAATCAATTTTTTAAAATTTTTGATGTGTAATGATGACGTCATAACAGAGTAGTGAGTCATCATTTTTTGATGATTGTATCACACGTGAGGAATATTAATATACACATTCTATTAAAATTTCAGCCTTCTATCACCAAATGGCTGAATTAGAAAAATTGAAATTTCTAATTATAAAAAAGGTGATAATGACGTCATAATTCCATGATGAGTCGACATTTTTGTCTGAGCTCAGAACTTAGTGGAGCCATAGCCAAAAGACTCCCGCATACCAAAAATCAGCTTTCTGCGCCTGGCAGTTTCTTCAATTAATTCGTTACAGAGAGATATATATAAATAAATAAATCCTTACTATATTAAAACTTGATTAATATTTATTTGTTTACAAGCGCGCTTCGCTTGCTTGCGCTGCGCGGCTGGCGGACACAAAGTGTCCACCGAAGACGCCCTTTGGGCTCCTGTTGTCACCATTGATTAATTATATGGGAGATAACATCTCTAAATACGTCTGTCCTACTGTTATAATCGATATCGTCCGAAAAATCACCGAATTTGTCAATTTTAAAAATTTTTGATGCGGAGCTCTTCCACGTTTTTTATTAGGTTTGGAAGTACTTTCTCTGTAAAAAACGTTGTGTTTACTGTTTTACCACTTTCAGAAGGTATTTGCAAGACTATTCCACTACTATTGAAGAAGATCGTGTACATGACCTTCGGTTTTCTGAAGTCGGGCCTAGGAATTTGGGCCGGTCTTTCGTCGCCTCTCACCCATGATCGCATTTTATACTTGCTGTAAGGGGTTGAATAATATACCCAAGTCTCATCCCCGGTTATAACTTCAGCTAGGCGTCTAGGATCACAACCGTCATAGGTTTCCAGGAGTTTCTTGGCAGTCTTTACACGTGCGAGCTTTTGTTGATCGCCGAGGTTATTTGGGACCCACTTACCGCAAATGGATCGGAAACCAAGCTGAGTAGTCAGAATGGAATGAATGGCCCCCGATGAAATCTCCATACTCTGCTCTAACTGCTCGATTGTTATACACTTATCTTCCCTGACTTTGCTCTCGATTAGAGCAACATTCTCTGGGGTGCTGACGGACACCGGTCTCCCAGATCGAGGTAGATCTGACACGTTTGTATTTCCAGACTGAAATCGTGCAGCCCATCGCTCGACCGTTGATCTGGAAGGGCAGTCCATGCACAATACCTCCTGCAACTAGTTGCAGATGAGTACCGGCTGGATGCGGAGTTTTGTGCGAAACTCAATGTAAGCTCTCCGTTTCAGATTAAAATTGTCATCCTTGGAAGCCATAATTTTACCAGTATGTTGAAATGATGTGTGAATAAATTGATCAGAAATTTGTAATTTTCATTCAATCAAGCTAAGATTTTCAGTAAATCAAGCTAAGATATAAGGTTGTCTTATAGATAAAAACTGATTTGTTTACTATTATAGTTTGCGAAATATACCATGACCCGCAAGACTTATTGAACGACCTAGTATGTTTCCTTTTGTTTACAATAGATACATAAAGTAAACCATTTCTAAAAATGAGCTAGAGATTAGCCTACAACGGTTGACCTGGGGCTTTTAGCAATGTTGATGATCCGTGTTATAAGAAATTTGATTTAACTTGACTGGATATTAAATGTTTATGTTTAACGTTTTCTAGGATATTACCCATTAAATTTCTTACTTCTTACACTATATATTTGTGCTCATACTCAAATCAGAAGTATTAGATATTGTCTACCTGGGTTTGAATGATGGAAAATTCGTCGCTATCGTATATAGTAATGCATAAATAAGAATTTAACCGGCATCCACTGTATTTCCATTTTCGGATGATTTCAGTCATAGCGGCTAAAGGTCAAGACATCTAGACAGTACAAGTTTGTACATATGCTACTGCAGTAGTGCAAAATCCTATGATTACATTATCTTGCGCCTAAAATACTATGATATCACTTGACTACTTTAATTATCCACCTCAAAAGCCTCCTTGACACCTGGTTTCGAGCTCCATTCCTCCTTTCAAATGCAATCGGCCTTTGGCCCCTCATCATATTTCCACACCTAAAATCACCCACTTCTTATATATTGTACATATAACTTAGGTTTCCGGTGACGGATTTTCCGTTAATGCCTGGGTTTCAACACTACCCAAACTGTAACATCACGGATGAAGATATAATAGATCTGAAGACAAAATTCAAATATTTAGTAATAGTAGTCTGTAATGTTGTGCTACTATCTATAAGTAAACTGATGTAAACAATTCTTAATGAAAATCATTGAAAAAGTTGTACTTACTTGCACTTGTATCATCGTAAGTTTCTTGTGGTAATGAGATGGAAAGATTTCCTTCTTTAATTGAATGCTCTATTATGTTTTGAAGAACATTCTTTAAGAGAGTTACCTAGAGACAATTTTGAAATCACTACTAACATAGCCTACTGTATATAAGGCCTCACAGTAACTTGTTGATTTGGGACTAGGGATGCGGTAGAAGATGGTTGGACTAATACATGAACTGCCTTAAATCATTAACAAAGCACAATAGAGCTTAAGAATATATTACCATCATATATAAATATGGTGTCAAAGTACCCATATCCGTTGTTAAAATTTAGATTAGTCAACAAATGGTTGCGAAATAGGTTATATTTGTGACAAATTTGGTGATTTTCAGAGGTTGTTTAAGGACACTTCTAAGTGTTTTTATTATGAATTTTTTTCATAGAATGCTGTCACATTCCAGTGTTGCTATGGAAACGTGTTTTGTTCAGTTGGGGTTATATCTTCAAAACCACGATAGCTAGACATTCAAATGTAATCCCATTTGATAGCGAATATACTACTTTTATTAAGCGATGATATAATTACGACGTCTAGTAAATTCAATGGTTTACGGGATATTCGACAAATTACCAAATGTGACCAATATGATAAATTGTCTAATAACTCGTAAACCATTGAATTTAGACAAATAAATTATATTATCACTTAATAGGAAATAGTATATTCGATTCACATTTGAATGTCTAGCTCTTGTGGTTTTCAAGATACGATCCCAACTGACCAAAACACGAAACCATAGCAACACTGGAATGTAGCAACATTCGATGAAAAAATTCCAAATTTTTCGTATTTAACCCATTCACATCTCAGTTCTATGCAAAAAAAAATGATGCTTTTCCCTGATTTCTTATCAATAACCCTTCTAAAATGCCAATGTCGATTTTAAGGATTCTGTGCAGGGGCGCTGAGAGTGGGAGGGGGAAAACGAGGTATTTCCCCGGGGCTATCAACATTACATAATAATTTGACAAAAATTCACAGTTCCGATGTAACTATTGTGAAAAACTAGTTAAACCAAAGGTTGAAACTTTGGTGTAACTAGGCTTAACCGTGGAGTTTGTCTTCTCTCCTCATCATCATTAATTTATTATATTTTCCTATGCAGTACCAATTTGAGTATTCTTCCAGCACTAAAATACTATTACGTATTCTGAAAGCTAAGCTTGGTTAGCAAACCGTGATCTAAATTGTGTGGTGGCATGTAGCAAATCGTGAGATATAGTAAAATAGTATTACGGACAGTGGTTCGAAATCGTGAGATAATAGTGAGTAGGTCTATTAGGGCATTAGGATTATGCGATCATTGATCGCTCAATCACGATTGTGATCCTATTTTGAGGATCGGCGATCTATTTTTTTGAATGATCAGATGGAAGATCGCGATCTTTTTTGGAAATTTGTATTGTCTTCTCTCCTCACCATCATTAATTTAGTCTATTTTTTTATGATATTACCAATTTGAGTCTTCTCCCACCATTAAAAGACTATGACACATTCTGATAGTTAAGCTTGATTAGTATTTCGAATTTTAGTTCCGATAAAAATGATGTGGAACAAAAACGATTAGAAAAATGTTCGAGATCGGGATCGCGTTCCTTTTTGAAATTTTGATCTTGATCGAGATCACCTATCATAATGTCAGCTAAGTTCGGATCGCAATCGCGATCTTTTTCACAATCGATTAATGCTCTACTAATAATAGCTACAAATATGATCCAATTCAACTTCTATATAATATTGAAAATACTAATACATACATAGCCTACTCAATATAAGGCCTGGTATCAAATGTACCATGGATGAAGTAGAGGATGGAATTTAAATTCTTTAAAATTTATCTGCTTAGCTTAAAAGCTCTTTACTATCAAGCTTCAATTTCCTGATATTATCTTAAATCTAACAATGTAATTAAATTCAACTTTATTAATTTTCAATATCATTCAGGACAACAATATTTAGTTTCATCTGTAACAAACTATGTTAAAATAACAGTAAAAATGTTCGTGATAGCTCGCCCTCACCTCTTTCCATCCTCGTATTCTACTCTCGATCTCTTAGTCTTTGTCAATATTTTGTTTTCAACTCTTTCGTGGGTATGACCTGCGTTTAAAACGTTACTTTCGGGTACAAAATCGACTTTATAAGTAGTCGGCTAATGCCTCTCCAGCATCGATTTCATTCAATATCGTACTTTTCGTGCGCGCCAAGCTGTGTGGACTTCTTTTCTCTGGAAACTATTGTGTTACTGCGATGTCACTCCTCCAAACCGTATTAGACAGAACTGTTTCTACAGTAGAGGGAAGTCTGCCAACCTATCATCAAGAGCTGAATTGAGAATCCCGAGTTTTCAATATGATTTCAGTATAATTATTTATGAAACAGAGTAATGAGTCCTTTAACTAATATTCCAAGTATTAGAGACCTTGCCACATGTTTTACTATGATCTTTTCCCTCCTTATCAGCCTGTTTGCATGTAGATAATCGAAATATACAAGATATCGTAGTCGTCCTCATAGATCATAGAGAGTATATCATCAATTGCTATGACTTCACCAGGCACAATCTTCGAGAAGTAAATTCTTTAAGTGGTTTATAAGGGAACCAGTCAACTTGTATCAATACCAAAATGAAATGTACGATTCTATAGCATTCTGGATGAGATATCTGTTAGAACACAGAGAAAAGCAGGATTTCCTGTTGACTTGGTACGAGTTGGTATGTAGGATGAGTTGGCATGTGGTACGGGTTGGCATTTAGTACGAATTGGCGTGTGGTACGAGTTGGCTGGCATTCATTTCCAAGGTATGTTTGAAGGTTTCATTCATTGTCACAGGAGGTAGGCTTTACTAAACTAGAACATTACTTTTTATTAAAATTTTGAAAAGTGTGAACTCGTAACAGGATCGAAAAGGATTAACCCCCCGGCCCCGGTCCCATCTCAATGGGCCACTCCATTTTTGAATGAACTGTCCCGTCCCGTTCCAATTGTTTTTCTTCATATTCTTAGAATCATCAATTTGTTCAAATATTAAATCTCCTCTGACACTGGAACAGGTTCACAATTTACACGATCTGGGGAATAGCCGGAAAGAGAAGTGGATATCGTGAAAATAGATAGTAAAGCAGTTAATAATAAATCAAAAGATATAATTATAAGTCAAAAAGGTGTATAGAACTGCTTTTTAGTGGGCTAGGGTAAAATATTTATGAAATAAATAATCAAATATTAAAAAGGTGATTGAAAGTTTGTGGAGTTTACGAGTATACTTACCATGCAAACTTCATTCAAAATAGTTTTTTTATTTTTTGAGTAATTTTTTTGGGTTAATTTGTTAATTTTTTAAGGTTTAGTTGTGGGTAATTTTGAGGTTGATACCAGGCCTTATATTGAGTAGGCTATGACATACTAAATATATCGACTATCATTTGGGACATTTAGAAATTTCGCATGTAGGATTCATTTATGGTATTGAGGCACAAGCACTAGTCAGAATTTTGAAGTTGGCAAAAAAATGAGAAGTTGGAATGCGTTTTAGGGAAGTTCATCCTCAAATGAGAATATTTGGATGTTGGTTCCATTCTACCCAGATAATTTGTGCTAAAACACAAAAACATGGGCTTAAGTTGCAAATTTTATCAACATTTAAAATTGCAATGTCTTTTCTGCCTGCGTCTCTCATTGGTTTGGAGAACACTTCTTTGATGAAACTTAACAAACTGAAGACATGCTTTAAAAAGCGCTGGTAGGGCCTGCACTATCATGTAGTAGTTGATGATATTAGTGGAGTATAAGCGAAATTACAGAAGTTACATTTACGGTTATGATTTTGGTCAACGTGTGTAGTGGTAGGAATTTGGTCAACGGTTTCTAATTTATGTGGATTTACTACATGACATGAAGTTTCATTATTTCGAGAAATTGGAAACTATGTTATTTAAAAGATCACAACTAATGAGCATGACCATGATCAAACAATCTATACCCGAGGATAAGTTATTAGGGGTTTTCTCAATATTTAAATGAGAATTTTTTAATTTTAGTGAACTAATTTAATTTGAACTAATTAAAAATTGTTTTATTACTAAAATAAATGGATTGTTGGAGAAAAAGTATTGTCAATCTTTTAAGAACAAAAAAATTTACTCCGACACTTATTTGATCTTCACATGCAATACATTTCGTGTTCTTTCATAAACGTTGTCGAATCCTGTATTAATATTAACAACTTGGAAGGATTGGTCACGGTATGCCATTGATATAAGTTCTTAGTGTCTACGATCTATACTTTTTGAGTTATGGCTTAAATATTCAATTTTTGCCTCCATATCAACTGAGGAATGCAAAGCATTCCAGTTAAGATTTTCATATTTTTTGGATTAAGGCCTATTGTTGTTATATAAAAAAATCAAGCATTAGAAATGCAGATAACGATGTTTAAAATGAGCTAGGAGAGCAAAAATTTCCGCTCTTAAAAAGAGCCTATTGCGCAATCACTGATGGCATATCAACTTTTGGACAGCTGAGTTGCATACTCTGATCTGATGTTGTACTATATAGTTATAATACCATATACGGCCGTGTATTAAGTAGGCCATGGGTCAATCATAAAGGGGTCATTTTCTGAGCGAAAATGTTAAAATAAAATGCTTCAAAACCTGAAATTGACACTCAGCGCATAAGAATACCCCTCTTGTACACCCAGATTATATTTCTGAACCTTGTCAGTTGTTCCAAACATCTTGACAAACAAACACAACAAATGAGTTTTAATTACTGGATAGTACGTATTCTTAAGAAGAAATAGAAAGGAAAATCAAAAATACCTCTTTGTTCAATTCTTTGAATCTTTCGATAAAATAATTATTATCACCAGTTAGAGATTTATCCTTCATTAAATGATCTGATCTTGATCTCGACTTGCTTTTACGCCTTATGAAAAAAATTAAATGACAATACAAATATTTTAAAATACTACTACCCTTTACAAGCTTAAATTGTAATGATCAGGGTATTGAGATATATGCCTATCATCAAGAGCTGAATTGAGAATCCCGAGTTTTCAATATTATTTCAGTATAATTATTTATGAAACAGAGTAATGAGTCCTTTAACTATATTCCAAGTATTAGAGACCTTGCCACATGTTTTACTATTATTGCGTCAAAATTAAGGATGTGTGGAAGCACACTCCCATCCCGTATGTGGTGAACTTTTTAATTTAATCTTTTTTTATTTCATTTAAGTCGAAATATTACTACTAGGAGCAACAAAGTTTGAATTATTAGTATTTTTAAAATACAGTGAAATCGGTCTAAAACGGCCTACCAAGGGGCTGGCCAAAAAGGACCGTTATGTACAGGTATTACCAGCATATATAAATATAGTGTCAGTACTCATATCCGTTGTTAAAATTTAGATTAGTCATCATATGATTGCGCAATAGGTCATATTTGTGACAAATTTAGTGATTTTCAGAGGCCGTTTAAGGGCACTCCTAAGTGTTTTTATACAAAGTTTTTCGCATAGAACTGAGATATGAATGAGTTAATACGAAAAAAGGATTTTTTTCATGGAATCTTGCTACATTCCAGTGTTGCTATAGAAACGTGTTTTGGTCTATATAATTTTAAAATATATTTTTTGCAAGGGTAACTTCAGCTAACTAAACGTAATATTAACTTACCAATAATTTTGTATTAATTTTACTGCTTGTAACCTCACTTGATCTGTTTTCCATGTATTAATCTCTGATAGCTAAAGAATGCAGTCCTTTACTTGATATTGTAAATATAGCAAAAAATATTGATAGTTAGTTACGTGCAGCCAGAAGTTTCTGAAAAGATATGATAAATTAAAATGCATACTCTACTTTATTTATGTTCCATCACAAATTGTAACTTTTAACTGTATTATGGTAAACTCAAATAATTATTAAATTTCCCTAAAAACGTTACATAAAGCACTGATTCCCATGTGGCATTTCTCCGCGATATTAATTTGGCGACTATATATACAATGTATTGCGGCCAACATAAACCTTAGAAATGAGTGCCTCCCGACTTGGGGATGACACCTTGTTTACATCTGGTCATTGGAACAAAAAGGCACATTTCCGGGGCCCCAGGGTTCTAAACCAGGTAGTTCACCCATCTACTACCCTGGTTTGGATAGTCTATTTTTGTGTTTGCCTTTTACAGTATATTATATGAGCACAATTGCAAGACAAAACCATCATGTTAAGGTTAACATCGGTAAAATGGACAAATTTTCAATATTCAAAAAGCTTCGTTTTGTTCTAAAACTCAAAGTACAATTATCTCTGATGTAAACACAGCATGATCGTGTTAATGTTGATCAAGATGCACAATGTACCTTAACTAAACATTCGGTAAATATATCGATTTTGAAAATTTCAGTAAATCCCTTATTTTGGACAAGGAACATAAACCTTCCTATCCTCAACATAGAAACCCAAAGCCCCCGGAGATGGCTTTTGAGGTGTCAAAATAGTCAATGGAGCACCAACTTACAAAGGGGACTTTTTAGCTCTATATCTGAAAATCTTTAGAAAGGTTCAATCTAGTTGTATCGTTTCATGCTTTTATGATGAAATGCACAATTCTTTCACATATAGCCCTCACTATTCAGTGTTAAGTAACATACCTTAAACATAGATGCCACAACACTAATATGTGAATGTTAAAATGAGCGTAATTGGTAAATGAACCATAAAGAATTGTTCATGAATTTCGACCGTATTCTCAGTACTAACATAATATCATATGATACAAGTATTATAAAATTTCAATTGATATAACTCGTTAGGTAACGCAACAGTAAACCTTCTCCCCCTTATGCCATGTTTCAATCACGTGGACTCCTTTTCAATAACCATAATATAAAGTGCGGATCTCCTGATATAGTCTATGGACCCTAGGTTGAGACGGATACCGACATTTCGCTACACGACCTTTCGATACATACAATTCGCTACACGACAATTCGCAACTAATTTGATTGACTAATTATCATGGAGATAATAAAATACATCATATGATTAATTTAATAGTAGCATTAAATTTAAAAATTAAAAAAAATCATGACAAATAAGCTATCACAGATTGAAATTAGAATTCTCATCCCGTCAAATACTTTCTAGAACTTGCATTGTAATGAAATAATCAGCAGATATTTACAGGTTTCTCGTAGACAAGTTGTCAGCTGTTTTAATTCCAATGAAATAAATATCAGTATGTAAATATTTTACTCAATTTATATTTTACGAACATTTTGATCTGGTGCACTTTGGAAATTAATTAATGACTGAAGATCCTCCTGATCAGCAATCTTGCAGAGGAGGAGAGAAACTCATTGAGGAGGCTATTTATATGACAAACAGAGGAGAGTGTGAGATGTGAAGCACTGGCAATGCGTAAAGAGAGGAGTTTGCAAAGCAAGGGTTCTTACGAAGGGTATGGAGATAGTCAGACGAGAGAGAACGAGTGCTAGCTGTTCCAATACAACCAACTACCCTTGAGGAGCTCAACCTTCCACCTGAGTACCAGCAGACAGCGAAGGAAGAGCAATTCCTGCTCTACGACTCTGGTCCGGAGCCGCAGAGAATTCTCATCTTTGGTACACAGCGTAACCTGGATATGTTGCAAGCATCCCAGTGCTGGCTTGCTGATGGCACCTTTAAGACAGCTCCTAACCTCTTTGCCCAAGTGTATGTGTTGCATGCACTCCGAAGAAGGCCGGAACCCCTAAAGGATGGCCATCTGTTACCTAGCCTGTTCATTCTCCTACCTAATAAAACCCAAGCTACCTACACACGGATGTGGCAACAGATCCAGTTACTCTGTCCTAATGCTCAACCATCTCTGATGCTTATGGACTTTGAGAAGGCTGCCATTAACAGTTTCCAGCAGGTGTGGCCTGCTACACAGGTGAAGTGCTGCTTCTTTCACCTCACACAGAATATCTGGCGCAAAGTACGAGTACAAGCTGAAGGACTGCAAGCTGCTTACAACCAATATGAGGAACTAGCCCTGCACATACGCCTGTTGCCAGCACTCGCCTTTGCTTCACACTTTGATGTACTCGAGGTGTTTGGTGATGTAGTACAGGAACTTCCAATGCCCCAAGCCACTGGTCTCGTTCTATACTTTGAGAAAACCTATGTCGGGCGCAAACTCCCTGGTGGTACCTACCAGGATCCCTTGTTCCCAATTGAGATGTGGAACTATCACTACGACACGGCGTTTGGGTTACCTCGTACAACCAATGCAGTTGAAGCATGGCACCGCTCTTTCAATGCTACTGTTGGCTGTCACCATCCAAATATTTGGTAGTTTATCACTGCCTTGAAGCGAGAACAGGGACTTGTGGAAGTAAGCTAAGTTCATTGCTGGTACTAATCCTCCTAAACGTAGGAAAAACCAGGCTACCGAGGAAGCCTTGAAGCAACTGGTTACCAGCTATGTGTGGCGCCCAACCATGGAATTCTTACGAGGTGTAGCACACCATTTTAATTTAGAGGCAGATTAAATAAAATACTATACGTAGTAGAGAGAAACTATGTATTCTGTATTATTACTTTTAATTATCCCGTCCCATTTGTAACTCATCTATTATCTATTGAG
Source organism: Aphrocallistes beatrix (assembly GCA_963281255.1). NCBI lineage: Eukaryota > Metazoa > Porifera > Hexactinellida > Sceptrulophora > Aphrocallistidae > Aphrocallistes > Aphrocallistes beatrix. The sequence goes on from OY725490.1 coordinate 3,772,305, forward strand.
ATAATTTAAAGTGTCTCGTTTTTCCATGAAATTCCTCAATTATGTCCCCTTTATGCACCTGATAATACTTTTCAAATGGGTCCCCCGATTTTCCAACAAAATTCGACACTGCCCCGGTGTAACAGCCCAGATTATACGCTCGTCCTCGAATATACCCGGATATAATCTGTCCTAGCCCAGATTATACCCGGGTATATTCTGTCCTAGCCTAGATTATACCCCCGGATATGAAGCGGGCTAGCCCAGAATATTATCCTTGTCTTCGTAATATCAAATAAACAAGCGCGCTTAGCTTGCTTGCGCTGCACGGCTGGCGGACACTTTGTGTCCGCCGGAGGCGCCCTGTGGACGCCTGAGGTCACATTGATTAATTATAAGGGAGATAACATCTCTAAATACGTCTGTCTTACTGTTATGATCGATGTTGCACGAAAAATCACCAAATTTGTCAATTTTTAAAATTTTTGATGAGTAATGATGACGTCATAACAAAGTGATGAGTCATCATTTTTTATGATAGTTGCATCATATGTGAGATATATTAATATACACATTCTATTAAAATTTCAGCCTTCTATCACTTAAAATGGCTGAGTTATGGTCGAAAAACTTATAAAAAGGTGATAATGACGTCATAATTCCATGATGAGTCGACATTTTCGTCTGAGCTCAGAACTTAGTGGAGCCATAGCCAAAATACTCCCACATGCCAAAAATAAGCTTTCAGGGTTGGGGGCATAATCAGGACTGTTTATATCGGGTATTTCTGTCCTAGCCCAGAATGCACACCACGGGGTGTATTCTGAGCTAGCCCACTTCATACCCGGGTATAATCTGGCCTAGCCCATAATATACCCAGGGGGTATAATCTGGCATAGCTCATAATATGCCCGGGTATATTTTAATGGGGGTATATTCTGGGCTGCTACACCTGTATTCGGAAGTGCACCGTATTATAATTTTTAGCAGCACATAATCCACATGGTTTCTTCAAATAAATCCTTGCTACGTAAACTCCTTTGGTGACATTATCGAAACGTAAGGTTCCCTGTCATATTAATTTTGACGTCCTCAATCCCATCAGTAAACCTAAACTCAGATAGAAGTACTCAACTTGTTGGGATGAAGCCACTGACATCGAAATGATGATTAAAAAATTTCATAAATTAACAATGTAGAATGGAAGAGAAGTGTATTATGCTCGTATAAGAACATTGTTTATACTAAAATTATACGCTTGCATAGAATTGATACAAATGTCGGTCGACAGACCGATAATGCAGCTCCAGGAAGTGACTCGATGGAACATGAAATGTAAATATCGCAATACATCGGGAAATACTCATTTTAGGGCATCCTAAGTGTGAAATTTGGAGTCTACATATTTAATACCCTATAATAGCCGTTGAGAGCTCGCTTTTAGCTTAAAATAAGAATTTTTCAAAAGGTGTGAAAATATGTAAATATACATATGCTAATAACTCATAAAATATTCACATTATTACTAATAAAATGTGAAAATCGGATTCCACATATTAAACTGCCCTAGATTAGCCGTTGAGAACTCGCTTTTAACTCAAAATGAATTTTTTCAAAAGGTGTGAAAATATGTATATATCAATATGTTAATAACCCATAAAATTTTCATATTATTACTTTCAAAGCGCGAAAATCGGTCCTACATGGTGAAATACCCTACATTAGTCGTTGAAATCTTACTTATATCTTTAAACAAAGCTTTGCAGTGGTGGTGTTAAAATATGAATATATACTTATAAAAACCGGAAGTGATGATATTTTGCGAAAAAATGTTGACGGTGCACATCTACACCATAATGAGATTCTACATGCGAAATTTGGTAAAAATTGGACTGTTAGATTTCGCAGTAGCGTGCGTACGGACATACATAGATACATACGGACGGACGAGATACTCCGTCCATGCCATAAGGGCATCTCCCTATAGGAACTGCACTAAAAATGAATCTAGTGTAGCATAATATGTTACTTAAAGTAGGGAGAAACCTAGTAAATTTCAGCAGATTTCCGAAATTACAAATCATGGTCATGAAGCTATCTTACAAGTATTTGAGAGAGATGAGAATTCACATTCCATTGTTCAGATACTATTAATTACGGTATACGTACTTCTAAACATCTAAATATGTCAAAACTGATGTTTTGAGATCTTTTAATTATCGTCTTGGCACAAAAACGTTATGTTTTCATTGTACGTATATTAGATGTTAGAAAATTAGCCAATCAAATTAGTAGCAAATTGTCGTATAGCGAAATGTCGTGTAGCGAAATGTCGGACTTCCTTTCATTAATTGCGAAATTAACCTAAGCATCCATAGTTTAGTGATGGTAATCTATATTAGGCACCCTGCGGGTGCCTAATCCTGATATGACGTGTTAGCAGCGAAGTGTGCCTGTAATTTAGAATCTTGAATATATCACAAATAATAGAACTTGCCTCCTTTTTCATATTTGATATTATTTCTGATTGGTCAGCAACAAGTACTTCAAGTCTAAATTATTGTATATAATGAATTAATAACATGTAAGTGGTATGAGACCCAACTTACAAACCACAAGGAAGATTATAAAAAGTGGGCCGACAATGCAGCACAAGTAACCTCAACTAGATTTGTGAAATTATGTACAAGTATAATGTTGTTGTTATTATACTTTATACGTTATCGATTTTTAATATGTAAGTTTTGAGTACTAGTTTGATGTCTAATGGATTCTGTAATATTCGTGAATTAACATTTTGAACCAAACCTTTTAAACCTGCTCTCTAGTATTTCACTGGATATAGACGCATTAGTCAACTCAGTTTGAATCTCTTTACTGCATTTAATATCACATTTATTTTGTAATTTATCATCAGAAATGTTGCAAGAATCTTGTTCAATAGACATTCTCATCTCAATCTTGTACTTGTCTGAGGAATCAGTCATTTTTTCACAACTTTGTCCAACTCTCTTATTCTTGTATGTTGCTAAGAGAGCTTTCATCGGGATAACTGGAAGAGATAAAGACTCGGGTTGCTTGTTAAATACAGAAGGAATCTGAAAGTTTTCGTTACATTTTTGTCTACAAAAAGGATTCATACTTGATTCCTCGACACATTCGTCAGAAAGATCTTTCTCACCCATTCCTTTTTTGATTTACTAATTAAAATTGAAGTAGAAAAAAAGAAGTAGATTTCTCACCCATACGAACTGACAGATCTAAGGGCCCACGTTTAACCCTGTTTAAACCGGGTTTATCCCAGTGGGCTGGGGTAAACCTATTTAACCAGGGTTAAATTCCAACCCTGGCCTTCATACTTGATATTATTAATGGTCTCAACTGCAAAAATCAGCTTTCTGTGCCAGACAGTTTCTTCAATCAAATATCCATTTCAAAGGTTAAAATATTCTATATGCGCCACAATCTGCAATTTGCGTCTTGCTTTAACCAATCTACAGATGATAGTAAGTGGCACATAGTGATAGTACTGCTCGATACTTTAATTCATCGAATCAATGAATTAATAATCTCGATCATTGATATCCGATGTTTAGAATAAGAATTTTAAATCAAAAGATTTGAATATTTTACCATTTGAGTGCATTTCCCTTGAGGAATAGACCCATCCTTACTATTAAAACTCGATTAATGTTTGTGTATGTGTGTATATATATACAATCGCGCTTCGCTTGCTTACGCTGCGCGGCTGGCGGACACTTTGTGTCCGCCGGAGGCGCCCTTTGGGCGCCTGAGGTCACATTAATTAATTAAAAGGGAGATAACATCTCTAAATATATCTGTCGTACTGTTATGATCGATATCGCACGAAAAATCACCAAATTTTCCAATTTTTTAAATTTTTGACGCGTAATGATGAGGTCATAACAGAGTGATGAGATATCATTTTTCGATGATAGTGAATCATATGTGAGGTATATTAATATGCACATTCTATTAAAATTTCAGCCTTCCATCACTTGAAATGGCCGAGTTATGGTCGAAAAGCTGAAATCTCTAATTATAAAAAAGTGACAATGACGTCATAATTCCATGATGAGTCGACATTTTCGTCTGAGCTCAGAACTTAGTGGAGCCATAGCCAAAAGACTCCTACAGGCCAAAAATCAGCTTTCTGCGCCAGGCAGTTTCTTCAATCAATTCGTTACATATATATATATACCGCATATACTATATATCCTTAATATTAAAACTCGATTAATGTGTATATATGTGTGTGTGTATATATATATATGTTAGAACAAATTTGCGAAATCAACAATTATGCATAATTGTCGACAATTATGCATAATTGTTCATTTTACAACAATTATGCATAATTGTTCATCTAATGTAACAATTATGCATAATTGTTACATTAGATGAACACTTATGCATAATTGTTGTAAAATGAACAATTATGCATAATTGGCGACAATTATGCATCCTTACTATTAAAACTCGATTAATGTGTATATATCAGGGTTGAAACCGAATAATTGATTATTCGGTTTTACCAAATATTATTTGCAAATAATTGATATTTGGTTTGTAACCAAATATCATTATTTGGTATTCGGTTGAGAACCAAATAATTCCGTTGAGAACCAAATAATTTGGTCAACCAAATAATTTGGTCAACCGAATAATTTGGTCAACTGAATAATTTGGTCAACCGAATAATTTGGTCAACCGTATAATTTGGTCAACCGAATATTTGGCCAAACAAATAATTTGCATGCTTTCCCAACACAATAATCACATGTTCTTACATGAAGTGGTCCGAACAAAAATAAATATAATTGGCTTACTTATACTTGAATATATTTTTGTGCAAATATTTATATAAACATTTATGCAAAAATATAATCAAGTATTATTTGGTTGACCAAATTATTTGGTTAACCAAATTATTCGGTTAACCAAATTATTCGGTTAACCAAATTATTCGGTTAACCAAATTATTCGGTTAATCAAATTATTTGGTCTGACCATTATTCGGTTAACCAAATAATTCGGTTTGACCATTATTCGGTTAACCAAATTATTTGGTCTGACCATTATTCGGTTAAAATGGTATTTGGTTGAAGCGGTTTCAACCTTATATATATATATATATATATATATATATATCTGTAACGAATTGATTGAAGAAACTGCCAGGCGTAGAAAGCTGATTTTTGCCATGTGGGAGTCTTTGGGCTATGCCTCCAGTAAGTTCTGAGCTCAGACGAAAATGTCGACTCATCATGGAATTATGACGTCATTGTCACATTTTAAAAAGTTAAGCAATACAGTTATTTGAGCATAACTCAGCCATTATAGGAGATAGAAGGCTGAAATTTTAATAGAATCTATATACTAACATACTTCAGATATGATGCAACTATCATCAAAAAATGATGACTCATCATTCTGTTACACCGTCATCATTACGCATCAAAATTTTAAAATTTGGTGATTTTTCGTGCGATATCGATTATAACAGTATGACCGACGTATTTAGAGATATTATCTTAATTTATAATCAATCAATGTGACCCCAGCCGCGCAGCGCCAGTAAACGAAGCGCGCTTGTATATATATATATACATACAAGGGTGGGCTGAAAAGTTTTGAGAACTAATACTATTTTTGTAAGCTAGGCAATTTTAACAGCATTAAATTAATGATCCATATGTGTTTAGTGAGTACATATAGATTTTAACACCTGGTTTCCAGAATAGTAAAACTTTTCTAGGTACTTCGTTGTTAAACTGTTTTACTACTCCTATCACCGGTACCATGGATGAACACTGATTTACTTCCATGAGGCAGCTTTCTACGGTTAATTAAGCCGATAAATCAAAAAATATATACGATAGACCTTTGAAATGTATTATTACCATATACAAACATTATATCAGGCTATGCAAATCAGCTGTCAAAAAGTTGATATGTCATCATGTGATTGCGCAATAGGCTCTTTTCAGAGAGAAAAATGCTGCTATTCTTGAAGAAATGTATCATTCAATCCGCAAGGTACTACTTCTTATATGATAATAATACTGTTCACGTGTTTATTTTCAATACTCTCTGAGTTTTCTAGGATTTTATCGCGATCTATAGAGAAGTAATGAGGTGTGCCAAAATCCTAGATAACTCAGAGAATATTGAAAATAATCTCGTGAACAGTACCATTATAATTAAAAAAGTAATACTTTGTGGATTGAATGGTATAATTTCTTTGTGTTTACGATCTATAATTTTAATTTTGGCTTAATAATTATCCCTTCGTTGCCACAGGAATGTGTTGCGCCATTTCCGGTTTAAGCCATTTTCAGTGGGGAATCCATACTCCCTGGACAAAAATATACCCCTCAAATTGTTATACTACTAAGCAATTTGTAAAGTTAATAACATCTAATCAGTAACAGATACACTAAATCCTTACTATTAAAACTCGATTAATGTTTGTGTATATATAATATAAGCACGCGTCGCTTGCTTGCACTGCGGGGCTGGCGGAGACGTCCTTAGGGCGCCTGGAATCACATTGATTAATTATAAGGGAGATAGCATCTCTAAAAATAATACGACAATTTTAAAATTTTTGATAAGTAATAATGACGTCATAACACAGTGATGAGTCATCATTTTTTTGATGAGAGTTGTATCACATGTAAAGAAGCCGGTCAAAAGAATTGCCCAAAATCAATGTATATAGTATAGTAAACGTCAAATAGTTTCGACTCACTAGATCAGTGGTTCTCAACCGGGGTGCCATTTGCTTCCTCTAGGGGTGCCGCAGGCCTTACCACACTTACATACTGCTTTATTTTATTTTCTATTGGTACCATTGTCAATGTTGAATTTGATGATTGTCCTCTGACAATCCTCTGGAATAATTTATTACACAATATTCACAATAATTTCCTAGTTTATTAATTAGTTATTCTATATAGTGGTGCGGCATAGCAAAACAATTGTGCATTTTGTGATAAAAGCACCAAAATTGGTACACATGTACATTGGTATACTATGAACATTTTTGGATATTGGGCCACATGAAACGATGCCTATGTCAGCCATGACAGCTGGCCCCAAATTATCACGTCCGATAGTATTACCGGAATTGTCCTCTATCAATAACTTCTTTTAATCACAACAGATCATATTTTGATTGTTAAATTCGTGTCCAGCACGAAATTTCCAGCAATTTGATATATATATTGACCATATTTGGAGAATCTTTTTGGTTGCCCGTTCCTAGCAACGGCCTGGAATGTTGAAAAATTCCGATCTCTAAATTTTTGAGGAACCATATCGAGTGACCCCTTGTTCTTCTCGGCTAGGTTCAGCGAGTACGAATATGCTAATTAGAACGCTCTGATATATCATATGTAGAATATATGAATGTTTTACCACATTCAACTATACCTTCCACTATGGCATACCACAAAACTTTCATATATTCCACATATGACATATCAGAGCATTCTAATTAGCATATTCGTACATTCCTCAACATTCCTGGCCATTGCTAGGGACAGGCAACCAAAATAATTCTCTAAATATGGTCAATGTATATATCAAATTGCTGGAAATTTCGGGCTGGACACGAATTTAACAATCAAAATATGATCTGTTGTGATTAAAAGAAGTTATTGATAGGGGATCATTCCAGCAGTACTATCGGACGTGGTAATTTGGGGCCAGCTGTCATGGCTGACATAGGTATCGTTTCAGGTGGCCCAATATCCAAAAATGTTCATAGTATATCAAAGTACATGTGTACCAATTTTGGTGCTTTTATCACATAATGCACAATTGTTATAAATTTCATGCTATGCCGCACCACTAATAATAAAGTCGTAATAATTCAAATCAATCTCCACTTTTACTATCATTTGTTCATTGCCCAGCCCAAGTCAAATTAAGGGGTGCCGCTGAAAGGTATAAGTTTAGAAAGGGTGCCGCGAGAAGAAAAAGGTTGAGAAACACTGCACTAGATAGTTTCTTTCTTGCGAAATCATATACATCTTTGTTTATTTTGCTAAGTAATACCGTAATACAGATATTTCATTCATTAATTATATTTGAATAATTTTTCACTTTTCTACTCTTTACAATTTATCAGTATTTATCGAATTTTCAAAATGGTTGGGTGTAGCCAAAAAAGCGTTGGTGAGATCCCAAGGAAACATGGACTGACTTGCTCGGTAAGAGACCTTACTATTCCGGGTAGGCCTCGTGTCACAACCAAGAGGTAAGACAGCTTATTAGTCAGAAAAAGCAAAAAGAATCGATTTAAGACTGCTACTCAGATATGAACCGAAGTATTATCAGAATTTTCGCTAAAAAATGTCCTTGACTCGTTAAATAACTTAGTATTACAACCATTTGTATGGTAAATTTTGGGGTGTACGAATACTTGTCTCCAGCAGAAATTGAAATCCCGACAACGTATAAGGCATCAAAGAAAAGTCGGGAGAAGGCGAAAAAGTCGAGAGAAGGCGAACTGTTGATGAGCAAGATGATTCGATCGAGCTCTTGAAGGCTGCAGACTTACTTCCATTACAGCAGGAAGTTTTGTTTCAACAGATGGCTGTATTCTCAGCTGCAGTTAAGGATCAAAGTGATTATTATCAGTCATGTGAATCAATATATAAAGCCTGTCTCTATAATTGTGCATATTAGAATGAGTCTATGATTAATGATCAAAGAATGTATGTTTATTCATACAAATCCAAGAAGAATTTGCCACGAATATAGCATATGATACATGTTGCGATGTTACACACAATAAGAGAAATGTTTTAAAAATATTTTATTTGAAGTCTAATATCAATCAAGATAGATTCAATGTTCGACAGAAGTAAGTTTGAACAACATTTATGGAGTAATTAGTGAAAATCGAATCAATTACAATACTTAAGACACCTCCCTAGGTTGCTTAAAGTTCGGTCTTAAGTTCGGTCTTAAGACCGAACTTAAATCTTAGTGAATACCAATCCTAGTGAATACGACTTAAGATCGAACTTAAGACTTAAGCACTAAGATCGATCTTAAGATCGATCTTAAGTTCTTAGTGAATACGGCCGCAGATTTTCAGATTTTTTGGATTAAGACCTTCCTACTGTTGACCTATCAAAAAGGGGCGCATGCATTTGTTCGAATTTTGAAGTTGCCAATTGTTCGAATTTCCGATGTTGTCAGTTGTTCGACTCTATTTTGGACATGTTGTCAGTTGTTCGACTCTATTTCTAAAGGAGTTGTATCACGTTTCCGACATCAAATGCCTACTTTTCCGCTCATTTGGTCACATTCCTTTCTGACAAGGTCAATGTACCCCCCACAGGGAAGAGGAATAAAATGCCCAAATTCACTTGAACTCTTTAAAAACAAGTCGAACAAGTGACAACATCAGATATTCGAACAAGTGACAACATAAAAATTCGAACAAATGCAGCGTCCCCCGACAATTTGTATAAAATAGAGTCGAACAACTGACAATTTGTATAAAATAGAGTCGAACAACTGACAATTTGTCTAAAATAGAGTCGAACAACTGACAACATCGGAAATTCGAACAATTGGCAACTTCAAAATTCGAACAAATGCAGCTTCCCCATCAAAAATTCAAGCATTAGAAATGTAGATAACCATGTTTAATAATAATAATATCCCTACTTGGACTCGGAATGTTGAAGTGAAAGTGAAAGTTAATTGAAAGTGAAAATGAAAGTGGGATTTTTCTATTTATACTTTGTACCCCAAGTCCAAGTAGGGTTTAAAATGAGCTAGAATAGCAGCAATTTCGCTCTAAAAAGAGCCTATTGCGAATCACATGATGACATATCAACTCTTTGACAGCTGAATTGCATACCTTGATACGATGTTTGTATAATACATTTCAAAGGTCTATCGTATACAAATTTTGATTTATCGGCTTAATTAAACTTTTAACTGTGTTAAAACTGGCCTTCTATTTTTCAGGCCTTCTAGGTGATATACACGGCCGTCTATTGGCCATGAATTATCAAAATAGTATACCATATATAAGATGATACCATCAGTAATCAAATTGTCGTTTCAAAATGGAATACACATTAGATTAATATAAGCAGTGTCGGGAGTGTTAAATATATTAAATCCAAAATTAAGGAGAAATATATGTACCTTAAATGCGTCTTATTCAGTAATGGCTACTTGATCATGAATACAAATTTGATTAGATCTTTAAATTCAGATAATCATAATGTTAAAAAGTACAAAACAGGAGACTATCAATTAAAAACAAAATGCAAAACCATGGAGAAATCGGAAACTAACAAAGATTTTGATAACATTACTAGAAATGATCCTTTTGCATGTCTCATCTCGTCCACAAAATGTGAGTCATCTCTGTATCGAGCTAGACGAACGTTACTATTCAAAATTCCACTTTCAGCTCCCGAGTTCGTTGAGATGCTGCCAACGACAATGGGAAATACTACAAGTTTAGCGTGACCAAAAGTGAACAAACAGGAGTGATCGTTTTTTCTGAGCAGAGGCAAACCCATTTGAATGAAGTGACTAATTAGTCAGGTCAAAATAGGAAGCAAATAGTCCCAACCCAAAAAAAATTGCAAGAAATAGTTTTATTGCATTTTTCAGTTGTATCATGTCTTAGGAGTAACATACTAAAAGTTTACCGAAATCATAATATCAGAAAGTGTTTTGGCACGACCCTGTCGTTGACCCCGGACTATAAAAATCGCCGGTTTTGTAAACTGAGATTTAAGCTTTCAAATGATTGCAAATCAGTTTTTATTGTCATGTTCGTGCTCAGCATCAAACTTCCGGAAATTTGTTATGAGTATATTGACTATATTTTGACCCCTTGTTTTTCTCGGCTATGCTGCTGAGTACGAATTTCTTAATATAAGTCTAAACGTTAGTTTTAAAATATTATGGTTTGCGGCTGGTGGTATTTATGTATTTTTAACGGGAAACATACTAATACATTTTTATTTGTCCCTTTAACTCAGTGTTTCCCATCCTTTATCTTTGTAACGCCCCCTAAAGTGCTTAAAACCTTCAGGAGGCCCCCATACTTCATTATTTATTAAGTCAGAATATAATAAAATGATGAATTGGATGATGCTCTACCATATGTTCATCTGAAATTATAAGTATTAGTCTAAGTTGGAACTGTTAACTGGTAAGGATCAACTGTTAAGTGCTTGGCGCTTGGCGATCAAATGCTGACGATGTACGTTGCGGAGCTCGTTGTTATTGAGCTAGAGACACTACGATATATGCAAGCAGCATTATATGTTGTCAAAGATAATTTAAACGTGTCTACTATTACATGTGTAACAATAAATTCTAATTCAGTGCCCCCTTCTCAACGCTCCCCACAACGCCCCTTCCTCTCCAGCGCCCCCCTGAGGCAAGCAAACGCCTCTGTTGGGAACCACTGCTTAACTCCTATATGAAATATAAGAATGGAAAATTTAGGTGGCATTGATGGATTGATATGTTCACATTTCAATTTCATCTTCGGTTTCATCATCCGATGCAATTCATTCTCTCATATTGCCACAGTTGGCATCTTGGCATCGTCCGGATGCTTGGGAACAGTTGAGTCTTTGTTTTCTGCAGCTACATCTGAGACTACTACAGCCTGTGGAACAGTTACAGTGGATCATTTTCAGGAGTGCTTCGGGTGCAGGACTACTGTCCAACATGACTGGGATTAGGCTGTTATCTTGGCAGTTCCATCCCCATTCGGTGACCACCATCAGCCGTGCCCATCCATAACATCACCTGGAAATAGCACCTCAGAGAGTGAAATTTCGTGGCGGAGGCTGTATTAATAAGGAGGATTCCTTTTCTAATCAAACTAACAAACAGGCCCTCATCCGTATCGTTTCTGAAGATGAGAGAAAGAGGGTGTGCCTTGTAATACAGACTGAGAAGGATGCCGATGTTGACATTGTGAAGGCAGCAGTATCAATGGCATCCTTCAAGACAACAACTCTCAAGGTGAGGATACGGATCTATCGGTTCTGTTGCTGCACTACACTCCTAACAACAATGCGAAGAAGATATACTTCCGCTCGGATAAAGGGAAACCAACCGTAGTGTATGACATCAAGGTGATAAAGCAGGTGCTTGCGGACGAAATCTGCCACAGCCTGCTTTTTCTGCATGCATTCACCGGGTGTGACACCACTTCCAGCATTTTCGGGATCGGAAATAAGTCTGCTCTGTCTGTAAGTTCAAAGAGGATTCCATCTTAAAAAGCTATGCTAGGTGTTTTCTGCACCAAACCAAGACCCAGTTGTGATATAAAGCACTGGTTATAAAGTAATGATCGCGTTGTTCATGCAAAACATGTGGACATGTCTTCGCGACTTGAGATACACTATCCTCTGCAAGAAAGTGAGTGCAGCACCCGAAAGACTGTCACCTACAGCCTCCACCACGAATTTCACGCTGAGGTGCTATTTCAAGGTGATGATGTGGATGGGCACGGCTGATGGTATGGAGGTCACCGAATGGGGATGGAACTGCCAAGATAACAGCCTAATCCCAGTCATGTTGGAGAGTAACCCTGCACCCGAAGCACTCCTGAAAATGATCCACTGTAACTGTTCCACAGGCTATAGTAGTCTCAGATGTAGCTGCAGAAAACAAAGACTCAACTGTTCTCAAGCATGCGGACGATGCCAAGATGACAACTGTGACAATAAGAGAGAATGAATTGGATCGGATGATGAAACTGAAGATGAAATTGAAATGTGAACATATCAATCCATTTAGTTACCTATCCATCTATGCGACCTAAAATTTCCATTCTTATATTTCATATGAGTTAAAGGGACAAAACAAAATTTTATGAGTTTTTAAAAATACATGAATACCACGCCGCAAACCATAATATTTTAAAACTAACGTTTAGACTATTTCTATTAAGAAATTCGTACTCAGCAAGCATAGCCGAGAAAAACGAGGGGTCACTCGATATGGCTAAATCAAATTTGGAGATCGGAATGTTTTACATTCCAGGTTGCTGCTAGGGAGGCCCCAAATTTTTTTGCTCAAAATATATATCAAATTTCCGGAAATTTGATGCTGAGCACGAACATGACAATAAAAACTGATTTGAAACCATTTGAAAGGTTAAATCTCAGTTTTCAAAACCAGCGGTTTTATCGTCCGGGGTCAACGACAGGGTCGTGCCAAATCACTTTCTGATATTACGATTTCGGTAAACTTTTAGTATGTTACTCCTAAGACATGATACAACGGAAAAATGCAATAAAACAATATTGACCTGACTAAATGTTCAATTTGATTGTACCTTCTGCACTGTTTTTACCCAATTCTCTCAGCTATGATGCATGGGCGTAGGAAGCTAATTTCTATTGGCCCGGCGGAGATTTTGACATTGTTGGACTTGATGAATAACATTGTAAAGTATTATAAAAATTGGTCAATTACATTGAGATTTCTCATTAACAATTCGAGATGTACTGTTTTCATGCAAATTTCAATTACAACAAGGGCGCTTCGCTTGCTTGCGTTGCGCGGCTGGCGGACACTTTGTGTCTGCCGGAGGCGCCCTTTGGACGCCTGGGGTTACATTGATTAATTATAACATCCAGCGCATTTGGGCTACTAATGGCAATCCCATTTTTGTATCTCTAAGTATCCCCATTTTCAATTTCCTCCTAATTCCAACTTCATACAAAATGTTGAAATGTTAAAGCTTGAAAAAAGAAAAAGAGGGATACGTCAAATATCTCCCGAAGAATTTCCTATTTATGAAATTAACATTGGACTTTCATGGAACTCTCAATGACATTATCCAGGATACAAATAATGATATAGGATGATTACACGTGGGCAGAGAAATCAGCAGGCCACGAAAAAAACGAGATATTAATAAAATGAACGTTGAAGTATTTGTCCACAGTATTAAAGTAAATATCGAATAATATGCATTATAGGTCTAAAGAATATATTAACAACATATACCGTAAACATGATATCAAAGTGCCCATATTCGTGTCCAAATTAGGGATAATTAGTCATCATACCATTGCGCAATAGCTATACGTATTTAAGACAAATTCTGCTGATTTTTTGACCTGTTTTAAGCACATTTTTAACCATTATTAACAGATGATTTTCGCACAGAACCAAGTTCAGGACCAGTTAATACGAAAATTTTCAAGGGATGTTGGTACATTCCAGCGTTGCTATGGAAATCCATCTTCAGCAATTAAGGTTATATCTTAAAAAATATAGCAGTTAGACATTTTAATTCGATCTAATATAAAAGGGAACACCCTACTTCCTATTAACAATACAATTCATATTTCTAAATTCAATTGTTTTGTTTTTTTATTGAGGTCATTAATGTCACTGGCATGTTTACTCATAACATGCTGAGAACAAACATAATATCCTTACTATTAAAACTCGATTAATGTTTGTATATATACAAGCGCGCTTCGCTTGCTTGCGCTGCGCGGCTGGCGAACACTTCGTGTCCGCCAGAGGCTCCCTTCGGTCGCATGGAGGTGACATTGGTTAATTATAAGGGAGTGAACACCTCTAAATATGCCAACTCATCATGGAATTATGACGTCATTGTCACATTTTTAAAAGTTAAGCAACACAGTTATTCGAGCATAACTCAGCCATTATATGAGCAGGCTGAAATTTTAATAGAATATGTATACTAACATATCTCACATATGATGCAACTATTAAAAAATGATGACTCATCACTCTGTTATGACGTCATCATTACTCATCAAAATTTTAAAAATTGACAAATTTGGTGATCTTGCGAGTGATATCGATTTTAAAACTAAGATGGACATATTTAGAGATGATATCTCCCTTATAATTAACCAATGTCACCTCCAGGCGACCGAAGGGAGCCTCCGGCGGACACAAAGTGTCCGCCAGCCGCGCAGCGCAAGCAAGCGAAGCGCGCTTGTATATATATATATATATCTGTAACGAATTGATTGAAGAAACTGTCAGGCCCAGAAAGCTGATTTTTGGCATGCGGGAGTCTTTTAGCTATGGCTCCAGTAAGTTCTGAGCTCAGACCAAAATGTCGACTCATCATGGAATTATGACGTCATTGTCACTTTTTTAAAAGTTAAGCAATACAGTTACTCGAGCATAACTCAGCCATTATAGGAGATAGAAGGCTGAAATTTTAATAGAATATGTATACTAACATACCTAACATATGATGCAACTATCATCAAAAAATGATGACTCATCACTTTGTTATGACGTCATCATTACGCATCAAAAATTTTAAAATTGACAAATTTGGTGATTTTTCGAGTGATATTGATCATCACAGTAGGACAGACATATTTAGAGATGTTATCACCCTTAAAATTAATCAATGTGACCCCAGGCGACCGAAGGGAGCCTCCGGCGGACACAAAGTAACCGCCAGCCCCGCAGCGCAAGCAAGCGAAGCGCGCTTGTATACATTAATCGAGTTTTAATACTAGTAAGGATATATATATATATATATATCTCCAGTAAGTTCTGAGCTCAGACGAAAATGTCGACTCATCATAGAATTATGACGTCATTGTCACATTTTTAAAAGTTAAGCAACACAGTTATTCGGGCATAACTCCGCCATTATAGGAGATAGAAGGCTGAAATTTTAATAGAATCTGTATCCTAACACGTCTCACATATGATGCAACTATCATCAAAAATGATGACTCATCACTTTGCTATGACGTCATCATTACTCATCAAAATTTTAAAAATTGACAAATTTGGTGTTTTATCGAGTGATATCGATTTTAAAACTAAGATGGACATATTTAGAGATGATATATCCCGTTTAATTAACCAATGTCACCTCCAGGCGACCGAAGGGAGCCTCCGGCGGACACGAAGTGTCCGCCAGCCGCGCAACGCAAGCAAGCGAAGCGCGCTTGTAATTTATAAAGCCCTCAGTAACAGTAAATCAGCTCCATATAAGTATATATAAGTAATTCATAATGTCTTCTTTGGTGGGGTTGTGTTTGACAAAAATGGTCCGGGGGGACCATTTCTGATAAATATCCATGGTTCATGACAGAAATTGTCCCCCTTTCATAGGCGCCGAACCCAGGGGGGATGGGGGGGCTCGAGCCCCCTGGATTCGAAGATGGCCCATAGACGCAATACAAAATTTACGGTCGAGCCCCCCCTGGAACCCCGAAATTATCCTTAGATTTCGAAAAGTTTGGCGCCCCTGCCCCTTCTTTTGCTAGATTGTCGAGTCATCCCTGCTAACATGATAGTCTTTATTTAACTATTACGCTATTATCTTCTTACTTATTTTCCCAAAATTCACTTAATTAATAGCAAGTTAAAACGATAGAGTAATTGCGTAATAGCCAAGTAAAGAGTATCATGCTAGCAGGGATGACTCGACAATATAGCAAAAGAGGGGGACCAAATCTGTAGAGGGGACAATTTCTGTCATGAACCATGAATATTTGTCAGAAATGGTCCCCCCGGACCATTTCTGTCAAAACAGAACCACTGTTATAATGATTAATAATGACTTTTCACTATAGTAAGTAACATTTTTTGAAAGTGAAGAAATGAACCAGGAATGTGATGTTCTAGTTATTTCTATGGAATTTTTTTACTGGGTTGAATTCACAGCAGATTATGTGTGTCGTATCGGGAGTAGTTAGAAATTTGGTCTCTCGCGTATAAGATGAGATACGTATAAGTGAACATATGATTGGTGCAATGTTTTGTACGGATTACTTATTATGTGTCCCAAAAATTCAGAATTTTGAACCAAATAGTTTGATCACAAATGTTTACAATAAAAAAATAAGTAATTTGGAGATAATATGGTCCCGCAACGTAGACTCCTCCTCGTGCAGATTTACAATGGGATATGTCCGGTTGGGGGCTAAAAATTGCAAAAGGCGTACTTCTGATAGGCAAAGGAACTAGCAATTATAGGGATGGTTTTATATCAGCTAATAGAGATGTTATTTCCCTTATAATTAATCAATGTGACCCTAGGCGCCTGCAGGGCGCCTCCGGCGGACACAAAGTGTCCGCCAGCCGCGCAGCGCAAGCAAGCGAAGCGCGCTTGTTTATGATTAATATTTGATGATCAATGCAAGCTATTTGAACGGTGTGCATATAAATATTCAAACTTACGAGTTTTTGGGACACCCTAGTACAGCTGACTCATGATGACAAATCTATGATTACTATTATTTAAAAAGTGCATATCATCCAAATTGTAAGAGATAAAACAAAATTTATGAGGTATAAAATGTTCAGTATAGATAACTTATTATGCTAACATCATGATGATGTCATGATGACACAGCAAAAAATTAAATCCATGTCTTATCGTAAAAGTACTAAATCATACTAATTATTAGTGACTAAACTCCCCCCACAGACGGGATATGACTGTGCTTCCACATTTCATGAAATAGTAACTTAACATTTATGTATGGCACCATCTCAGGAAATGTGGCACAGTCCCATCCCGTCTTTCGGAAGAATTTTTGGATTGAATTGTTACCATTGGAGAAATCCCAAAATCCATCGCTGAAGTTATATCTAAAATGTTGAGTAGGGTGCGTTATAATTGTGTGCCAAGTTTCAGGCTCTTATCATACAAGGCACAATTAGGGAAAACTTATCGACTGGACTAAAAGTATGAAGTTACTATCAATGAACAATGTCGATGAGAAATATACACAAAAATATAATCAACAGTTCATTACTTCAATATATACTATGCGTTTGTGGCAAACATTTGTTCACAATTATTACGCGTTTAACAGAATAATATCCACATTATCGTGAACACCCTGAAGCAACAGTTCACCTTCGTATGAGATGAACTTCTTCCGTTTGGCTGCCTTTAAAGTCCCAACAAGCGCCTCAAATAAGTTAGCACATTTGTCATCCGAGAAGATGACACCAAACTTCACTACTATTTGACCGTCAGCATTAGGGGAGCCAAGTCTTTTGATTTCCTGAATCAGAAGCTGTATTTCATGTTCTACATTCATCTTTTATAATTTACTATGAAAGCTAGAGATAAAAGAAAAAGATAATCCAATCATGTACAGAGAAATCAAAATTATTAAATCTCGTTTCCGTTCGGCTGTCACGCTTTGCTACCCCCGTACCCCCCTTGGAAGCGTTACGTAATGTTTGAACGACAGAAACAGCTGTCAATTCAAATTCTAAATAAAGCACAAATATCAAGTGTTGTACCTATTATCAAATATATGTATAAATATTGGGAGAAGTTTGTTTGTTTACAAATATTTGGGGATAAATTATAAAATACAGTCGAACCTGCTATAACGGTCACCTGTCTATAGCGGTCACCAATGAACAGTCCCGTCCGAAATTCCATAATATTGAACCTGTGTATAGCGGTCACCTGCTCAACGCGGCCAGCGGCCACCCTTTTGTAGTCCCTTACTGACCCTTAAACTGTGTATAACGGCCATCACCTGTCTATAACGGCCACTACCTGTCTATAACGGCCACCACCTGTCTATAATGGCCATCACCTTTTTCACCTTTTTATGTGTTTATTACAGGACATGTTACGAACGATAAACAAGTTTCATGTAATTTCTTCAAGTAATGGAACTACATGTAGTAACTATGTTTCATTCTAGATAGGGTTAAGACAATCACCTGTATATAACGGTCACCTGTGTATAACGGCCAATTTTGTCCAGTCCCTTGGGTGGTCGTTATATACAGGTTTCACTGTATTTCATTTTGGAAATTAGTTATATTATCCCATTGAGCGTAGCCTCCTGATTTTGTGGAGAGTACGCCCCTCAGAGGGGGGTTGGCACGGTTAAGTCTAAAAGTAAAGGAACGCTCCGAATTAATGCCCCTTATGCAGCAAAATCTGCGCCCCCTTTGGTGTCCCGGTTTTCAAAAATGTAGGAGCGAATATATGCGAGTAGGAATAAGACCTAAACCATTCGAATTAGGAATAAAATCTAAAATATTTTAAAAGTATGAATAAGACCTAAACCATTGAAGTAGGAATAAGACCTAAAACGTGTGAAGTAGGAATAATACCTAAAATTGGGGAATCGGAACAAGACCTAAACCATTCGAAGTAGAAATAAGACCTACACAGTGGCGGCGCTAGAGATGGGGCTTGATGGGGCTTGATGGGGCTAGAGCCCCATCAAAAAAAATTATCAGCCCCATCCAGGCCCGGCGGAAGCAACTTTTTATTGGTCCGGCCAAAGCGGAAGTTGGTCCGGCCAAAAGCAAATTTGCATATGAAAATAAGCCATAATGGCATAAAATTGGTCCGGCCAAAGCCGGACCAGTTCCGCCGGCCCTGCCATCACTTGATGGGGCTGAGAAGAGACAGACTAGGGAACTTTTAGAAAAAATATTTAAAACATGAACTTTTATTATTGAAAATTCATTATTGTGTAGCATCAAATTTCGATAATCACCATTGTAGCATCAAATTTCGATAATCACCATTGTAGCATCAAATTTCGAATAATCACCATTGTAATACTAACTAGTAATTATTCAATATTGTTTTGTGCAATTTTAAGTAACGCATGCGCTGCATTTAGTTAATAAGTAGCGCTCTACATTATGAAATTTTGAACACTGACTTCTCTCGAATTTTCTACCATTTTTATCTAGCTTTCAGGGTTGATACTCAACGTATGTTTTATTACATCATAAAAACACAGGGCTGTTAACCGATTTCTTGAAATATTTCATTTTTAATCTGTCCAAATTTGTGCATCTTTCCCAATAGGTAAATGTATTACAACAACACTATACTTTTTAGAGAGAAGTGATTGTGTAAGGATAAGACTTTTGACACAATGACTGTCTTTTCTGTTTGATTCAGTCGATTCCACCAGATTTCACCAATCAGTCACACCCGACATTTAGTAATATGTATTCCTACTTTCTAACGTTTGAATGTTACTTTTATTCGAATTAAATCATTATATTAAAATATTTCTGTCATCAATTCTATACACATTCGGCTATTAGTTCTTAATAAAAGAAATTAGCGTTACATGCTTTAAAAGTCGAAATTGTTTGTATCATTTTATGGGCAGAATCATTAGTGCGGGACATACCTAATTTACGGAATGGAACGGAACCATTCCGGAAAATCTGAATACCTAATTTACGGAACTTGACGGAACGGTTCCGGAATTGTAAATGCCTAATTTACGGAATATTCCGTAAATTATCCTGAGTAGCACGCTCTTATTTTTGAGGAGCGCACTCCTTTTAATAAAGCTTGTTCCTTTATTAGTATTCATACTTTATTTTTTTCTAATATTGTTTGAATTTTGCAAGAAAATATCGTATAACCCATATTTTCCAAAAATTTTAAAGGGGTATTTTAAAGGACCGCGAACGAACAGTTATCGAATTCGTGAGATATTAGTGAGTAATGGTCTCATACTACAGCGAAAATCGTGAGACACACGACGAGATCGTGAGAGTTAAGAGACCTGGAAAACGATAGCTAGCTATCATGAGGGCGATTTGAAGCTGAGGAGACTTTAATTAAAAGAAAGTAACTTATCTGAATAGTTTTTTGAACTACAGAATCCGAACATTTCATGATAAACACAAGGAGCACCTCGATATGGTTCCTGTCAAGTTCGAAGATCAGGTATGTTGTCACATCCTTGCCGTTGCTCAGGAATTGTAGAAAAGCTTTCTCTAAATATGGTCAATATACTCATCAAAAGTCTTGAATTGAATTCTGAGTACGAATCTGGCAATAAAGAGCTAATTTGAACGGATCTTAAGTGATGCCTTGATTCCCAATACCTGGATTTTTAAGGGAATCTAATTTTAGCTGGCAATATTTAGTATTGTCCAATATCATATTCTGGACCTATCAGGCTTCTCAACTCTCACGATCTCGTCGTGTGTCTCACGATTGAGAATCACTGTTCGTAATACTATTTCCCATGTCTCACGATTTTGTAATACTATTTTCCATGTCTCACAATTTTGTAATACTATTTTCCATGTCTCACAATTTTGTAATACTATTTTCCATGTCTCACGATTTTGTAATACTATTTTCCATGTCTCACAATTTTGTAATACTATTTCCCATGTCTCACAATTTTGTAATACTATTTTCCCATATCACACGATTTGTCACTCGCCATCACGCGATTTAATTAATAATATATTACAGGTTGAGAGGCCTGGACATAGATGCCATCAGTTAGCACCAAAAGTATTATTGATACACAACTTCACGTATACCCAAAAGTTCCCTTAGTTCCTCTCGAATAGCTAAGGGATTTAATTTTTACAAGCGCGCTTCGCTTGCTTGTGCTGCGCGGCTGACAGATACTTTGTGTCCGCCAGAGGCGCCTGGGCTCACACTGATTAATTATAAGGGAGATAACATCTCTAAATATGTCTGTCTTACTGTTAGAATCGATATCACTCGAAAAATCATCAAATTTTTAAATTTTGACAATAATAATAATAAATTAATAATATACATTTTTTCGGAGGGAGAAGATTCCACTCAACAGGCGCAACTAAAGTGAATGCACGATCACCCAGAGTTTTGGAAGATATGATAGTAGGATGTTCAAGGAGGATGGCATTGGATGATCGTAGAGTACGATTTGATGTCTTAACCTGTATGAGTTGGATAATATAGTCCGGAGCAAGAGAATGGATGGCTTTATTTATAATTTTTTGATTTATAGTTGTATCATATGTGAAGAATATTAATATACACCTACATATTTTATTATAATTTCAACCTTCTATCACCTAAAATGGCGGAGTTATAGCCGAAAATACAGTATAATTCGGTTAGTACGTACTCCGGAATACAACGTAGTTCCGCTTCCCGGAGGGGTACGTACTAACCGAGTTCTACACAGGATTTTCACAATACGTAAATTCAATATCGCCGACACCTAATTTTTTTGATATCACATTTTATAAATTTGTATAAAATGCCATCATTTTTAGTTATTAAAGAATTATCTAAATGAATATTGACAGCGGTGAACCCATGGACTTCATCCAGCTTTTCTAGGATTTACGCTTAAAACATCCCTCTGATTAATTTCATCCACCCATAGCATCCATGGTCCAGATTTTGAATAGAGTGCCATTGCCTTAGTATATAGAATGCTATGATCCACCCAACCTACATTTAATGATAATATTACGATTTAGGTTTAGTCAAATTGCCTAGATCAATATTTGTTTACATTTATTTATTAGGGCTAGATGAAGCCTTGGGTTAACCAGTTAATCACCTGGAGGTATAGACAAATAAGCGAGCCCAAAGATGTGCTGACCAACCCCAGCTCCGCTCTGTTGAGTATTTAATTAAATATTGTAGCTCAATCTCCATACTATTAGTATTACAATGCAACTCTACATACGATAACTTAGCTTTATACGAAGTCTCCCTGAATGTCACAACATCTTATTTTAAATTAGTTATTGTAAATAAGGTTAGATGGCCAGTATAGGATATAAGGAGTTTGATGATCTCATCTCTAATCCCATTCCAGTTCTTCACTCTCTTGCAAGCGACCACACAGATATTCAATCTCTCCTTTGTGCATTCCAATCTATCATCAGACCTCAAATCGATTCTATTCCTTTACTGGGAGATGTTCAAATGTCGGAATCTGAAAATAGACTTGTTAGGTTTAGAGGTATGGTACAGAATATTTCGGATCCGGTATACTACCTATCCACTTTATCAATTGTAAGTGAGAATGGAAATGAGTCGCGTTCTTTGCCGACTATTTTTCCAGATAGCTTCGTGCTATCAGAGGGATGGAAACGGCAGGAAAAGTTCCCAAATCCTACAGATGAATACCACACAATTCATTCCATCTCGCCTCCCAATGAAACTGAATGGTGTAAGTCAGAATGGATGTCCAGATTTCGCAGCAAGCAGAATGAGTTCCTCAAAAGCGGGAATTCTATCAATATGCTGATGTACACTGGAGTGGATAAAATCAAACTCAATCAAGTGCTGCTCTTCTACGGCATCATCACTACAGCTGAGGACACACCCACACTACACTGTCTGCTGCACGATGTGCTCTATTACAACAACCCTCTGCTCCCGATACAGTCTTCCAATATTGATAATAATTTCATTCCTCACATGTCCATCCTCGAAGTCAGACATAAACTCCTCGAACGGCTACGATTTTGTGTTTCCGGTGATGGCCTTGCAGCAGAATATCTGTTATTCAATCTGCTCTCTCGCATCTCAGCCCGTCGCGACATCACGTTACTCGGGAAGTTTTCACTAAACATTTCACAAAGTTCCTCCGTCATCTCTAATCACCTGTCCTTCCTTTACCCACAACTCTTGACTCGCTTTCTCTACATCCCTATCTCCATCAGATCCCTCCAGGAGAAGCAGTTCGTTCCCAGCAAAGACTACTCAACTGAAAAGCTGACTACAGGCTATTTACAATTGGTAGACGATACACTAATCCTCTTGGATGAAACAAAGCTAGAGAATGGGAAGTTGGATTCCTCTGGATTGACAGCTCTCGGCGCACTCTCTGAGCTAATCAAAACTCAGTGTATCCAGTATGACTTTTCTTTCCACACTCTCCCTTTCAACGTAGATGCTCCAGTGCTGGTAGTTACTGATGGGAAGAAGTCTATCTTTCCAGTTGATATCATTATACCGCTAGTTCCATCTGGAGATATTTCGAGTCGTCCTGAGCTATCAAAAGTTGATCTGGGTCAAATCCGTCTATTTCTGTCTGCTCTAAGGTATTTCCCCTACGATCTCGATGGAGAGTTGCAGACGATCATACAGAAGGACTGGGTAGAGATGAGGAAAAAGGACACTGGTCTAGGTCCAGACGATCTCTCCATGCTACTTACCGTCGCTAGGTATCTAACTCTTTCCAAAGGGGAGACGAAGCTAAGTAATAAAATCTGGTCTGAAGCTAGAGACTTGGAAAACAAGAGAAATTTGAGATTAAAATCATTGAAGTAGACACTTTAAAAAAATAGATTTAGAGATTCATCACTTATAATACCGCAAATGTTTGCTATATGTATGATGCTAGTTTAATTTGTTGATCTGTATTAATTTTTATTTTATAGATTGAATGTGTAAAATTTACATATACGTAGTAAAGATATAATTTTATCTAGTAATTAATTAGTATGACCAAAAATCACTCACCATTCTACAACATGTTCAATCTTTCGTGTAAGTAGGGATTCCAATTCCGGGGTATTTTACAATCCCAGGATTTCGGGACTAGCATCTTGTGAGACAATGGTGCAAACGCAATTACCAACAGAGAAATAAATCCTATTTGATCCCCCAACCAGCATTCCGATATCTCAGATTAAGCCTGAACGAATCCGACCCCCCCCGAGATCTTAATTGAACTCCCTAGGTAATACATCCCACCTGAAGGTTAAATTTGATCCTATTTGATAGCCAATAAACTGAGGTATTGAAAAGTCGAGAGAGCGTGCTCGTTAAGTCCAGAGAGCATGCTCATTAGGTCGAGAGAGCATGCTCCTTACATTTCTACCTTCTTTATATTCAAAAAAGTATTTACTGATTTGAATCTACTACATGCGTCCTAGATACTATACTTCCCGTAGGGAGTATCACCTATAAAAATCCTGATGTAAAATTGGTTTAAATTAGTTCGAGAAGTTTCATATATGTAATAACTTCCTACTATTATAAGTAGGTATGATGTGGTAACCAATGGAGGAATGGCGGAACTTTCGTCCCCTGAAATGCCCTTTTCGCACCTATTGATCTCTCAATCAAAATGCCTCATTTTCACCCTTTTTTTCAAACATACTCCACTTCAAAAGCCTCACTTTCCGTTCCTTACATATTAGTGCCCGTTTATTTTAGTCTCTAATGAGACAAAAATTCCGGGGACGAAAATTCCAGGGACGAAAGTTCCGCTTACCTTAATGGAGTATACCAAGGGCTATTAGCTAATGGAAAACCTATCAATTATGCTGTGGTTTATGGAAGCCTTTTAAAAGTTTGTTACTCATATATGGCAGGAGTAATTTACAATTGAGCAATGGATGTCTCCTACCACAATAGAATGCATGTATTATTGACCTGTAAACGGTAATAACATTAGGCATTGAATAAATGTGATGAATTTGTAGAACATCCTATTTAGACCTGTTGCGTGGTATTCTGAGGCACCGTGGTATTCTGAGGCACTAGTCAAATTAACCATGGATATTCAACTTGCGTGGTATTCTGAGGTACCGTGGTATTCTGAGGCAACACCAACCTGTGATCATGATGCGATCATTTACATAGTTCTAATTTAGACAATGACTTTCCATTTGAGTAGTGATACTTGTATGTTTTCCCTGCTCTAAATAGTGTATTGTGCTTCATGACCTGGAATGCTTATTAAATAATATGTTTATTCGTCTCATTATTCAGGACATACAATACAAATAGAAAAAAATCTGTGAGTACTGTTGCGTGGTATTTTGAGATATATCGTAGTATTCTGAGATTTTGTTTCGCTTACTCAAATGGCCTTGTGGTTCAATCGGTTTCATCGTAACCTGATAACCACTGCCACCAAATTGTGGAACATGACACAATTTGATGGCACGCGACACAATTTACTATGGTAGAACCCCATATGGACCATGAATGAAACATATACTTTATCCATGGTCCATATGGGGTTCTACCATAGTAAATTGTGTCGCGTGCCATCAAATACAATTTGGTGGCAGTGGTTATCAGGTTACGATGAAACCGATTGAACCACAAGGCCATTTGAGTAAGCGAAACAAAATCTCAGAATACTACGATATATCTCAAAATACCACGCAACAGTACTCACAGATTTTTTTCTATTTGTATTGTATGTCCTGAATAATGAGACGAATAAACATATTATTTAATAAGCATTCCAGGTCATGAAGCACAATACACTATTTAGAGCAGGGAAAACATACAAGTATCACTACTCAAATGGAAAGTCATTGTCTAAATTAGAACTATGTAAATGATCGCATCATGATCACAGGTTGGTGTTGCCTCAGAATACCACGGTACCTCAGAATACCACGCAAGTTGAATATCCATGGTTAATTTGACTAGTGCCTCAAAATACCACGGTGCCTCAGAATACCACGCAACAGACCTAACGAGCATGCTCTCTCGACTTTTTATTATAAGAATAAACTACTTCCTATTAAGCAATAATATAATATGTCTAAATTCAATGGTTTAGTTATTAGACAATTTATCATATTGGTCACATTTGGTCATTTGTTTAACTCATAAACCATGGAATTTTGACTTAGAAATTATATTATCCCTTAATACCATTATTGCAGTGTCCATTCATATTTCAGGAGCTGGGAATTTATTACTATTTATTGAGTTATACTACAATCCATATAACTAGGCATTTCAATATATCAATAGTTATTGAGACTTCAATGCGTTTAATTAGAAGTTTGTATTGCAAATCATCAGCCTTGACTATATTATCAAATAATGATATAATTATAATGAGATACCGCCCTCCCGCATCCCCATTGAAGGTCTTTTTGGAGCTGAAACAAGGTTCCTATTAACAGTAGCTTTTGATAAATTCATGGTACATTTCCGATGCTTATAAACAACTATGATGTACATCTTAGATTAAGACAAATATTTGGAACTAACGGCAACATCACCGAAAATTTGGACTAATGCCAATTTTGATATTTGAACTAACGACATGTGAAATTTGGACTAAAATTTTGACGTTATACATATGTACTACTAGTAGGCCATGGTAAACGTATGTGTGATAAAATCGAAAATCCGCTCCATCTTAACTAATAAGTTCTATTATCTCGCGAATAAAACGAGATATCAATAAACATGGTTTAATAGGATGTTTAGTATGGTTGTCTCTACAATATTATGCTAACGTCATCATGATGATGTCATGATGAGTCAGCAAAAATTCAAAAGTTGGAAGCACACTCCCATCCCGTCTGTGGGAGGATTATTTTGTATACCGTATTAGGTTAATTTAGTTTAATGCTACATTATATCTTGCGCAATGAAATTTTATAAGATTGAATTGATTTATTGATTCTGAAAATCCCTGAAAGTCAATTTCTGAAAGTTTTTCTGGGGAACAAGCCCCCCCAGCCTCTCATTTGGCCGTTCGCTACGAGTTTGGATGATATTTTTCTTTGCAAAATTATGTTTTTAGTTTAAAACATTCCATTTGTATATGCTTAATGCAGTGATTCTCAAAGTGGGCCGTAGAGCCCCCAGGGGGCGCTGAAAGGTTGTTGGGGGGCGCTAATGTGTTTTGTACAATACATCTACGATATTTGAACCTCAAAAAAATGTGTATTCCAGAATATTGATGGTCAATCTTTGAAACAAATTTCAACATTCACTGTAGTTGTTAGAGCTAGAAAGTACAATAATCACACTGTCAATGGTTTCCCGTGACTAATTAATACAATAATTACACTGTTGATGGCTTACGGATCATGAGTAAGGGGAGGGGGCGGTGTCGACACTAAAATCCTGATTAGGGGGCGGTGTGCTAGATTAGTTTGAGAAACACTGGCTTAATGTATGAAGAGTTGTTACACAGCATTTATGGGTGTGGGTACCACGATGAGTCAAAGTACAAATTTTTCCTGTCATCAATGTAATACCTATGAGACAGACTGACTGTGTAGTATGTACATACGTATGTACTATACAATGGCGAAACAACAGGTTCGACGGGTATGTGAGAGCAGAGTTGCACGCGGGCCGTGCGGGCCGAATATAATAGTTTGTGGGCTCCACGGGCCGGAAATCTTGGTATGACTCCCCGCGATGGCAACCTAGACGACGTTTTTAATTGTCACGAGGTACCAATTAAGGAATACTTACGTAAATGGAACTTTGTTAGTTTCCACTTATTTGTGTTTGCAGAAACTCACTCCCATAAAAGGATTCCCAAAGTGTCTCTCTATAGTTAGTAACTTACAAAGCGGGCCAAAAATATTTATGCGAGCTTCTTGCGGGGCCGCGGGCCGGGTTAACTTAAAATTGCGGACCGCGGTTACAAATTTCGGCCCGCGTGCAACTCTGTGTGAGAGCCGTGTCACTTTTTGGAGTGGTCTTACTATAGCATAATGATTGAGGATGCTAATTTACACGGACCCAAGATTATTTCTCTTAAAATGCTTTGTTTTTGTCACGAGCTATACTAACTTGATACAGTACATCTAATCACTCGAAAACCGGGGCGCTCACTAATCGGAACAAATTCACTAGTCTGAACAATTTTTTCGATCATTGGTACAGAGCATCATAGCCGCCAAGTGTGGGTACCTGGGGATGCCGTGGTGCTAGTCAATGGAGCAGTGGAAGAAGCTGTGGTATGGCAGGACTCCACACAAACTTATAGGTTACTTGTACAACTAAACCACAAAATTATGTTAATTGGGTCTGAATATATCCC
>OY725490.1:3801081-3843361 GCA_963281255.1 Aphrocallistes beatrix
GTCATTTCTACTAGTTTCCTACAGAGACTATTTGAAATTTTCTCTAAGCCTCAATTCATTTATCAGTGCTTAGCTTTTGTATTCTCTCCTCAGTTTAATTCGAATTCCAACCCAACACGAATTCCACGTTGCAGTCCACGAAAGATAATTGCAGATGATGCAAATACTGAAATCTTCGAAGATTCGATCTCAGTTACACGAAACAGGTTATTTCAGAGTAAGAAGAGTAAATCATGCGACACTCCCGATAAATATACTCGTATCGGGAATAAGAAGTCATCGCAACCCACGAATACAGCTTGTGACATTGACACACTTCTGAGGATGAAGAAGGCTGAAATGACAATGAATGTTCCGCTTAGAGCTAGACGGGATTCTATCTCTATATTCGACCATGAGGTCGTCCGTGAGGCTAATTCATCTCCTTACTATGTCTACTCCATATGGGTAAGTGGCTACAATATGTAGTAATACAATATAAAGAATACAATGTAAATTGGTTAGGTTGCATTTAATTTGTTTCATTGATTTTATTTAAAGCATGTTTTGATTCCTATACTTCCTATACTATTGCGCTTTCTATACTGTTATATAGGATCTATGATAGGATCTATGAAGATGTTCAATATAGAGAGGTTTGACCGTATATATATACGGTCAAACCTCTCTATATTGAACATCTTCGGGACCCGAGTTTTTGTTCACTATATCGAGGTGTTCAATGTTAATTAACCAGAGGTTCATTTTAATTGATATAATAGGTTGTGTTCAAAATAAGGTGTTCACTAAACAGATGTGTTCACTATTGGAGGTTTACTGTACCAATACAAGTGCACAGTCCTAAAATGAGTGTTAGTAATGCCTCCCTGACGATGTTTTTGTGTGATGATGGACATTATGTGTAGATTTGCACCTAACCCTTCGATTTTCAAAATATGCTAAATCATCATGATTACGCAGCATTTTGTGATTTTATTCTTCCGCTTCTTAAACTAGAAAACTATCCAGCATATTAAGTCAATATTCATATCAAAGATTTACTGACCTTATAAAAGCATAATTTAGTCTAAAATCAGTCGAACGTTGGCCCGCTCAGTTATATGCGGTTAAAGATATTCAAATTCTTCTTAGCTAAGCATTTGAAACCCAAAAGTTTTTGTCAGATTCGAGGAAAAACATGTTTCAATCAATTCGGATAAACAGACAATATCACAGTAAAATCATTAAAACGAATGGACAAAATATTATCTATAATGATGTTAATGTATAAATTTGAATATTAAATGATTAAACCTTTCACCATCAGATAATCATTTTCTAAATATTTTCTAATATTATTAATTCCAAATGTGAATAGTATGATTGTAACCTTTAACCAGTTATCTAATCAAATGAATGTATCTTAAGAATATTAGATAACATTGTTTAATATGACAACAGTTTGGCTGCAGTAGAGAATCTATTCTGCCTGATTCAATTACTGCTCTTCAGTAATCTTTGTTAAGCAGACACGTGTTTGCGAGCGCTTGTGTTCATTAGCATAGATTAATAAGTTCTCTTGAACTCGCACATATTGATGGTCATGCAGGTTATCAGTCATCTCGTGTGCTTGGTTCTGATAGATTGTTCTTTTATTCTATTCTCAAGACTTTAAGAACCCATAAACTTTACTCGAGCGAAAAAGGCTAACAATTAACACATACTACACTGCCTGGCCAAAATAACACCACAATATTTTCGTCATAAATAGCACTAAAATGGGTATATCCTTTGAGGACAAATTACCCAAACTATGACAGCTAATAATCATTTGACCAAATTTGAAACCTCCTTATTCGATTCACCCAATTTAGAAGCTCTCCATAAATGAATTATTCCAAAACTATCATCTGTGCCACCTTGTTCCAACTTTCCACCAGTCATGACCATTATCTAGTATGATGATAACAAGTGGATCAAGGTGGCACAAGTGATATTAATTACCAAAACATCGAGTTTTTAATATGTTTACTCAACAGACATTCTGTCCTTCGATAAAACGATGGATTTTAAGTTTCTGGGTTTTAATTCCTTGAAATATGCACATCTGTTACCAATGAATATTTCATCATCGAATCATATATATTTTTTCGCGATATACATGTCTATCCAGTGTTTTTTTTAAGCTAAATTAGAGGGCCCAAAAGGACCTCTAATTTCTCTTCAGGGACCTCTAATTTCTTAACATTCGTAATGTACTGAATATCATAAAATGTAGTATTCCAGGTAAGGGACCTCTAATCTTTTGCAGGGCCCTCTGAGCAAATCCTTAAAAAACCCCTGTGTCTATCCCATATTTTCCGCAACTATATGCTTTTGAGCTGTACTATCGGTCGGCAAAATCTTTTTCTAATTCATTATAAACATTTTTCTCAGGTCCCAAATATGATAGCCAATCGTTCCAGTCACTCAGATGGATTTATAATGAAGCATAGGTTCAGAGAGTTCGAACAGCTCTACAAAACACTTCAGAACAAGTTCAAGTCATTGATGCGAGGTAATATTTGTAATTTACACTTTTTAAGTTTGAGAGATCAACTTATCCCAATTATTCTAAATTAATTCCTACGTAGATATTATTGTAGTGTACAACCGCGCTTCGCTTACTTGCGCTGCGCGGCTGGCGGACACTTTGTGTCCGCCAGAGGCATCCTATGGACGTCTAGGCTCACATTGATTAATTATAAGGGAGATAACATCCCTAAATACGTCTGTCCATAGCATTCCATATTCTAAGGCAATGGCAGTCACCAAAAAATTAGTACCATGGATTGGTTATATATATATAGACTCGAACCTCTCTTATCCGGACCTCCGATATCCGGGCACCTCTCTCAACCGGGCAGCCCTTTCGACATTTAGTCAATAT
This sequence comes from Aphrocallistes beatrix, assembly GCA_963281255.1. Lineage (NCBI taxonomy): Eukaryota > Metazoa > Porifera > Hexactinellida > Sceptrulophora > Aphrocallistidae > Aphrocallistes > Aphrocallistes beatrix. Next base: position 3,803,990 of record OY725490.1, read on the forward strand.
GCATTGTCCTATTTTCAAGTCAATTATTAACCACAATTCCAGCAATCATTATCATGTAATATTATTTAATGAACTTTGATAATGAATTTGGAAGAAATTGCGAAATCTAATATATTCAAGGGTAAATACTGCTTAAAATGTATTAATCAATCGCAATGGAATAGTTTCTTTTCCTTTATAGAATATCTATTTTACAATCACCTCTCTTATCCGGAACTCAAATTTTGATAACCTCTAAGTTTCGGGCACTAGATATTGTTTAAACTCACCCATTATACAAATTGACAGTTTTAACACTATAAACTGCTATTCAAGTTGATTTCGGAGTTACGGGCACCTCTCTTATCCGGACCTCCGATATCCGGGCACCCTCCGGTCCGGCACTGCCCGGATAAGAGAGGTTCGAGTGTATATATATATATATATATATACAGTAAGACGACATAATTATTTAGAATCAAAGAATTCTCGAGTTCACTATATTAAATAGTCTATTTCCTGAAACGAATAGTCATAAGAAAAGTTATTTGTTAGTATTTCAATATTTAATAGGGTATCCACTATTATTCACTACCATTCTACATCTTTTGGGCATAGAATGCCAATATGGTTCCAAAAATTCCGGACTTATCCCATTCCAAATCTGTTTCAACTTGAACTCCAGTGCGGAAACTGTAGTAGGCCTTCGGTGCGGGAGCCTATTGAGTTGATATTTAATCCAAGCGAATAAATTCTCTATTGGATTAATATCAGGGCTTTGACTTGGCCAATCTAACAACTTCCGAGGCATATTTTCTTCCATAAACGTCTTCACAACTTTGGACGTGTGCTTAGGGTCGTTATCCTCTACAAGAAACCAGCTATTTTGATGGAAAACCTCTGCCTGGGATAGTAAATGCCATTGTAGGATTTTGCAGTATAAGACTCCTGTTAAATTCTGACGGAATATACATAAGGGAAAAGTTCCCATTGACGAAAATGCCGCCCAGATGTGCACCTTTTGGCTATGCTTCGGGACAGGTTGCCAGCGTTTTTTTCCAGCTTTTGTCCACATCTTCACCCTACCTCCATGCAACCAAAAGGAAGCTTCATCGCAAAAGATAGCATTCCTCCAGTGTTTTTCTCGTATTTCCTTGCCCAATCCATTCTTTTAATACGGTTCTTCTCGGATAGCATGAAGGTTTTAACCGGAAAGACCTTCTTGCACTGGAGTCTTGCAAGTGCTCGCTCAACAGTACGTTTACTCACGGGAATCTTTAAATTTGCATGCATATCCTTGATAGTTTTTGCTCCTTTAGACCTACGAATCTGTTGCGAACGACTTCCTTTTATTGCCTGGTACTTTACTGCTGGTCTACCCGCACCTACCCCATGTTCAAGAGTGCGGCCTGTCTTAACGCGGTTGAGTGTATTGTAGACCGTTGCCAGACTAACGGATAAAAGTTGAGATATAGCCCTAGGAGTGTGCTTACCAACTTCGGATAATACTTGTATTTGTTCCCGCTTATGTTTCTGGGACATTAGAGAAAGTTTGTAAGCTATTTAATGAAAATATATTTAATAAAAACATAAAGATTGAAAAAAATGACAAAAACTATGAAACCTCTCAAGATTCCACAGCCGCATCCTGTAAAGTAAAGTGCAAGTTGCTATCATAAGCAATCTAGTAGTTCCATAATACATAGAAATATAAATAAAATTGATTTCGTCTATGACCATAACTTATTGAATTGATAGCACTTGGTTTTCTAACAAAAACAAAATTCTAAATAATTATGTCGTCCTACTGTATATATCCTTACTATTAATACTCGATTAATGTTTATATATCATACTTGCCAACTGTCCCGTTTTTGGCGGGACGTCCCGCTTTTTTCACTCTTCTATTTAGCTAATTTTCTCGAATGTCCCGCTTTTACATGAAATTTCCCTATTATGTCCCGCTTTTTTTTACTAATGTATATTACTTTTCTATTGCGTCCCGCCATGTCCCGTGAAATTCAACGCTGCGTCCCGTTTTTATCATTGCTCAGGTTGGCATGTCTGATATATGTACAGTCGATTCCGCTTAATAGGATCACATCGGTCAGAGGACATTTTGCCCCGATATAGCGGAGAACTCTATTAACCGTAAATATTTTGTATTAGCTTCTATGTATGAGAAGTTCCAGGGTTGTTTTCAAAAATAGGATTTTTTTTATTTAACCCGAGCACGTCCAGGAATGTTGAATTGAAAGTGAAAGTTAATTGAAAGTAAACTGAAAATGAAAGTGAAAGCTGGGTCATTTCTATTTATACCTTTGACCCCAAGTAATCCTCGGGTTAAATCGAATTTTTTTTTTTAATTGCTTTTTGTGATCCATTTCAGATTTTGTTATATTATTTTGCTAATAAATCCACAATATTGAGAATCAGATAGTTTAATAGCATATTTATGATTAATTGCAATAGGAAAATATAGAAGAGAAAATTAGTACGAAGTTTGTACCCGGACAAAAGTATTCGATCATCACAGAAATCTCCATGCAAATAGTATTAAAGTGGATATATTCATAAAGGAATGTGTACTCAAACTGTTATAGAAATATTTTTTGATTTCTAATTCCTAATCTATACATTCCAATCACTCATAATTGAGATCCTCAACTCATTACTAACTCCCAACATTATAAATATCTACCTTTGATACTTGATGCTACTTGTCCTGAGTCACGGTCATCATATATGATGGTGATGAGTGACACAAAATGGCAGAGGTTGATAATTTTCTACATGAGTTTTAGTATTTTTATTGAAAGTTTCAAAATTAGTAATTCAGATGTGTAGTTTACGATCTGAAATTAAAAATAGAATATTTCTTCTGTTTGAGTGCATATTCCATTATGAATAGATCCACTTTAATACTATTTGTATGGAGATTTTCGTGGTGGTCAAATACTTTTGTCCGGGTAGTGTATATATTCACAGACATTAATCGAGTTTAATAGTAAGGATTATAATTAATTTCCTCTTCAATTACCATAATTAATTCCAGAAAAATGTTCCTAGAGCACAGTTCTAACATAGATAGGGGTTTTCTTTAATATTTATTTCTTCGCTAGTGATGAAATGTTCAAAATGCACGAACTGATGTGATTTCTTGATTGCGTATATTTTGTTAGGTATATCTTTTCCAAGTAAAATTAGTCAGATTCGGATTGGAAGTTTAACTCCTCACTTTATAATGAGAAGAAGAATGCTGTTGGAGAACTTCCTTAAGGTTAATTACTTGTATTAATTATTTGATTTTTGATTATAATTAACTCCATCCTAGCAATTTCTATTTTCATTTAATTCGGTATAATTTCCCTGGTATATGGGTTATCATGATTTGTAGATATTTAATGCATGTAGCAGGTATTCTAATGCTCATAAACTGAACGGTGATTGTCGTTATAGTAATCAAAACTCAAGCAACTCAGCCGTTCCATCAGCCATAGAATTAACATTGTTTTGTAAAAATTGTAGTGCAGCCAAGGCCTCTCCAAATCTGACGACCTTGTATAGGGAAGCCGTAGGCCATGAAGCAAAACTGTGTCCCTCGCAGTGAACGGGCATAATATGTATGTGCGCCAGATAGGATGTCGTGAGGCTAATAAATGAAGCTTTCTAATTCAAATAGGAATGTGGTTGTCACTCTCAGTCTATCGAACTACTATTCTATTTTATTATTATTTGATAATTATATAAATGTTGTCATTATGCTATGAACTACATGCTTGAATATTTTCTCTATAGGCTGTGTGTGTACGAGTGCAGCTCTTGCAAGCACCAGATTTGCAAGCTTTTCTAGGTCTCTCTTCACGTAGGACGCAAGTATGTGCCTATATATATTAATTTACTCTTTATGTAGCGTATACTATGACATTGCAATTATGAATTTTAGATGTATTTCTGTTAGGAGTCTTTGAGACAGAGTAACAGAATGAGTCGAGTTGGTAAGTTATGTGAACTTAGATAACTATGAACTATTTCTTATCATCATCTGACAGTGACGAGTTTAGCATTCTGATTGTATTGCAGTCAAATTAATTGTTATATTAATTAAATTTTCACGGCGGACCATACCTATTACCCGGACCAAAAATGGCTGAAATATTTGATCCGCTATAAAAAATTGTCCGGGCGGACCGAATTCTATACGGACCAAATATTTCGTGAGAGCACCTTACTTCATATGATGATATCATCATGAAAAAAAATGCTGAGTCATTACTTATTATAACCTCTTCATTACGCATCAAAAGTCGAAAAATTAATGGGTGGGTCACGCGCGCTGAGAGAATTAAGTGATACAAACATTGAAACGAATACATACGAATAATATATTCTACATGACTTCTCTATTCATAATAAATAATGCTTGCTCATTCTGAATGATGGCGTCATTATTCGTGTGCTTACTAAACACTTATATTGGCTCTATGATCCAATTAATAGTATAGGTTTCTAAAATAAGTGCTGGTGTCCAGCAGTCCATAATTCCTTGTCAATCAAACTTTCAAAAGATAATCGACTTGATATTTTTGTGTAGGTGGGCTAGTACAAGTACTATATGCAAATTTGCGGAATACTGGCTATTCTATACGCAACAATTCGTTGCAATACTGAATGCTACCGTACGCATTGTGTACGGATTAATTAGTTCGTTATTTAGTTTTTGATCAGAAAAGTACTGGATCATATCACATTAGTTGAGATATTTTAATTTTGAATTTTAGAGTAGGGTAAACCTGTATTCCGTAGCGTACTTAGTAATTACTATGATTTAAATTGAAATATTTTATTGAAATTTCCTTTTTTAATGTAGAATAAGATACATGAATAAGAAAAATAATGATGATCATAACTATTCCTTAATCTAATGACCAAAATGCGTTTCCGTAGCAGCGATATAATGCTCTATTTTGCATGGTTAATGATTTAGGCAGTTCATGTATTAGTTCAGCCATCTTCGACCGCATTCCTGGTCCATTTTTGAGGCTTATATTCTATGATCCGATCTGTTATGATGAAGTTTTCACTGAAACCATTTAGTTTGTGTTGAATGAACCGACATGGATTGTAATACATCAAATTCTTATTGTATCGAACAGTCGGTATCCCAAATTGCACCAAATGATATTCAAAATCTGCTAAATCATCACGATTGTACATCATTTTACTTGATTCCTTTGCTTATACACGTAAGTAGAAAACTATTAAACATAATGATTTCACATTCATACCTACGTAAGGTAGATAGTGACCTCATCCAAAACCGATTCCACTCTCAATTCATTCCACGCAAACTTGTTTGTGGTTAAGAATTTGAACGCATCATTTAACAGCATTTAATATCAAAAGGTTCATATCTTACGATTGGTGAGAAATAGGATAAATCCACATTTTATCTTAAAAGTATTCTTTACACCAAATTAGTGGCGAAAAAAGCTCCCACCAAGGCGTAGCTAGCATTTCTCGTTTGGGGTTTCTGATAGTGGAAACCATTAATTGCTGGGGTTGCCAACAGTTCCCAGCTATGCCTATACTCTCCACAGCTCCCCGCATATGCAGTTGAAGAATGTTTCCAAATTTTGGGTTGGTAAGGCCTCTTAAAATATTATTGTGTTATCAACTCTGGAATGTGGAAGCACCATTTCTGCGGGCAGGCATTTTTATTACGTATCTGAAATTTACTTATCTATCCAAAGTTTAGGGTTGTATGCAATGTTCCTCATGCTATTAGTAACGTAGTAGTAACGTATTTTCCATACTGTAACGTATTTTCCATACTCTATATTTTATATTCATTCATTTGTCTGTAGTGAATAATAGCGATCCCACAACAACTCAGAATGTGGAGGTAATAATTTAATTTATATATTTATTTCTACAAAGGTTACGACCGATCGTTCAATATTTGGTTAGACCAAATACTACTATTCGGTGAATAGTTGATTTTCGGTTGGGAACCGAATATCTGTATTCGTATTTGGTTAGAGTAACCGAATATTATCAGTATTCGTATTCGGTTAGGGAATATTCATGAATACTTATATCCGATTCAAAAGTTTCAAACTTGGCGATAATCAGTGGTGTAGTGCTCAAAATTAAAGTGGGGAGCGCCTGTAAAATAGTATTTTACATCAAAATGATGATAGGACATAATAGCTAAATGGAATTAAAAGTTTGAGAAAGCAGTTATTCACAAAAGGTTTTTCGATCGCCGCTCCTACATAATATTGCGAAAGAATAAGACAACTCAAGAAAATAGAGATAATTTACGATCATTAAAAATATAATGTACCAATCCGTCAAGGAAAATGTTAAATGCTGTATCTATTTGAAAATTAGTGAGGGAACAACCGCTCCCCCTTGAAAACTTAGTAAGGGAGCACCGCTCCTCCGCTCACCCTGCACTACACCCCTGATGATAAGATATTTTCTAACGAATTTACCTATCATATCCAGTCAGTATCTGTAAAATAGATCAACGTACACTACTAGAACAATTGACTGTCAAATTAATGAATATTTCAGCCTCGCAGTATGAGAATTTATGAAGTACCCGAATATTATCGATATGGTTTGTCAATGTTTATAAAGTGCATCATTTGTCAGAAGACGTCATGAAATTCTAAGAAATACTTCTAAGCTTTTTACTTTCTTTAACGGTTAGAACGTATAGTACATAAATTATTTATTGATAAAATTTCTTACCAGGATATAGTACTGAAGCTGAGAGTATTTGTGACAAAGCATCTTCTCTATGCTAACGACAGCAATGATACAATTCGATTGCAATCTATTGAAGATTCTGATTCTGTATTCATTTCTCTTTCTTCACATACTACCGCCCTCCCCACTCAGCCACAAGATATCCAAGCCCTATCAACTGATTCAAAAGTTAACCTGAAAGATGATGTATTCGATTCTAAATCATGCCGCTGTCAATATTCTTTACGGAATCTTATTCAAACAAATTTATTGAATGTTTTAAATGGAGTCGATATCCAAAGCCAGGACCAGGCGGGATTTCTGATGGAAAAACTTCCCTTCACGAGTTCGCTATATCTCTTCGGAGTCACAGCTCTCAGGAACAAGCAACTCTGGCTACACAATGAGACCTTCTCCATTCTGCTATTGGAGATGCTTGGAGAATCCACTAAACAGTCAGTTTGAGTTTTGACTTCCTTTTTGTTCACCAATAATGTGCTTCTCCATACTAACGGTAGATTTACAGGCCATGACCCTAAGGATGTACAAGATAAGTATAGATTTTAGAATTGTAATATATGAATTTTAAAGTGCCGGATTATCCATAGCGCAAATGGCGAAATTGCTATACGACCAGCATAGGTGGTATTGGATTGGATTTGAATTGGATTCTCCCTCAGTGAATTTTTGCCAAAATTTGATAAAATTTAAATCTAGAGCCATGAATCTATTAATGTTCTATATTCGATTGACTTGTTCCATGTAATAAATACCTATTTGTATGCTCTTCAGTCCAGGGATTTACTTGCTACTTACTATTTTTTTATTTTTTTGAGGAAATTAAAATGTACTGGACATGGTTAAATTAAGAAAATTCTGATTCTGAAATGCTCAAATATTTCTGCAAATCGCTCGATGTACATTCGTTTCGGTCTTATACTACACGATCAATAATTTCTTTTCCTCACGCCAACTAAATGCCGGTAAAAAAATAAGTTGCAAGTAGAAAAAAAGTAGTGAGTGAGTAAAACTAAAACTAAAATGGAGGAAAAAATAAAGTAGTAAGTAAACGGTTGGCAAAAAAAAATCCTTTTTTTGCTAGTTCTGGAATCCCTGCTTCAGTCAGCATTCTATATAACTTCAAATATAGATCTCTTCAAACTAAAATGGATGCACTGAATACGAATGAGAGATTGTGCATTTACTTTGAGATGTTAGAGAACAAATTCTTTCCGAATGGAAAGTTGGAGTTATCTGGGTCTGATCCTCCTTCTAAGGCAGAGCTAGAGAGGATGAAGTCTATGGCATGTGGGGCTATCTACAACTTTATACCAGGTAATTCACTACATATTCCACAGATACACTACTATTTGTAATGTATTTAAAGTTTGACAAGCCTTATCTCTTTTTAGAATTGATAAAATATGCAGTTGGAGAAAACGAGTTGAAGAGGACTATCTATTACTGCTTGGACTGCCTCTCAAGTCCAGATATGAACAGGTATCATTGATTGGAACTGTTATAATGGGCGAAGTAAATGATAAATTACAAATTTTATGGAAGACCATGGATAAATATGTAAAAGGTTACTACGTAAATCAAAAAATTCAGGCATACGAAGGAAGTATCAATCTACGTAGATACTGTCAAACTGCATTCAGTCTGAAACCTAATAGTTCAGCTCGTGGGCTGCTGGGTTAATTATCTTTCTGTGGCCGAGGATTTAAGGGAAGGTTCAATGCATAAAGGTTGTATTAGATCCATGAGTTAGCAGCTTAAACGAGTGGGTCTCATGCCCTCGAGCTATCCTGGGCTTGGTTTCGCTTTGCGTTAGTGGATGCCTCCTATGCACACCATATGAAACCAAGTAGGAAATCTAAAATCAGCTCTATATACGTATGTACCTTCCAGCTTCCTCAATTACTACCGTACATATCAAATAATACTAATGCATAACCTACTACATATAAGGCTTCACAGTAACTTGCGGATTTGGGACTAGGGATGAGGTAGAAGATGGTTGAACTAATACATGAGCTGCCTTAAATCATTAACCACGCACAATAGAGCTTAGGAATGTATTACCAGCATATATAAATATGGTGTCAAAGTACTCATATCCATTGTTAAAATTTAGATTAGTCATCATATGATTCCGCAATAGGTTATATTTGTGACAAATTTAGTGATTTTGAGAGACGGTTTAAGGGCACTTCAAAGTGTTTTTATAATGTTTTTTTTTCTTATAGAAGTGAGCCGTGAATGGGTTGGTGCGAAAAATTGGAATTTTCCATGGAATGTTGCTACATTGCAGCGTTGCTGTGGAAGTATTTTGATAAGTTAGGGTCATATCTTGGAAACCGCAAGAGCTAGACATTCAAATTTAATTCTATTTGATAGCCAATATACTATTTCTTATTAATGTCTAAATTCAATGGTTTACGAGATATTCGACAAATTAACAAATGTGACCAAGATGATAAATTGTCTAATAACTCGAAAGCCATTGAATTTAGACATATAAATTATATTATCGCTTAATAAGTAGTATATTGGCTATCAAATAGAATTAAATTTGAATGTCTAGCTATTGCGGTTTTCAAGATATGACCTCAACTGACCAAAATGCGTTTCCATAGCAGCACTAGAATGTAGCAACATTCCATGAAATTATTATAAAAACACTTAGAAGTGCCCTTAAACCGTCTCTGAAAATCATTAAATTTGTCACAAATATAACCTATTGCGCAATCATATGATGACTAATCTAAAAACGGATATGGGTATTGTGACACCATATTTATATATGCTGGTAATACATTCCTAAGCTCTGTTGTGCGTGGTTAATGATTTAAGGCAGCTCATGTATTAGTTCAACCATCTTCTACCGCATCCATAGTCCAAAATCAAGTTACTGTTAGGCCTTATATGTAGTAGGCTATGACTAATGTAATTAATAAAATTATATACATGAGTGTTTGCATCACATAGATTTCTCCAATTACGTACAATTATATCTGTGATTTATCCTAACATAATAAATTAACCACGACTCATCATATGGGGTTGAAAGTCATATTGCGAATTTGATCGAATATGTAACGTCCTTATCTTGCATTGATTTAAAACAAATTCTGCGGAATCGTGATTACGTATTTAGAAAATGTCGGGAATAATTGTAGCATATATGCAATTATAAATAGTTGGTGCAAATCTACATGTACAGCAGTGCTCGACAAACCCGATGGTTTGGTTGGAGATAGCCCAGATTCCTCAAATTTGGACGAGATAAATACAATTTTTTCAAAAAATGTAGTTTATTCACTCCTGATGGGAGTGCGAAATACTACTAGAAATAGAAAAATTGCTTAGGGGGCATTGCCCCAGCAGTAGTTTGAAAAATCGGGTTCACAAACTGGTGCGTGCACAATTTTACAAAAGAATAAAAATCGAGTTGGGTTCACGTGGACCTGTGAACAATGCGGTGTATTCCCCTTTATTAGCTACCGCCAAATACTATTAATACAGTTCAAACCGAAAGTTTGAATAAACCAACTTGTACCCTTAGTTGTGACAACGGTCAAGTGATAATAGAAGAGAAGAGAATAGCTAAAAAAGTGATGAAAATTAATTATAATAACGAATTGAATAATATGTGCATTAAAAATTCGTTAGAAAAAAACGATAGTTAGAAAACCCCGGTTTCGACTGTGTTATCAATCGCTGATGTACAGCCTCACCTTCACAAACAATTTCAAGTCATTATTTAACTCTAACAGGAGAGCAGTTATGCCTTTCCGGTCGGATGAACAGATCTTATTTAATAGTTATTATCCAGTGCAAAAGTCTTGTATGTTTGTTAGTTGATCGCTGCCAATAAATAATTTACCTTTACTTTTACAGACACCTCTTATTACGACTCTTCGACATTATCCTACTCTACCTTGTCCCAGAGATGAGTGAAGCAAACTTCCAACGTTTACTTGAGATTGGAACACCCTGCTAATAGCTAGGATAGCACTTTGAAGTACTCAGACAAAAGAATTCTCCTGCAATCGCATTCTAATATGAAGAAGAGTTGATTCTAATCCCCTCATGATCCAGAATTCTTCTTGCTTTTTATTAAATATATATTATCGATCCAGTATATATGTTGTTATGTTTCTTGTATGGCGAATTGATCTGAACAAATATTCTTTTTTGTAGTACAGCGCATTAATAAATAAACAATGTCTGAAATGTTTGGTCAAAATCGGACCGTTAGATTGCACAGTAGTACGCGTACGTACATATTACATACATCATACGTACAGCGGTATGGTACGCAGTCCATGCCATTAGGGCATCTCCCTACAGGGTCTGCACTAGAAACCGATAGTAAGAAAAAACGATAAGTAAGAACCACGGAGGAAAATATTGTTATGACTGTACTTGACAATGTGTAGTAATCCCACTTTGCTCTGTGTTAAGTAGGAATAAAAAATACAAATAATTCCAACTTATAATAATCGCTTCCTTGAAAATATTATTTCTTTCCTAATTTTAGAGAATTTATCTCAATCAACAATGTGCCTAACTCAGAATACCACCAGAAAAGATTTAATTTCAGAAGATACGCATATTTTTTGTAGCAGTCTATATGATGATGCAAAATCTCCTCGACCTTCAAAACTTTCATCTTATATACAAGTGAAGGGGACATACTACTCTGAAGTTATTGAAAATGTCGATGAGAAGCTTTTATCGTTTGAAAGTCATTCAAATAATTCGGCAAGCAATATAAATAGTTCATTTAATTTTTCGAGTTATGGCTGTGATGGAATTTCTAAAAGTGATAGCATTAATCTAATTCCAGATATGACTCCTGAAAACTTTTCATTATCTCCACCTCTCTCAGAAAATTTGCCTGATATTCTTGCTTCTAAAATGCTTCATTCACAAGCTATAGACATAGATACTTCTGAAAATGTACTACCATGCTGCCTTATCCCTGCAATTTCAGATTATTCTCACCCTGATCCTGGCTACCTCCAATCCTCGATAGAAACGGATTTTGCGCACTTGAAAGTTTCACAAATCTTTGATGAGAATAGAATTAATGATTTCAAAGGCTTAGATCTCAATTCAGAAATTCTTCGATCTTCGCCTCATAAGGAAGACAGAATGTATCATCATTTTTTTTCTCCCGAATTAAAATTTTCACCATTTGATCTTATAAAAAGTTTAAATACAATTTCTTCACTAAACTCTGATAATATTGGCAAGCTATTTTCTGACACTGATGTTATTCATTCGAAGATACGATAGCTCATTTGAATAATTTGATTGAATATCATTTTCTTATATTTACAGTCCTAATCACTTACTTGTCTTTGTGTCAATTTTTGTGCACTTGAGTTAAGTAGTAATGATGCTATTCTGTGGCCTTATTCACTAAACTACTTGGACTTAAAACATATACTTAAAATAGGTAAATACTTAGTTTTGTACTTAGTATTGAGTAAAACTAAGTACAAAACAAAATATTAAATAAGGTATTTTCAATACTTAGTTTACTTAAGTTTAAGGCATAGACTCCTTTAAGTAAGGACTGTAGGCGTTCAATCTCGGGTCCTAGAACTTGGGTCCATTGTGTATTATTGATATCTCGTAATACGCTCAAGTTAGATGGGAAATGTATTATTGTTAAATAGGAAGTCATATTCCGTTGGTTTTTCACACCTGTTTTTCACAAATTTAAGGATACACCCTTACTATTAAAACTCGATTAATGTTTATATATATATATATCTGTAACGAATTGATTGAAGAAACTGCCAGGCGCAGAAAGCTGATTTTTGGCATGTGGGAGTATTTTGACTATGGCTCCACTAAGTTCTGAGCTCAGACGAAAATGTCGATTAATCATGGAATTATGACGTCATTGTCACATTTTTAAAAGTTAAGCAATACAGTTATTCGAGCATAACTCAGCCATTATAGGAGATAGAAGGCTGAAATTTTAATAGAATCTGTATATTAATATACCTCACATATGATGGAACTATCATCAAAAAATGATTACACATCACTCTGTTATGACGTCATCATTACGTATCAAAATTTTTAAAATTGACAAATTTGGTGATTTTTCGTGCGTTATCGATTATAGTATTATGACAGACGTATTTAGAGATGTTATCTCCCATATAATTAATCAATGATGACTACAGGCGCCTCCGGCGGACACAGTGTCCGCCAGCCGCGCAGCGCAAGCAAGCGAAGCGCTTGTTTTGGTAACATTCTGACCTGTTTTAAGCACATTTTAAAGCGTTATTAATGTATGATTTTCAAAGATAATCAAGGTAGGAATGGGTTAATTCGAAAAATTTGAACTTTTCTAATGGAATGTTGCTACATACCTGCGTTGCTATGGAAACGTATTTATACCATTTGAGCCTATATCTTGAAAACCGTAACAGTTAGACATCCAAATTTGACTGTATTTGATAGATAATAAGGTGTGGTCCAGGGATGTTGTCGAAGATGGTTGAACTAATACATGATCTACCTAAAATCATTAACAACGCAGAATAGAGCTTCGGAATGTGCAAGTATTACCAGCATATATAAATATGGTGTCAAAGTACCCATATCTTATTAAAATTTAGATTAGTCATCATATGATTCCGCAATAGATTATAGTTGTGACAAATTTAGTGATTTTGAGAGGCCTTTTAAGGGCACTTCTAAGTGTTTTTATCTACATTTTTTCATGGAATGTTGCTACATTCCAGCGTTGCTATAGAAATGTATTTTGCTCAGTTGAGGTCATATCTTGAAAACCGCAATAACTATACAATCAAATTTATAGCCAATATACTACTCCTATAAAGCCATATTATATTTTCCACATCTAGATTCAATGGTTTACGGGTTATTATACGATTTATCACTTTGGTCACATTTGGTAATTTGTCTAATAACTCGTAAACTACCGTAAACTGGGGCGACTTTGGCCCACAATAGCAATTTTAATAAAATAAACTCAAACTTAGAAATATTTCGGTTTAAATACCTTTGGATATATTGAGAGTTTCGTTCAACATATTATCAATGTGATTAAATTGATTCATTAAGTTTGAGTATATTTTATTAAAATTGCTATTGTGGGACAAAGTCGCCCTAGTTTATGGTATTGAATTTAGACGTGGAAATTATATTATGGTTTTATAGGAAGTAGTGTATTAGCTATCAATTAAGATCAAATTAGAATGCACAGTTATTGCGGTTTTCAAGATATGACCTCAACTGAGCAAAATACATTCCCATAGCAACGCTGGAATGTAGCAACATTCCATGAAAAAATGTAAATAAAAACACTTAGAAGTGCACTTAAAAGGCCACTAAAATCACAAAATTTACCCCAAATATAACCTATTGCGCGCAATCATATGTTGACTAATCTAAATTTTAACAACGGATATGAGTACTTTGACACCATATTTATATATGCTGATAATACATTCCGAACCTCTATTGAGCTTGGTTAATGATTTAAGGCGGCTCATGTATTAGTTCAACCATCTTCCACCGCATCCCTGGTCCATTTTTGAGATTTAGATGACAGGCCTTTTATACAGAGGGATATGCATAAAGATACCCCAATTTACCTCCACCTTTATCATACAGTCGCCAGTCAGAGATCCCACCAAAGCGCCGGGATACCAAGCAGGGGTTTATCTAGGTGCTTAGCCGGCACTTATAGGTGCCAGCCTGGTATCGTCCTAGGTGCTTGCAGTGTGATTCGATTTTGGTGTTGAGTTACTACCACCCATGGAATTACAAGATAAACCACTGTTTGGGTGCCATATAACTTTAATCACCTTCAAAAAAAGTGCCGGACTGGGAAATCCTAGATAAACCCATGATACCAAGTGAGTATAGTCTTGCTCAATCATTGATCAAATAAGTCCCACTATGCAAAACGATACTCACTTGGTATCCTAGCGCTTTTTGGGATCTCTGGCTGGCGACTGCATGATAAAGGTGGAGGCAAATGGGGTACCTTTATGATATTTTTGTACATGATAGAATAATTAACGAGTCATTATCTCAAGATCATAAAGGTTCTACCATAGAAAGGTGTTGTGATGCTTAATGAACAATTCATTTCAAGTAACCTATTCTCTATCTCTTCTCTTTTTTAAGTAATGCCATTTTTAACACCTCAGGTGTAGGGTTGCAAAATTCCCGGGAATTTTCAAATGTGGAAACTTTCCAGGAAAGTTTCCGGGAATTTATGGGAAGACCTGGAAATTTCTGCATAGTGTTTAAATAAATCTGATTGTTTCCGAGGCATATCTCTGAGGAAAATAAATTGAATTCAATTAAAACCTTTCTTTATTTGCCTCGAAATACTCAAAAAATAAAGGAAAAATGTTAAAAAAATGTAAATTATACAACCAGTGCCGAACTGATTCAAGATAGATCAATAATACATAAATGTAATACAAAATCGAATACTAGTTGTAAGTATAAGTTATCCGATTCTTCTATATAAGTATAACAATCGGGAAACCTATCAAATAGTCTAACAATACGTTTCTGACTAGTTATCAAGTTAAAACTGATATAAGATAAACAGAAGTTTATAGCTTATAATAATATATTGGTTACAGCTCTAGTCAATAAATATCTGACAAATTTTAACCGAGTTTTATTTAACCTCATTGAAATGAAAAGTATATTGGCTATAATTGTTCTGAATCTTGTGATTCTCGTGAATGACATTACAATTCAAAATATTGAATACAAAAATTGTGGCTGGTTGGAAAATCGTATACCGAGATGCAAATTAGATGGACTTTTCATATCTACTTGCCCATAGCATTCTATACTCTAAGGCAATGGTGCTGATTGGTGGACTTTTGGACTAGAGATTGGTTAGATCAGTTAGTTTACTTGTATATCAAAATTATAATACAACTTTAAATTTACTGTAACTACCCATATTTAGAAATAATTAATAACCTACTTCCCTTCAATAAAATCATGAATGTCTGGAGATAATTTTATATATAGTCTATAGAATGCTATAACTTGCCAAATGTAATGTTAATGGTGTAGCCAAGACAGGTCTATTGACAAATACAAACAAACAAACAAAATAATGCATTTTAGAACTGGGCCACTATACAATATTATAGTCGGCACAGTAAAATCTTTGAATATTTCTCAGTATTAAAGAAAAACTAAAATTCCCGAAAATTTCCAGGTCTTATAAATTCCCGGGAATATTCCCGGAAAGTTTTCCACCCTTTACAACCCTACTCAGGTGTGAAAAATTCCCGGCCCAGATGCTAAAATGCACATATAATTTCAATTTAATTAAGTGACATTTTTATAATTTCAAATTGCTTTCATTTTTTAGGATATTATCCTAGTAAAAACTTGGAGGATTCTAGTCCTAGTATTTGGCCCCCCCCCCAGATTTATCAGCCACACGACTCCACAGATAAAGATTTAGAAAAGGTGTAAACTATTTTCTATCTTGTAGAAGTGTGAAAAATTCGTTTTGATATTTCCAGCATTTTATGGGTTCGGACCACTTTTGATCATAGAATGTGGTCACATTCGTGTGTTGTCAAGGAAGTTTTTTTTCAGAACACCTTCAATATACACCCTTAAAAATTCAATTTTTACCCGAGTACAAATATTCGGGTTAAAAGCCGATAATTACCATACATTGGCAATTTTAGTCCAAAACAACAATTTTTGTTTTTTGCCCAAAATTGCAAATGTATGTCTTCAAAATAATGAATATGATTATAAAAACTCATTAGAATCTTCATTTGGGAAAATCGGACAAATTAATTAATTTGCCCGAATTGATCGGACAGAAAGGAATAAAAGGCCATATTTTATTTAGTAAATGCAGTGGATATGGTCTGTTTACCGAAGTTTTTCCAGTTCAGGAACGTATTTTACATTAGAAAAACATCACTCATGACCTACTTAATATTAAGTAGGCCATGGTTAAGTTAAACCAACATTAATTTGATAATCCCCAATTTCTACATTCAAAACAATTGATTCTTACATTTGAAAACAATCTGCATTGGCCTTAGTTAGATCAAGTTAAAATGGTACTCTGCAATCGAATTTAGCAGTCTCCAAGATCGACTTTTTAAAGACCACCATCCTAGTAATACAAACCTTGTCCATAGCCTACTCTAATAATGCCTCACAGTAGACTGAAAATCATGGACTAGGGATGAAGTAATAACCGAATGGATTAATACACGATTAGTCTAAAGTCGTTAACCATGCAGAATAGGCATTAAGAATGTATTACGAGCATATATAAACATGGCATCAAAGTACATATATCCGTTGGAAAAATTTCGATTAGTCATCATCTCATTGCGCAACAGGTCATTCTAAGGACAATTTTAGCGATTTTCTAAGCTGTTTTAACCCTATTTCTAAATGCTATTAAGGTGTGATTTTTGTGTAGAACCAAGATTGGTATAAGGTGATTTGAAAAATTTAGAATTTTTCAATGGAATGTTGTTACATTCCTACGTTGCTATGGTCAAGCATTTTGATCAGTTTGGGCCATTTCATGCAAACTGTAATGATTAGAGCTCCAAATTTGATTGTGTTTGATAGGCAATGGACTACTTCCTATTAGGTGATAATACACTTGAACTTCTAAATTCAACGAGTTTTGAGTTATGGGTTGATTTTAAGAATGTGACCAAAACACTAAATTGTCGCATAACTCTGTAGTCTGTGAATTTAGAAGTAAAATTTGTATTATTACCTAATAGGAAGTAACCAATTGCCTATCAAATACGATCAAATTTGAAGACCTAGTTCTTACAGTTTGCAGGATATGGCTTAAACTGATCAAAATGCTTTACCATAGCAACGCAGGAATGTAACAACATTCCATTGAAAAATTCTAAATTTTTCAGATCAACTCGTACTAATCTTAGTTCTAAGCAAAAATTATACCTTAATGACATTTAGAAGTAGGCTTAAAACAGCTTTAAAAATTGCCAAAATCCTCCATATAATGACCTGTTGCGCAATGATATGATGATTAATCGAAATTTTGACAACAGATATATGTACTTTGATACCATGTTTATATATGCTGGTAATACATTCTTAATGCCTATCATACATGATTAACGATTTTAGGCTAATCGTGTATTAATCCATTCGGCTATTACCGCATCCTTGGTTATTTACTGTGAGGCATTATTAGAGTAGGCTATGCCTTGTCTTTATTGAACTTCTACAAATGCATAGCAAAAACCAAGTCGTGATTATCATTTTTTGAAACCTGAAATGAATGACTAGAATTCCATCCTCATCTATTAATTAATACAAGCGCGATTCGCTTGCTTGCGCTGCACGGCTGGCGGACACTGTGTCCGCCGGAGAAGCCCTTCGGGCGCCTGTGGGCACATTGAAATTATAAGGGAGATAACATCTCTAAATACGTCTGTCCTACTGTTATAATCGATTTCGCACGGAAAATCATAAATTTTGATGCGTAATGATGACGTCATAACAGAGTGATGAGCCATCATTTTTTGATGATAGTTGCATCATATGTGAGGTATATTAATATTCACATTCTATTAAAATCTCAGCCTTCTATTACCTAAAATGACTGAGTTAGAGTCGAAAAACTGAAATTTCTAATAATAAAAAAGGTGACAATGACGTCATAGTTCCATGATGAGTCGACATTTTCGTCTGAGCTCAGAACTTAGTGGAGCCATAGCCATGTATATAATGGAACCTCCGTAATCCGACATTTCTCTAAACCGACATTATTTCTGTTCACGGATCGTTTTTCTATAGAAAACAACCTCTATAATCCGACACCTCGCTATTCCGGAATCCGACAATTTAATGATTTTCCAGTAATGCAAATTCGACCTGTATAATCCGGCAATTTTTTCGTCTATCAAATAATGTCGGATTATAGGTTATTTTACCTCTTTGATCAGACAAATTATTCGTCTGTCAAATATTGTCGGATTGTGGAGGTTATTTTACCTCTATAATCCGACATTTTGTTGATTTTCCACAAATGCCGGATTATGGAGGTTATTCGATAATCCGACAATTTTTTTCGTCTCCCATTGAATGTCGGATTATGGAGGTTCCACTGTATACACATTAATCGAGTTTTAATAGTAAGGATATGCAAATGTAATATTTTAAAAATAAAATTGACTACAACTCGTAAAGTAGCAACTGAGAATGAAACCCGTGTGTTTAGTTGTATTTGTAATAGTCTGTCAACTTGAAATTGGGAAGATGAATAGTTTCCTTAAATTATTTGTATGTTTTCTACGGGCTCTATTCTCTTTGTATTTGTTGTTTTTATTTGCTTCCCCTCAAATTTTGAAAAAAATTGACAGAACCAAATATATTGTAATTTAGTTTTTATTTCATTCTAGGATGTCTAAATAATCCGATAATCAGATATTTTGTCAATCCGATGATTGTTTATGTACTTGTAGCAGGTTAAATCTGGCCTTTCTCAATCAAAATCCATTGATTTAAATTTTAAAAATTTTCAATTGGCGCACATCCGTATGATTACCCTAACTCAAAAAATATTTACATTTTAATCGCAAACATAATGTAAAAAACACGCTAAATCCTCTGATTAAGCTAGTAGCGAAGCCCGAATTTCAAATAAAAGAAAAGTTTAAAACCTGAAAATTATTTTGTCCCAAAAATTCCTGAGTAAATGGCTCGACAAAATATTTTTCAACATAAAAAATTATTAAAGTTAAAATTGAACAAAATAGCTTCGCTACTAGCTCAACCATTCGCTAATAATGATATTTGAACAGTAAAATCAACTTGATCCTAGTCAATAGTTAGTTATGACGAACGGCACAACCACGGATATTGTATAGGATTTAGACTTTAAGTGACTATAACTTCATATTTATTCCTAGTTCGCAACTCATATTATGCATTAATTCTTGTACTAACTAGTACTATCCATTAACAGTATAACAATGGCTGAGTTAAGACTTTGATTTTTTGGGGTTTTGTCTCCTTATAACTAATGGTAGTCATATGACAACTAAAAATATTCCTTTGTGGTGCTGAGTTTTCAGATTCCATAACATCCAACCTAGATATTTTTCTTAAATAATCTTAATATCAACAAGCGCGCTGCATTTTACTATATAAGATACTAGTTTTTTGAACATTTCCTCATTTTTCTCATCGAATCTTCAAGTTTGAATTCACTTTTCGCAGTATTATGAACGAACAAGAACAGCGCAAAAATATTAAAATATTATTGACTCAGGAATTACTAACTGTATGGAGTATCTCGGAGAACTCGAATTCCAAAAAGCACTGTACTAAATATTTGGTCGTGGATCGTATATCGCACGGTTTCGAAATTGAAGGATGGTCAAACCGTGAATAGGAAGATGGCTCTGGAAAAAAGTGTCAAATCAAAGGCAATGATGCTAGATCACTTTGGCTATTAAGAATCCGAAGTTATCTGTGAGGAAATTGACTTCAGAATTTAACAAAATACGGTGTCTATCATTCTCACATGAAGCTGTAAGGAAAGAAATGAAGCGGCGCGGCTTTACCCGAAAGGTTGCTCAGAAAATTCCGATGCTTAGACAATCCCATAAAGCTTATCGTGTTCAGTGGGCTAAGGAGAACAAGAAAACCGATTGGGAAAAAGTAGTATTTAGCGATGAGATGTCTATTTGGCTAGCTGGTGGTAGGATATGTCTCTGGTGTAAGGGAGATTCGAAAGCAGTAAAACCAAATACAAAACACTCACCTAAATTGCATTTTTGGGGAGCGTTTTCAGCTCGTGGAGCATTTCCTATTAAGATTTTCCCAGAAAATCTTACCGGACAGCTCTATTGTGACATTCTACATGAATGTCTAGTGGAACAAGTGTTTTGTATCCAGATGGGTGGATTTTCCAAGAGGACAACGACCCAAAACACACATCCAAAGTCGCCAAAGGATTCATGCAAGATAGGGGTATGTATATGTAGGATGGATTGGCCTGCTTGTAGTCCGGATATGAATCCAATTGAAAATATTTGGTCGTGGATCAAGAGAAAAATCGATCTCAAGTCACCACGGAATTTGATAGAGCTCGCTGAGGTGTTGAATGACACATGGAATTCCTTAGAACCGGAGTTTTAGAACCATTTTGGACATCAATGCACAAAAGAGTCAAACTAGTAATATCAAGTGGTGGAATAAGATAAATTATTAAATACAATAAATTCTTTAGTGTTAGGGCATTCTATTAAAACCTGTAGAATTAAAATAGAATAAGAGTTAGAAGGTTAGGGAAGAGAAATATTTTCCCAATAATTTCAAGTTGACAGACTATTATTCGAATACTCAGTGGACTCGTATTTCATATCAAAGCCATATTTCTACAGTTATAAATTCTTATTAAAAAAGGCTGTATGTAGACTGCAAGTCTACAACGCTTTTACAACATTTCTTATTGAATTAATGAATATCTATACCCATTTTTTTGTCTACATCCTATATCGCGGCATGTCGCGTCATTCGATCGATTTCCTTTTTGAAAGATCATCGAGTTTGAATTATGAATTTTGATGGTGTAATACACGCTAAATATAGTTTCAATACGTAAATCAAGATATCAATGACACAACTCTTCCTATAGCACACACCTGCTAATTATAATTTAGTATCTATAAATTGGATGAACGCAACCACATGGCATTCTCACGCACTACATTTCTTTCAACGCGTACATATAAACTACTCACTAAATCTCCTTTCTATTTCCATTTCACTTCTTACAACACAAACATGACTTTGAGCCCCAATCACCCACTCATGTCCCCCACCCTCTCACACGTGCCTGCTAACGCGATGTCGCTCCCTTTCCTCAGTCACCGCGGCGCCAGCACAGACGCGCTCTTCACCGCCTCAGGCATTCCCAGACTCCCCGTTCCGCCTTTGGATCAGACGCTGGACAAGTATCTACAGATATTGCGTCCACTAATCTCTGCAGACGACTACGAGCGCACTGAGAGAGTGGTGGAGGTGTTCAGAAGGAGAGAAGGGCCGGTGCTGCAGACTGCCCTACAAGAGAGAGCTAGAACTAGGGACAGCTGGCTGCAGCAATGGTGGCTAGAGTGCGCATACCTCGGATTCAGACTGCCGGTCGTAGTACACTCCTCTCCCGGCATTGCTGCTCTCAAGCAGGAGTTCTCTACTCAGAACCAGATGCTCTCCTTCTCTGCGAAGGTGGTGTGCTCAGCTGTTGAGTTCTACCTGGATGTGCTGGAGGGACGATTGCCACCTGACACAATGGGTTCAGTTTCTCTTGACATGAGCCAATATTCTAACATTCTCGCTACAACACGTATACCCTGTAAAAATATTGACACTCAGCGAAGAAGCAGCCGAGGAGAGAGCAAGCATATTATTGTACTTCATCAAGGCCGCTTCTTCAAAGTACCGGTTTTCTCTCGTGAAGGAGTGCCGGCTTCTCGTGAGGCTATCAGCTATCAACTGGAACAGGTGAGTAAAGCCTTCGATAGATCCAGGTGGTGGCTCATTCACTCAGGCCACATATCCGTCTCATGTAGAATCTATTGATTCCTATAGGTTCATAATTTCTTTAGGAATAAATTAAGTGCATTTTTTAAAAAAAGCGCTTAAAACAAAATCTCAGCGAATGTTGTTTTTAATGTAAGAGTTTAATTGCCCTCCTCACTCCCTGTAGGTGTTGCTACAGAGCAATGTTCCGGCTGAGCATAAAGTGGGAATAGTAACTAGCCTACACAGAGACAAACTGGTGTCTGTGAGGGAGGAGTTGCTCTCCTCTACGACTAACAAGCAAACACTGGATCAGATAGAGACTGCCATTTTTACTCTATGCATAGACAACCCCACCCCTCCTATCCCCGCATCAGAACTCTCTCCCCTAGCGGACTCCATAGACACCACCTCGGCAAGGATTTCACTGCATGGAAACGGAAGTGGACTGCATTCTGGAAACAGGTGGTTTGATTCTGGTGTGCAACTGCTCATCGGGAAAGATGGGTACTACGGAATGAGCTATGAGCATTCCAATGCCGACGCTCCTCCTGTCATTAAACTGTTTGAAAGTACTATCACAGGTTCTCAGGATCCGAGTGAGGTAGTTATTTAACTTATTTTCATTGTATGACGTGATTTCTAACTAGATTGAATTCAGGGTTGGCAGGTTTTGTCCATGTGGTAAAAACCATAGTGGTAAAAACCGTCCTGTCCAAAACCTCCTGACTGGACAAAACTGGTCAAAACCTAATTATAATACTAATGCATGTTACTTCTTACTTGTATATTTTAATAAGATGTATATAAATATGCTGAATACATAATTGAATCAATGGGCCTTCCTCCTTGTGTCATTTCAAATTGGTCAATTCAAATAAGATAAACAATCTGCACGATAGTATTCAATTTAAATAATATCACAAATGCTTTCGATAATTATACCCCTTTGAAAGAGCATATGTACGTATACTTTATTAGAATTTAATTGGTTGAACCACACATTTTATCACTTACTGTTTCATTGTATATGTAGTCAATAGTATATTACCAACTCAAAATAAGATATCTCAACAAGTTTTATACGTTTTCAGTTTCTTATTATTCAAGGATATAGTATTGACCAGTATTGACCGGTTTTGACCAGTTTTGACCGGTAAAAACCGGGTTTTTCCCACTTGGGTTTTGTCCTTGGGTTTGAATTCTAAATCTACAACCAGTGGTTGTATAAAGCATTTAAAAATTATTGCTGGTACCCCTCCTCCCTCCCCCCAATAAATTAATATACAAGCAACCGACAATACATCTTCATCCGATTCTGTAATTTTTTTTCTACCAGAATTCTACATGTATACACTAAATCTCTATCCAACATTCAGTCTACTTTTGTTAGTTTGTCCACGACAAGTATGCCTATTATCCGAAATTCATACTAACCGAATCTATCCAGGGGCGGCATACCCGGTTCGGCAGGTGCGGCGAGCGCCGTACCACTTTTCAGAGCGATCCGGCGTTGCCGCACATTGATTAATTATATTATAGATAACATCTCTAGATACGTCTGTCTTACTGTTGAAATTTATAATTATAAAAGGCGAAAATGACGTCATAATTCCATGATGAGTCGACATTTTCGTCTGAGGTCATAACTTAGTGGAGCCATACCCAAAATACTAAAAAATCAGCTTTATGTGGTCTGGCAGTTTCTTCAATGTAACGAATTGATTGAAGAAACTGCCAGGCACAGAAAGCTGATTTTTTGCATGTGGGAGTCTTTTGGCTATGGCTCCACTAAGTTCTGCCCTCAGACCAAAATGTCAACTCACCATGGAATTATGACGTCAGTGTCACCTTTTATAATTAGAAATTTCAGTTTTTCGACTATAACTCAGCCATTTTAGATGATAGAATGTTTATATTAATATATCGCAAATATGGTACACTCATCACTCTGTTATGACGTCATCATTATGCATCCAAAATTTAAAAATTATCAAATTTTGTGATTTTCGAGTGATATCGATTATGACTGTAAGCAGACGCATTTAAAGATGTTATCCACCTTGTAATTAATCAATCTGAGTCCAGGTGCCCAGTGTCCGCCAGCCGCGCTGCGCAAGCAAGCGAAGCGCGCTTGTATATATATATACACAAACATGAATCGAGTTTTAAAGTAAGGATGTACCATGTTTTTGTTTACAGAAGATCTAAAAAGTGAACTCCATATCCGGTTCGTTATCCGTGTTCATACTAACAAGAGCCACTGTATGCAAGTGAATCATAATAAAATGATCAAAACCAACAATTGAGATTTGTAATTAACTACATGTATCGTGGAGGATTTATAATTACCATGCCCTATGCCCTATGCCCTAAGGCAAAAGTTATAATCTTCTTCATGTTCATATTTAATTAATCAAACGCATTCAGTCAGTTATGTTTATGTAAATTCCACTGGTTTAAATGATGTTTGTTTGCATTCAGGGATTTTATACAAACTCAGCTATAAAAGCATTATGATGTTAAGTATTTGATACTAGTGAGGGAGCTCACTCGAATAAATTAACCCATTTAATGTTCTTGCTAGGTAATGGGATGTCCTGATCCCCAGCTTGTCATCCCTGAGGAGCTTACATGGAGTTTGTCCCCAGCCAGCAAGAGAGATATCTCTATGGCCAATGAAGAACTAGACTTACTGGTGGCGGATACTGACTTGCAGTCCTTCAACTTCAGAGAATATGGGAAGGAAATTCCGAAGAGTTACCGCATGAGTCCGGACAGCTATTTCCAAGTGGCGTTACAACTAGCTTACCACAAGCTGCACTCCCGCATCCCCGCTACCTATGAGAGTGGTTCTACGCGCAAGTTTTTCCAGGGCAGGACCGAGACTATCCGATCTGCCACCACTGCCTCCACTGAGTTTGTGCGAGCTATGTCTGAGAAGCAACTCTCCAACGAGAAGAGGGCGCACCTCCTGCGCCAAGCTGTGGAATCTCACCGCAACTACACCATAGCGGCTGTGAACGGACAAGGGGTGGACAGACACCTGTTGGGACTGAAGCTGATATCGAAGGAAAAGGGTATCCTCCTCCCTGAAATATTTACTGACCCCGCCTACACACACAGTCTACACATCACCCTCTCCACCAGTCAGGTACCTTCTATCCACAAGCTCGCCCTCTCATTCGGTGCTGTGGTTCCGGACGGATATGGGGTGTGTTACAGCCCTAGAGAAAATGAATTCCGTGTATGCATCAGTTCATTCAAGAGCTGCCCCACTACCTCCACAACCGGTTTTATTCGCTGCTTAGAAGACGCCCTAATGGAAATGCAGCACACCATGTACCTGGGACAACCAGCCAAACTCTAGTTCCTTATGCCATATTTTGAGCTTATTTTCTTATTTAAGTTGAGAACTAAACCTTCAACCGACCAACACACAACTTATTCTACATTATTTATGTGTTAATGATAAAACATAAATTGTACTGATGAGATTCCGTTATCAACTGCTCTTATGGCTTTTTCTTTGTAAATTTTTATTGTTATAGGAATTTTTTGTTTATTTTGGTATTTAGCCCCCAGAATAAAAGCTAATTATAACCTCCTTCCTTTAAGTCCCCTTTTGGAAAGTATTTGTGGATTTTGGTTTGTATTGGACATTTGTAATGTGAAGTTGTCAGAAACTCTGGCTAAAATTACAAAGCCATATAGGCGAATAAAAATACGATTTGACTTCGAAAAATGCAAACAAAAGGTTTTACAGCATTTTCCTTACCTACTAGGTGTTTTACACGACAGAAAAAAGTCTACCAAAATCTGACCACAGGAAGTGGGTTAAACAGGGGGCAGTTCCAAAGTGACCGGCGGCTCCCTGAAAATCAGGAAGACGACTGTAACTTCCTTATTATTAAGTGTAGAACAATAATTTTTGTCTTTAAGGGATTTAGTGAAAGGAATTCATTGATGCCAACAAGATTCCAATCTGACTCCAAAAATCGCCGGAAACTATAGTTTGGTAAAAAACTGTATCTCTCGATTTGAGTTAGGCTGCTATTCTATCTTTATAGAAGTCGCTGAGATACGAAAGTAAGGTTAAATACATCCAAATTGGGACTACATCAACTCACATTAATTTTCATGTCTAAGCCAAAGTCTATTGGAAATGTTGTAATAGGAAATGAACGCAAATTTGACGAGGCAATTAATTGCAAAATGAATGAATAAATGACACAGAAAACTACTATACTGCTACTACCAGAGGATCAACTAATCATCTACTAGCTACAGTAATTGTGAATCCTAACATCCTCCCATCTTCTCTCTGAAATTTGGACTTGGCTTCATTGACATTCGAACTTGACTTCATAATTGGATCACTCTGAACGTCACTATCTAAGACAACAATATATTATAAAATTAAATAAGAACAAAAATAAATAAGAACAAAATCTATTTTTAAATTTCTTCAATTTAGGCTATTGTTAATTGCAAACATGTTTCAGCTCCACCGCTCGTATCAACATTCAGCTACTGCATATATTGTCACTATTGCGATTAGCATCTTATTGTATATTTCAGGTGAGAGACTATATTAATATTGATTGAACTATACAGTCAAACCTGTCTATAACGGCCACTTAAGGGACTGGTCAAAAGTGGCTGTTATAGATAGGTAGGGGGCCAAAATATACAGTGTCAGGTTGTAACGATGCGATGCAGTGGCAATCTATAAATGCACTAGATATCACTGATGTGCGTTACTGATGCTAGAAACTAAATCATCGTTCGGAATAGGGATCGTAATAAACGCATGTATGTACTACTAGTTCTAAACATTGCCCATTTTTGAAGCTGAAACAAGTTTTCCATTAACAGTGACGTTTAGCTTTCAATCGCTCTTGAACTTAATAAAGAGTTGTAATTCGATTTGCCGGATATCAGATATAGAATTGGCAGAAATAGAAATATTTTGTTCATTCGCCAAAGCATTTGCGGTTAGAAAACAATTAATTTAAGATAGAGGTTAACCCGAAATATTGATATTCCTCTCTCTCAAAATGGAGAGAATGAATGTGTTAAGATTATCGGGACACCGACAATTCGTGACATTTCAATTGATACAATAATTTCTCTTTAATTGCTTTCACATTGGTGAATTTGATACATGAAACTTGATAATTTCTCCATAATTGTCGGCTCCTATTTGTCCATATATACTGATCCTTATTTACAAAATAATTATATTTCCTAAAACATAGTTTGTATATTAGAATTCGTACTGTCTAATTCTTTAATGAAGTGAACTGAGTTTCGATTGCCTTGTGGTCAAATATCTTAGATTCTTCCGAACTTGTTTGAACGAAGTTAGATTGGAGGAGTGGGAATATAAGAATCACATTCCAAGTACACTGCGGTTTTTTGATCACTGTAGAATAGATTTGTGTGGTAATTACTCGTAATGGAATGCGCATTCCATTTGCACCTCAATTTACATCCTGATGCACGTGATTGAGTTACAAAACCTCAAATTCACATCGTACAGGATAAACCATGATCTAACCAAACGAATTTACAGTATTTATTGGAGAATGCAGTCACTTCTGAGTATTTTAGTTAGATTTATTTAGATAGTTATTAGATAGTTCTAGTTATTAGGTAAGTAGGTAGGGTGGTACAGATAATTACTACTTTATTGAGAGGTATTTGAAGAATTTAATTAGGTAAGTAATTTGTGCATATTAAATAATTTAATATACTACGTATATAACTCTATAAACACAATGGACCATCATCAATTAAAGGGAATCTAAATGATCTAAATCCCTTACTTTTGGTGCAGTCCCTATAGGGAGATTAGGGAGACCCTCATGATATGGACGGTGTTCCAAGATCTCAATGACTATTATAAGTTATTCACCATAGAGAATCCAAATTCCGGATTTTTTATCTATGCACTAGGGTGCGACCCGTGCGGGCTTTATTGTAAATCACGGGCTGCGGGACTTTTTTCCACGGGCCGCGGGCCCAAAACGGGCCGAAAACAGTCAGAAAGAACAATTTAATGGTAATGAAATTTAATGGGCAAAACTTTGATAATCTCGTTCGGAACGAGATTATCAAAGTTTTGCCCATTAAATTTCACATATATTATATATATAAATTGTGCATACAATTTCCCGCATTTTATAACGCGGGAATTATATGAATTCTCAATTCTTAGAGAATACATTCACGAATTCAGTCAACGGTGTCATAAAATAAACAAATTTCGTAAATAACTGGCTGGGGGAGATAAATAAGCGGGCTACGGGCTTTATCCGGGCCTGCAGCAGCCTAAAACGACAAATATACAGGCCCTGGCAGGTCTACCGGCAGGCATTTGGCTACGCCCCACAGCCTACGTAACTATAGCCTTTTCTAGGTATTTAACCATGGATTACCTCAGGTCTTAAGTGCAAAATACAAATTGTATAGCATATCTATATTTTGCTGAAATTTAATTGAGTGTAATCCTTACTATTAAAACTCGATTATTGTGTATGTGTATATATATATATATATATATATATATATATATATATATATATATATCTGTAACGAATTGATTGAAGAAACTGCCGGTCATAGAAAGCTTATTTTTGGCATGTGGGAGTATTTTGGCTATGGCTCCAGTAAGTTCTGAGCTCAGAGCAAAATGTCGACTCATCATGGAATTATGACGTCATTGTCACATTTTTAAAAGTTAAGCAACACAGTTATTCGGGCATAACTCAGCCATTATAGGAGATAGAAGGCTGAAATTTTAATAGAATCTGTATACTAACATGTCTCACATATGATGCGACTATCATAAAAAAATGATGACTCATCACTTTGTTATGACGTCATCATTACGCATCAAAAATTTTTAAATTCACAAATTTGGTGATTTTTCGAGTGATATCGATTAGCACAGTAGAACAGACATATTTAGAGATGTTATCTCCCTTATAGTTAACCAATGTGACTCCAGGCGACCGAAGGGAGCCTCCGGTGGATACGAAGTGTCCGCCAGCCGCGCAGCGCAAGCAAGCGCGAAGCGCGCTTGTGAATATTAATACAAAAGAGGTGGAAAATTGTGATAGTTCTCTCTCTTACTACAAACTAAACATGTATACGAATAGTACTTCATATTAATTATGACCAAATCTCCCGTGGTTATGTTGGATGTTTTCTTGCTTTAGCATACTTCTTAGCCCCGATTGGGTGCACACTAGGTTTTCTAGTGCAATTTCACTCATCTTGCCTCTTCTTTACCGCTGTTTCGAGATACTGACTGGATGACCCTGTAACCTTTGTTGGAGTATTACCAGTGCTAATGAGCATATCGATTGATGATCTCGGCTGACGGCCAAACGCCAACATGTGTGGAGATAGTATTTCACTCGACGTGTTGTCCAGATTATTGCAGTAGAAAGTAATTTCTTGCAACAACGATGGCCAGGAACCCTTTTCTAGGTGGCGTTCGAGCATCAAGCAACGTATCACTTGGTTGACGAAGTCGACATGTCTTTCGGTCATTCCATCGGACTCCGGGTGTTACGGTGTGGTGTGACGTTTAGTAATCGGCTAATCGCTAATTTTAAAATAACCCATAAGTGTTAAAAATAATGTGTAATAAGTAACAAAATTCTTTTTTGTAAATCTGTTTTCAATTTTCTTCTTTTAATTTGCCAACTCTACTAAGTATAAACTCTGAAATGGTACAACTATAGTAATGCACACCTTAAGGATTTCTTTAAGTTGGCGTAAAATGGTTGTTGTATTATTATAGAACTCGCTGAATGATGAAGATAGAACCAAAGATCACCAAAATCGGGCAAAAATTGACAAAGTTACATTGATTTTTCCGTTTTAAGCCAAACTCTATGGGAAAATGTTGAAACTGAGAATGAAGCCAATTAAGCACCAATTACTGACATTTGGTTACACTAAAATCCGTTACACGACATTTGGTTACAGACAATTCGTTACAAGACAATTCGCTACTAATTTGATTGGCCAATTCGTAAGTAGATAAGGAATTGCTCCCCTTTAGCAGTCTGTTGATAGTCCGGAGGGAAGATGAGCTCCTCCAGGCTAAGAGGTTGTACTGGTGCTGCAAGTTCTCGCTCTCTTTGACGCTGAATAGTACGCTTGAGACTGGTTAACTTTGGTAACTTAACAGAAACTCCCTCAGACACAGTGATGAGACTATTCCCTAAGATGTGATGCGAACTATCCTGCGTTTCACTCGCTTTCCTCTTCAAACCTAGTTTTACTTCATGACAAGTAACCACCTGTGTATCTGGTTCATGGAGATGTTCATTGGTACGCTTAACAATCCATATTCCCTTCGTATGAATTCTAGCTTTGCAGACTCCTCTTCTCTCGCATTGCCAATGAATAACTTCTCCCACTCTCCTCTGTTGTCCAAAAATAAATCCTCCTTCTATCATCTTAGAGCCCCCTCTTGATGATTCGATCAGTCTAAATGACTGGTGATTTCCTGAATTTGTAGCTGTTGCCATTTTTGATGCGAAGTAAGAAGAAATGAAAATGAACTTAATTCAAACGTTCACTATTTATTTTGTAGATGAACTAGTGTAGGAAAACCTTAAATTTCAACACAGGTGACATAAAATAATTACACACAAATTTTCTATGATTTTAAACAATAACTTTGAAGTGTTTAGAATTGGCCAATCAAATTAGTAGCGAAATGTCGTGTAACGTAATGTCACAGTAGCGAATTGTCATGTAACGAATTGTCTGTAACCAAATGTCGTGTAACGGATTGTCGTGTAACCAAATGTCGGTATCCCAATTACTATGTTATGTAGGTTCGATGTTATCTGCATACTATACTCACATGTTTTGCTTCTCTTTGTAGTAATGATGCAACCTAATACGTATCTTTGGTTTTTGTATTGAATCAATTATACTCGTACAACATTGCATGTCAATCATTCTGAATAATTATAGTGACATCGCTGTTTTCTTCAAGGTAGATACTTGCACTGAGAGGCTGATAGCAGCCCAGGTTGCTGGGGTGTTTATATTAAGTAACCGAGTTTGCTGGTTAGCAAACCGTAATTAATTAATAACTACTACAAGTATCTACCTTGAAGAAAACAGCGATGTTACTATAATTATCCAGAATGATTGACATGCAATGTGTTGTATAATTGATTCAATACAAAAAACAAAGATACGTATCAGGTTGCATCATCACTACAAAGAGAAGCAAAACTTGTGAGTATAGTATGCAGATAACATCGAACCTACATAACATAGTAATTGGTGCTTAATTGACTTCATTCTCATTTTCAACATTTTCCCATAGAGTTTGGCTTAAAACGGAAAAATCAATGTAACTTTGTCAATTTTTGCCCGATTTTGGTGATCTTTGGTTCTATCTTCATCATTCAGCGAGTTCTATAATAATACAACAACCATTTTACGCCAACTTAAAGAAATCCTTAAGGTGTGCATTACTATAGTTGTACCGCATGGCTTTGATCTCTCCACAGAGATGGCCTTGATGAACTCAAAGCTGTTTATGTATGTTCCAAGCATTTCAAAAATGGAGACATTGAATATACACACAAAATACCCAATGGTGACTATCGGGAAATCCCGCGAAAGTGAAAAAAGCTAAAAGAAGGTGCAGTACCATCTATTCTACCAGGATGTCCATCTTACTATTCATCACACTCAGGAACTAAACGCTCTCGTCTATCCCTCGAGTCTAAAGATGATGAACTCCTCTCTCAAGCAATGAGTCTCAGCATAATATCAAATGCTGAGGAGAATAAGAAGTTTCTGATCTACACTTTCCAAGACCTGCAAGATAAGTTACCACTTCTTTCTATTTATGAAACATGGTCATTCTGGTATCCGAATCCAAGTACATTAGTGTTTATGCGCCCGAAGCTAGATACTAGCAATATTTCCATTGATGTTTACTTATCAGTAGAATTTGATTTGTCTGTCAAAGCATATCGCAAAGGTGAAATCTTTCCAATATCTCAAATATATCTTAGTGACACTCGCCAACTAGAAAAGCTATTAAAAGAAATTTCTATTTCACCTCTTAGCACTACAGAAACGAAAAATAACTCTTCCAATTCTAATTCCAATGATTTTCATATTGCATCTGCACAAATTCGCATCCAACAAGTTATCGATAAAGTCCAGGCTAATGTGCCTGAGGACGAATTGCATAATTGTCCAGAAATTTGTAGACTTCAATTTATTAACTGCCAACTTGAAAACAGTCTGATACCGAAAAATAGGCGGCGCTATAACATATTGACACAAATTTTGTCACTCAAAACACATTTAATTTCACCTACGTGTTATAGATATCTCCAGCGTATGTCCTGCTTATCACTGCCACACTTTAACATTGGAAAAATTGTATTCCTCCTTTGGACTTGAGAATGTCTTTTCTTAGACAATCAACGAAATCGTTTTCCCCAGAGCAAAAGCATGTGATCATTCAAATGGATGAGATACATGTAAAATCGGATATTTCTTACAAAGGTGGTAAAATATTTGGTTCAAATCTCGATTCTGATGATCGTACGAAAACTGTTTTCGCCATTATGGTGTCCAGTCTATATAAGAAATGGTCTTGTATCGTCCGTCTACTTCCATGTGCATCTGTATCAGCTGAAAAGTTATTTGACATCATCAAATCATGTATTCGTGATGTTGAGGAATGTGGTCTATTCGTTCATGTCATATCTACTGGTAACTACCCCCTAAATGTTAAACTTTTCAAATTGTTTTCTACTCTCGGGAAATTGGAAACAAGGGTTCCACATCCTAATGATATACATAGAAGCCTTTTCTTGACATTTGACTTTGTGCACATTCTTAAAACAATTCGCAATAATTGGTTGAATCAACAATCTGAAAGTAAACTCTTTTCGTATCCTGATTTAAATTGTATTTCTATTGATCAATGTACAAATCCTTTGAAAAAACACTTTGCTTCTTTTCGTGACATTCGAATGCTATATAATTCTGAAAAGGATAGCTTGGCAAAACTAGCTCCACGTTTGACTTTAAAGTCGTGTTATCCATCCATTCTTGAACATCAAAATGTTAAGTTGGTGCTAAAAGTAATTCATGAATCCACCATTGCTGCTCTGGCTATTCAAAATGAACAACGCAGTCCAGCATTTAAGTGCCACACATCCGAATTTGTTCAGATTCTTTTATCTCTTTGGAAAATCTTTAATGTCAATGTACCGGGTTGCATATTCGATTGAATGATCCATTGTCTAGTCCTTTGACATTTAATAATGAGCGCTTTGTTTTCTTACCCGCACTGTATATTGGTTGGAAGCTTGGCAATCACTACCTGAGAAAGTTGGGAAACTGAGCAAGCAGACCTTTACAAGCTTAAGACATACATGCCTTGCGTTGCCTGAGATTACAAATTTCCTAACTGAGAACTGTAGTTATTCTTATCTCTTAACATCTTCCTTACAGACAGACCCGTTAGAACATCTTTTTGGTTTATATCGTATGATGTCAGCGGCAAATGATCACATTTCCTATTTTCAGATTTTAGAATTAGAGCATCGTCTTAAAGTATTCAATATCTTAAACTTGTTTTCCAAGCAAACCGTTTCTAGTACAACATGTTTACAAGAGTTTATTCAATCCTTCTCTTCAATAGAAAGTACAGATTGTAACATTGAAGTTGATTTAGATCCATTATTGAGTACAATATCAGACCTCTCTACCATTGAGTATGACATCCAGGTACTTCAGTCCTTAGCATCTATTGCTGGCTATTCAATACCTACATCGTTACTTCAAATGTTCTCAGCTTTGTCTTATACAAGTATGTCGGGATATCTTAACTCTCGAAAAAGATCTCTTATTGATGATATGTCTCTGGCTCAATTCAAACTATTAGACCTCTCTGATCATGGATCTATAAAATATCCATCTGAGATGGTACTAGAATGTATCGTAATTGTCTGGAAGATTTTCGTTAACATTGAAAATGATGATGAACTCTTGATGCAATTAATTGAAGGACCATCCAGGAAAATTCTTATTGAATTATCAATACATTATATAATGGCTAGTGAACATTGTGATTTATGGAATAAAGTCTGTTCTTCTTGTGCTGCAAGTGGCTCTTACATCCTTCAGAAACTTATATTCGTAGCTGTTAACTGTTTTTTAGCAAACAAAATTAAAAATTATAATTCACTTGTAGTTGCCAAGGGTGTGGAGAAGCGGAAACTGAAAAAATTTAACAAATAGTATTACCGCAATGATGCTTTCTTTGTCTTACATGTGTATAGTATTTCTTTTGTTTTATTTTCTTTAGATTAGAAGTAGAGCAGATATTCTATCTGGAGAGGGAGGATTATCCAGTGGATTATATAGTAAACAAGTGTACATTATATCATTTTGTGTTTTACTAGTGTTAGTATTGTATAATTACATGTACTGTACTTCTTGTGTAGAAATATATTATTAATATTAAAATGAAGTGTAATACGTAATGAGTAAATATTCATTTAAAAGGGTTAGAATACGTTATTACATCTACCATTAGTATTTTAAACCATTGGGTAGGGTATTATTCAATTTGATAGTTCGGACTTTCTCCGCATCCCTGGTCCAAAATCCTCAAGTTACTGTGAGGCCTTATGTATAGTAGGCTATGCTAATATATATCATACATGCTTATCTAAATTTCGGAGGTGATACACTTTCGATCTGTCGGACAGAAATTATCATTATTTCCAAATAAAATTAATCATAATCTTTCGAACCTGAAAATTTAATAGCTTTTATTCTTTGAGTCTGCTTCATGCAATAGTTTTGAAATTTATTGCATGAACCATCCTTACTATTAAAACTCGATTAATGTATATTTATTTATATATATATATATCTGTAACGAATTGATTGAAGAAACTGGCGGGCACAGAAAGCTAATTTTTGGCATGTGGGAGTCTTTTGGCTATGGCTCCAGTAAGTTCTGAGCTCAGATCAAAATGTCGACTCATCATGGAATTATGACGTCATTGTCACATTTTTAAAAGTTAAGCAACACAGTTATTCGGGCATAACTCAGCTATTATAGGAGATAGAAGGCTGAAATTTTAATAGAATATGTATACTAACATACCTCACATATGATGTGACTTTCATCAAAAATGATGACTCATCACTTTGTTATGACGTCATCATTACGCATCAAAAATTTTAAAATTGACAAATTTGGTGATTTTTCGAGTGATATCGATTAGTACAGTAGGACAGACATATTTAGAGATGCTTTCTCCCTTATAATTAACCAATGTGACCACAGGCGACCGAAGGGAGCCTCCGGCGGACACGAAGTGTCCGCCAGCCGCGCAGCGCAAGCAAGCGAACGCGCTTGTACTCAATGAAGCTCCCAATTATTTTAATACAACATTGCAAAATTTCAAATTCCTAAAAGTGGAATTTTCAATATCTTCTAAATTATAGATCCGGATATTGATATTTAGAAACATATATCGTGAAAGATATGTAGTACAGCTTCTGATAGATCGTAAAGTAAGCATTATTAAGGCGCAGTGATATTTATTTTTATAGGCGATCATGAGTCATTAGCTAAGTAGGTGCGAAATTTATGTTTTAACCTCTGACCAGGACCATCGTTTTTCAAATTGAGAGGGTTTCCCCTCTCGATTTTTGATGGTCTTTTCCCATGAATACCGTTTTTTCAATGCACTTTTATATATTCAATTTTTACCAAAAATATTTACTAGTACTGTAAGTAGTGTATTTATTTGGTTCTATAGAAATTTACTGAAAAGGGACACTTTCCTTGTTGTTTTTCGAAAATGTATCTCAAAAGGTGTTAAAATACAGGGTGACAAATACATACTGTTACCTTTTTCATTGGCTATTAAATCTAAAATACTATTCCTAAGGTTCTGAAAAAATCAAAGGATGTTCATAGATAGATTAAGATTCTATTTTTATAATATCACTCAAATATATCTCCTTTAGCATGAATACAATCCTTTAGACGGCTAATGAACTAGTCGACACTAGCACGCACGTGATTTTTCCTCCATTCTCGGGTCAAAGCTATCTTCAGCTCATGTTCACTCCTGTATGTTTTAGAGCAAACCTGATCTTCCAAGATTGACCAAATAGAATAATCCATGGGGACGATGCATTAGTTCGAATCTCAGGGTTGTCACTAGTTCGAATATCATAGGTTGTCATTAGTTCGACTCGGTTTTTGCTAGGGTTGTCATTAGTTCGACTCGGTTTTTGCTAGGGTTGTCATTAGTTCGACTCGGTTTTTGCTAGGGTTGTCATTAGTTCGACTCGGTTTTAGCTAGGGTTGTCATTAGTTTGACTCGGTTTTACTAAGGTTGTCATTAGTTCGACTCGGTTTTACTAAGGTTGTCATTAGTTCGACTCGGTTTTTGCTAATTGATTTATGAGAATACGAGTGTGTAAATATTCCATATCATTTCAATATGCATGGCCGTAGACAAGGTGGGGCTTGAGGGGCTCAGCTCAAGTCAGTGATGTTTTTGCAAATCTTTGAAGTGGGGGAACGGTCAACTTTTCAAGTATCTGATTTATTGATTTTTGAAGCGAAATTTTGGGTTATTGACGCAATCAGATAGGTATTTATAATATTAAATATCAATTTGTGTCTGACTTTGTCACTCTTTAAGAGTGCACTTCCCAAGAATCGATAATACAATGACAACAAAACAATAGTACATCAAAAGAATACCCGAGATCGGACGTGAAGCGTTCGCAACTGCGTAGCGCGAGCAAGCGAAGCGCGCTAGTGCGTACAAAATAATTTACAGGGACAACAGGATAAATAATATGCGTAATAATTTGACAGGGACAAGATAAATATTAAATAATATGCGTAATAATTTGATAGGGGACAACATGGTGTTCACTATGCGTTACATAAATAACTAACAAGTGAATAAATTTAATTAACTTTAAGGGTAGGTGAAGTATCAATCACTCGTAGCATTAAGATGTATATATTTGGAAACTGTTTTCAATTGGGGTACGACACACCGGGCAAGGTAGCCCTAGTTCCTCGATTTGCTTGCTACATCCAGTACAACAATTTGCATGTCTGCAAGGTAAGAAAATCCAAGTTTCTACTCGATGATTCAGACAAACAGCACATGTATTCGTATTATTAGGCAATAATTCTTCCTCTACTTCTGACGTTTCTGAAACATCTGAATATTCTATGTCTACTGAATTTATATTTCCTATTGTGTCACTCATCGCTTTCAGGTATTCCAAAGGTGTATATATGCCCGTTGTTAACTTATGTTTACAAACTGCGCGACGCTCATCATTGATAATGTTTTTTACCTTTTTCTTGGACGGCTGATTTCCATTCCACGACAAACCCTCTCAATCTCGTTATCTGTATCAGCGATTATTTCGTTTAAAATTGCAATGAAGTTCCATATTCTTGGATGGCTACAAATAATTCTCGCTTTGAGCTTAGCGTGGTAGCTTTCGGCTCCATTATTAGTTGTAATATCTGAATCAAATATCGATAGTTCTTCTGCACTTATTTGACCGAGCCACCTTTTTCTAAAGTATTTCTTTAGACTTGGTAATCGCGGTTATCAGAGAGATCAGGAGACTGTAAGAGGTTATAAGTCTGCTCTATAGCATTAGCTGGCAGAAAGGGGATAGCCATTAAACAGCGTACATATGTTGCAAAGTCGTGATTTTCATAATACGTCTGTGCGAGACCGATCTTCTGAGTTTTTTGCCAAATACGCTTAGTAAAATGAAACCAGCAGCCAAAATTTCTTACATTTGGATAAGCTTCTTTGAATGCATTCCTTGGAGCTGCTTCCCAGTCTGACATCGATACTAGATGCTGAAAATGGGGTACAAGGGTGCGGATCTCATGTAATACTGCCTTATATAGTTCTTG
Organism: Aphrocallistes beatrix; assembly: GCA_963281255.1. Taxonomy (NCBI): domain Eukaryota; kingdom Metazoa; phylum Porifera; class Hexactinellida; order Sceptrulophora; family Aphrocallistidae; genus Aphrocallistes; species Aphrocallistes beatrix. The sequence continues at coordinate 3,842,328 of OY725490.1, forward strand.
GTCTTTATTTGTCATCAGACAATGTATGCCAGGTAAAGAATAACGACCAACAGTTATAAAAATCGTCCACAGCTGATAAAATTGGACAGGTACCGTATAAAAAGTCCCATCAAATTGAATGCTACTTATTTGTGGTAAGGAATCTTTCAGTTTATTTGAGAAGAAAATTATTGCAGTATGGTTATTCACAGACACACTGCTTCTACAAAACTGCCCAAACGTCGTAGTCGGTAGCATCTCTGAAAATTCGGTAGCATTTGCTGGAATCTTAGGCTGTAACATTCTTCTGGAGCGATACATGGAAGATTCACATTCGCTAAATGAGACACTTGATCCAGCCGAATCTTCTCTTGTCATGTCATCAAAAATCTTGCGTAAGCTATCTTGCGAATTTCGAGCCTTAATTTTGCATTTCGATTTTAATTCATAAGATGCACTTTTGTATTCTACTAAGCCGTGGTTATGTGAGGCAATCGGAGAAATCAAGTTTGTATCCATATCCAACTTCGCCGTCGCTTTACAACCATCCCTGAAGAGAACGCATTTCAAATAAGTTTTGTTTTGTTTTACTTTGCATTTCAGATATTTGTGCTCATCTGTTGTTGTAAAGACTCGCCCAATGTGACGTCGATAATAGCCAATTATGTATTCCATAAAAAAATTAGTAGAAATTAATACTTTGGAGATGTTACAAAAATATTATATAGTGAATTTATGTTGCTATTGTTCTCACTATTCTTGATGAGAGACATAACAAAATCCAAACTCATCATCGTAAGGTTTCAATACTATAGAATGTGAAACCTACAAAACCGAGTCGAACTAATGACTACCTTAGTAAAAACCGAGTCGAACTAATGACAACCTTAGTAAAACCGAGTCGAACTAATGACAACCTTAGTAAAACCGAGTCGAACTAATGACAACCTTAGTAAAACCGAGTCGAACTAATGACAACCCTAGCAAAAACCAAGTCGAACTAATGACAACCCTAGCAAAAACCGAGTCGAACTAATGACAACCCTAGCAAAAAC